>JAJTUV010001204.1:0-482222 GCA_021653895.1 Mastomys natalensis
AAACAAATGACCTCATGGTTAGCAACGTGAATGTGTGGTTAGACGGTGATAACATTACCCTTCTGATCCCAGGGTAATGTTAAAACAAATTTAATCTCTAGTTAGGAAGGAGAGGTTTGCAGCTCAGCTGAAGATATATTAAGTTTAGGGTCTCTGGGATAGTCCAGTGTGAATATATAGACGATTCCGGACATGAACAGAGATTGTGGACAGTGCTTTATTCTTTTGGCCAGTCAGAATTCTCAGTACATGATAAATGCCTACAACAAAGACCAGCTTTCTCTAGTTATGACTCCGCTGAAGCATAAGGAGTGGCCAGAGGTATTTTGCACATAATCAGAGGTAGTGATAACTCGTTGGGGCTGAAGTTGTCCCTATACTGTCCTGGGACTCACAGAGAATCCCAGTTTGCATTAAAGAAACTGGAAAGAGAAGTTCACAAGAAAGAAGTAATGGGGTCAGGATCAAGGATGTCATATGTCGCTTGTACAAGGGGAACACAGATAAAGCTATGGTAGATATAAATATGTTTTTAAGTACACACACACACACATATATATATATTAGCTAAACTATCTAAAGAAAAAGAGAAAATGTATTATCAGGCATTACAAGAAACACTAACCTGAGAGAGGAGGAAAAATAGACATGTGTTCTTTACAGATAACCAAACAGAAGCAACGATCATAATTTTGAAATTCCTGATAATGTAGGTTAAAATTATGTAATGATAGTTCAGATACTGTCTTTTTTATTTGTGTCTTCTCTTTGACCCCAATGCATTTTAATTAATTATTTTTTACTTTTTTTTTTTTTTTAATTACTAACAGTTGCTGGTTACAAAGTAGTTCTGGAGCTGTGCCTATCTGTTTTATGCCTGTCTGATCCTTATCCACACTTAGTAGTTTGGTATGTGGGCTGTTTCTTCTAGATGTTTTTGAGTTGCTTATATTTCCTTTTCAATCGCATAGTATCCTATTATTCTGGGGAAAAAAACAATACTGAGATTAGCTAAGCAATCCCATACTATAAATCTGATAAATCAAAGGTTAAACACTTTACCTGAAAGTTAAATCAGGTACGTTTATGTTGCTTTGTCTTCCCTCAGACACCAGCAGGAGTTTCTAGACTTTCTCTCAAACTCTGAGAAACTCTTTTGAGTTCTCTGTCCCTACTCTCTGTTTCTAGAGAAGAAAACAATATTATATATATTATATATATATATATATATATATATATATATATATATGGACAGTAGAAATCTTAATCTTATTTTAATGTCTACTCTGCTTGTAACATTTAAAATACCCAGGACATCAACCACAGAAACAAAGACGTTCACCATCAGCATGGAGATTATAAGTACTTGTAATTAATCATGATATCCAAGGTTGTATCCCATCAGTGAATTTACTATTCAGATAGTATGTGTGTGGATATGCATACACATCACATTGTATGTCTGTTTTTTCACAAATTAGGTTAAGCCATTGCCCATTGCAATACTAGTAGACTAAAAAATTAGCCAAGAAGTGTCCCAACTCTGCTGAAAGTCAGCAATTTACCTAAATGGTGTCAGATTAAAGATCTTAGAGGATGCAGCAGTTGTCATAATACCAACACAAAGGATCCCATAAGGAACACTACAGTGGCTTCCAGATAAATATAGTCAGGACTGTGTCAAATGTCTTTCACGCTCTTGAATTCCTACTATTTTATCTTGATCTCTAAAACCTGAAAATGCTATGATGCTCAGTTATGTTTAATCAGCAAATTGATTTGTATTAAACAAGTTCCAAGGACTTTGACTGACATGTGTAATCTCAAGCCTAGTGAGCTTTCCTGACAGTAATAAAAATGTGACTTCAAGTATCAAAATATTTTTCCATTTTCATTCTGCCAATTTTAATGGAAAATGCATGTAAATGTGTACTGTTCTACTTCAAGAAACTGCTACACCAAGTCATGTAAATGAACTTCAGAAAATGACAATTGTAAGATGATCAACACGAACAGTATATTCTCCAGCCTTCCTCAGTGAAATAGCCATTATCAATAACACACACACACACACACACACACACACACACACCACACACACACCCCAGAAGTGTTTAATATGACCATTGGATGATTATTTTCAGAATGAGTAGCTGTTCAAACTTCCCAAAGGAACAAGTGAATCTGAGCACACACTACTTAAACAAATTACAGTAGAATACAAACTGACACAGCCAGCCAAGGAAATGAAGAAGCATACATAAACAAGAATGTATGAGTCTCAAGAAAGAAGGAGGAGAATCATGGGACTTTTCTAAGAATGGAGAGAACTTCAAATATCCTGGGAGTATCACTCTGCAGTCTCCAGTTCATAACTGCTCCAGCTTAATCAACGTCATATCCCCATACGCTAAAGAGTAATAATTTATTCAATATTTCTTTTTAATGTTATAATGTTCCTTCTCATTAAAGAAGCTTTGGATGTTGTCTTCGTCAGGGTTTATATTGCTATGATAAAACACCAAAAAAAAAAAAAAAAAAAAAAAAAGCAACTTGGGGAGGAAAGGGTTTATTTGCTTACACTTCCAAAGGAAGTCAGGTTAGGAATTCAAACATGACAGGAACCTGGAGGCAGGAGCTGATGCAGAGGCCATGAAGAAGTGCTGCTTACTGAATTCCTCTTCATGGCTTGCTCAACCTGCTGTCTTATAGACCCCAGGACTGCCAGCCCACTGTGGCACCACCCACAATGAACTGGGCCTTCCCTCATCAATCCCTATTTAAGGAAAATGTCCTACAAGCTTGCTTAGAGTCTGATCTCCAGGGGGCATAAGGTTTGAGGTTGATTCAATTGAGGTTCTCTCCTCTTACATGAACTTAGCATGTTTTAAGTTGACATAAAACTGTCCAACACAGATGACATTTGTGTTTCCTCACTTCCCTTCTCTGTCATAATCTACACAATGAAGCACATTTTTAGAGGTAGCAGCCATAGCTGAGTTAAACCTCTGGAATCAGAGAGTTACTTTCCACTCTTGGATAACACTCCTGTCCCACAACATTTTGACAGTGAACTCAAATATCTGCCGAGGCTCACAGCACCATCCCCCATATATAATGAAGGTAGGCGTGGACCTAAGACACACAATCAGGTAAGCTTGCCCAGAATTAGAGTATTGTTCATGTGTATGAGCATCTGCTGAGGTTCACAGCACCATCCCCATATATAATGAAGGTAGGGCGTGGACCTAAGACACACAATCAGGTAAGCTTGCCCAGAATTAGAGTATTGTTCATGTGTATGAGCAAGAAGTTCCTTCTAAAAGGTACAATGGCAAGTTTGCAACAGCTCATTTCTAATACCTTTTGGGCAAACAAATCATTCTTTTACTCTAATCCTTATTTCTAGGGACTTGCTACTCTTTCCTGAGCCATTTATTAAATAAAAACACCTAAGGAACAGGCTTCATATTCTACTCCATCAAAATAAACCACAAAAGTATTAAGCTAAACCCAGATGGCTGAGGACAAACTCCTAGTAGAGTTTCTATTTCTCAGGTTCTTAATTAAAATCATTTCAAGTGAATCCTCTCAAAAGATGACACCTGAACAGACTAGATTATAGTTTTACATCTAGCGTGGCATGTGTGTCTTCTTGGCAGACACCAGACACATATGTTAATATTATACGAAGCTGATTTTCTTCCCCTAATTTACCTGTGGGGATGTCATTCTACATAAATCAACAGACGATCACTGACCAAAACTATCAGGGCTATGCTTACAAACTCATGACACTTTTATTCCTATGTCAGATATCGAACAGTTGGGAAAGCCATATAAGTCAGTTCAGACCATGCAACATCCAACATTCACGTGACTCAAGTTGATACCTGACTGAAGTAACATTCATACTGTTGAATACATGTCTTGAAAGAATCTCCACTATTTAAAACTGAAGTCTTTAGAGATGAATACAAATGACAAAGTGAGACAGAACATATTGTACTGTGTGGAATACCAAAGGAGGAATGTACTTTCTGTGACTTTCAGCTTCATTGAGAATCTGGCTCTGCAAAGCACATACATCAAAGGACCAATAATACTATAACATATTCATATATGGCCTCTATATATGAGAATGAGCTATATGGCATTTAGGTGTGATGTGATGGTAAACTTTTATAGCATTGAGTACTTTATAACATAAAGTATAACAAACTGCTAACTAAAATTTTGCTCATCTTTTAAAATTCTGTTATTTGCAAGGCATATTAGGTAGCTTACAGTTATAAAGTTATTGTATTAATATATCATGTTATGAAGTATGTTAAAATCATTACAGTATGAATAGACTATGATTGTAATAAAAATAAATCATTAAAATCAAGAATTCTCAGGAATTATATCACTTCCCTGGAAAGACAAGACCCCTTGAAAAAATGCGCCTTATTTACTATCTCTTATTGCTAGACAAATTATCCTTAAACTTAAAACATTAACATCTTTATCTTTTTGCACCAGTAAATAAAGACTCTATGGGCATAGCTGGTAGGCCCTCACTCAGCGTCTCTTCTGGCTCCAGGCTGTAGGCATCTGAAGTTGGTGGGAAGGAAAACTTGTTTCCAAGATGATTCTCATGGCAGCTGATGGGTGAGCTCAGTTCCTCGTTCCATAGAACACTATGTGAGCTGCTAAGTGACACCATGAGGTAGCTGCTGGATCCTTTCAGAGTACAATGCAAGAGTTAACTGCATCAAAATGCCTTATACTCTAAGTTTCCCTCATTTGTGCCCTGTTCTACTCATTGGAAAGAAGTCTGCAAACCTGGCACCCAAAAAATGGGGAAGAGCAGGGCCCCACCTTTTAACATTGCTGAAGGCATCTCACTGATGAGTGCTCTCCTTGGGTCCCAGTTACTGCAATGTTACATTGTTAAGACCCTCAATTTCTTGACACCTCTCTAAAAACTTAAACTCTGTAGACATACGCACTAATGTGACACTAAGCCCAGGGAAACCTGTGGCTTTTAGCTCTAGGGATTATGCCTCCTTAAAACTATGTAACTAAATCCTAAAACTTTTCTCACTAAATCAAAATTAGTCTATTTTACAAAATTGTAGGAAGGCAGCAGACAAAGCAATATTTAATTCTGGGAATGAGCTGTAGAGTTTTTTAAAATCAGGATGTTAGCAGCTGATATAAATACTTAAAAGTGTGACTGGAAAGAGGAGTGTGTGCTTGGCTCTTAATGGACAGGTTTTTAATTTCATTGTGATAAGTGAATAAAAAAATTAATCCATATATAGTCCAAAAAGTTAAGATGGCAGTTTTTTTTTTCTTTTTCTTTCTTTTTTTTTTTCGAGACAGGGTTTCTCTGTGCAGCCCTGGCTGTCCTGGAACTCACTCTGTAGACCAGGCTGGCCTCGAACTCAGAAATCCGCCTGCCTCTGCCTCCCAAGTGCTGGGATTAAAGGCGTGATGCAAGGCCCGGCAAGATGGCAGTTTTCATACATATTTCCCAAAGGTAAAATATTTTGTAAAAATAACTATAATGAATATGATGTTATATAAGATTTTTGTATTTTGTTTCACTTATGTATATAAATTTTGATTTTCACACTTTTTAAAAATTATGGGATTATGTATGTTTTATAATCATGTTTACCATAAACAAATTAAATGTGAAATTTATACATATGTCAGGAAACTTCACTACTAAATTTTACATGGTTGTTTAATTTTATAGTGTTACTTGAAAATATATATACTTTAGCCTTTAGATACAGAAGTGTGGGGCTGGAGAGACGGCTTGGTGGTTATGTGAACTCACTGCCCTTACTGCTCCTGGTTTGGTTTGGTTGGTTCCCAGCAAACATATGCCAGCTGAAAACCACCTGCAGCTCCAGGTCCATGGCCTCCAGCACCCTCTTCTGACCTCCGCAGTCTTCCGCACAAAAGCGATGCATCTATAGACACCCATACATACACATACATGTTCAATGAGTGAATGAATGCATATAAATCTTTAGATTTAGAAGGGCACAAATTCTGTGATGTTTCTCAGAGTTTAAACATTTGCAGTATGTTTCAAGGACTTGGTCGGCTCTCTAAGATTCCAAAAGCGAGGAACAGAAATTCAAATATCTCTTTTAAACAGTTGCATTTTTAACTGCAGGGCCACATCAAAGGCAGTTTTTGACTCACAGAGTTTCATTAAGACAGCCTTGGAAATAATGGTTCCTGGTGTGCCCTACAGTAAGAAAATGTTAGAAACGTATTTGCAGCTGTGCACCTTTGACTCCAGAACTTAGATGGCAGAGGCAGGAGCATTCCCTGTAAGTCTGAGGCCAACTTGGTTTACATAGTAAGCTCCAGACCAGCAAGGGCTAGATAGAAAGACCGTAACTTAAAGGAAAAGACAGACAGACAGACAGACAGACAGACAGACAAAGATAGAAGGAAAGAAAAGAATGCAGACTGGCTCTCATCTACACAAATGTTAAAATATTCAACATAAGACTATAATGAATGTAAATTTCATGACTTCCCAGAGGAGCAATATTTATATTTTAGTACTAACATCAATTTAAGCAATTGTCTGATGAATTTTTTTCTAGTGATATTTTACTTTCATATTTTAAACCCACTAGTAATACCTAAGACACAATGTTTTTCTTAAGTTCACATGTGGTTCAGACTACAGTGGTATCAGACCAGCCATCTTATAGTAAACTGATCTGTGCAGAAAAACAACTTTTAAAACAGATAAAATTGGCAGCCAGGGCTTGTGGGTGGGGCCAAGATCCAGACAAGGGCAGATTCTGCCCGTTTCTCCTCCCATTTGCTAGTTCAACACTTGCTAGTAAACACCATTTGCTAGTAAAACACTGAGGCCTAACAGTAATTGTAGTCAAGAGCCATCCCTCAATCTCTGAGGATAAACAAAATCTCAGTTCAGAATTACCAAAGTAAAGAAAGCTAAAGAGTCCTGACCACAGAGAAGAAAGAATCCACTTGAAGTCAGTGCCTAGGATCCCAGTGTGCACCAGATCCCATGCTGGTGAAGGGCAAGTGGGAAACTCTAAGAGGTCTGCTGAGACGGCAAAAAACCCCAAAAGAGCTTTGGATAATCAGTAGGAAGCTAAAAGACAGAGTCACAGTTTCCCTAAGGCAAAGGAGACCCTGGCAAACATTTAGACTGTTTTGTTTTGTTTTATTGTTTTAGAGACAGGGTTTCCCTCTGTCTAGCTGGCTTTCCTGGAACTGGCTCTCTAGACCAGGCTAGTGTTGAACTCATAGAGATCGAGCTGCCTCCCAAATGATGAAACTAAAGATGTGTGCCACCACCACCCAGCTAAACATTTAGACTTTTAGTGAGAGTCCAGAAAGATTGCATTCACATAGTATTAGTGAAAAAGGATATAGACCACTATCTAATGACATCTTCAAACCCTATTCTCATCTACAATATGGTGATCTGTATTAACTGTGAAGCCCTCTCTAAATCCCTAAATCCCTCATGTTTTCCTTACTACACTCCCAAAGGCATTACAAATTTCCAGGCATGTGAGAAAACTGAGCCAAATCACCAACAGCTAAGCAAAAACAAAACAAAACAACAAAAACAAAAACAAAACAACAAAAGCAAAAACAAAACAAAATAAAATAATAAAACAAACAAACCCGGAGAGCTTAAATACACACAGATGAAAACTTCCATATTAGCAGCAAGCAACCAGTGGGGCAATTAGTAAGCTATAAGCTATAGTCTGCTGGTAAATCCCACAATCAGGTGATACTAAGGCGCCATTCTGAAAAGGTCAGGCCAGTAAAATCCAAAGGACAGGGCTGGAGAGAGGGTTTAGTTCTTGCAATGGGATCTGTGTTCCTAGCACCCACATGCTTGCCCATGGGAATTCAGGTGGTGCGCATATATACGCCAGCAAAACACGGAATCAAATAAATCTAAAAATAATAATAATAATAAACAAAAAAGATCCAGAAGTCTGAGTTTACTAGTGGGGCTCAGTGATCAAGGGTTCCTTTTCTGTTTCTTTTTTGTTATTTATTTATTTATTTATTTATTTATTTATTTATAATTGGATATTTTATTTATTTACATTTCAAATGTTATCCCCTTTCCCCATTTCCCCTCCGGAAACCCCCTATCCCATTCCCCCTCCCCCTGCTTCTATGAGTGTGCTCCTCCACCCACCCACCCACTCCTGCCTCCCCTGGCATTCCCCTACACTGGGGCATTGAGCCTTCACAGGACCAAGGGCCTCTCCTCCCATTGATGCCCAACAAACCCATATTCGGTTGGAGCCATGGGTCACTCCATGTGTACTCTTTGGTTGGTGGTTTAGTCCCTGGGAGCTCTGGGGGACCTGGTTGGTTGATATTGTTCTTCCTATGAGGTTGCAAACCTCTTCAGCTCCTTCAGTTCTTTCCCTCTTTCATCCGGGTCCCCATGCTCAGTCCAACGGTTGGCTGCGAGTATTCGCCCTATATTTGTCAGGCTCTGGCAGAGCCTCTCAGGAAACAGCTAGATCAGCACCTTTTCTGATTCTTAAGGCTTAAATGCATGCCGTGCCTCAATGGAGGCAAAGCACAGTGATGCTGAAGAATTGGGAGTCTGGCTACCATGAGTGCTATGGTTACCGATCAGCTGGCTAACTTGGACTTTTGGACTCTCTCTAGCTCTCTCTGCCTGTTTGTAAAAACAGAAGCATCATGTTGGCTTTTGCTATCAATTGCGTTAGCGCTTCTGAAAGCTGAGATATGACTCCTGTGATGCGGATGTCTTCCATTATGGATTTTTCAGTAGTGAATATCGGATTGATATTTAGCCAAATGGCAATGCTTTTGCCTCTCACATTTATTTGCTTGTTTAAGATATTCCCCCTCACTCCAAACCCAAGAGGCAAAAATCAAAATGATTATTAGTAGGAAATAAGTAAGGCTTAAAGGAAGTTCTTTTTGTCTTATGAAAGGAGAAAAAGAAGATGCATTCTCTGCTTTTTAACATCAAAGGGCCAGTCATTATTTAGCAGCAAACAGTTATCCACAGTTAGGAGACTTTCCTCATTCTTAAAGGAGTCCTGCCTTGAGACTCTCATCTCAGAAATGTCCTTGAGCTGGGGATGGGGATGAGTGAGAGACCAGTGGAGGGAGGGACGGTGAGGACGAAGTGGCTCCTTCTCACTAATGCTGTTCTCAGTTGCCACTGCTGCGCTATAATAAAAAGCCAGCGGCCTTCTAAGCAGCCTTATTACCAGCAATTTTAAAATTTCCACACAACAGGGCACCTCTTATCGCTTATACTCAGGATGGTCCATACTATTACGTCATCACATCACTGTGCAGACGTTGTACTATGTTATTATATTTTATTATGGAACATCAGAAGTAAAACATGGCAGAGGTGAAGGTTTTATATTATTCACAATATGTACATGTATCTAGTACTTAATGAATTAGCACTATTTTTAGATCTACAAAAAGCATTAAGATACAAACATACACACAAGCACATACTTGCAGGCCCCCAATACTTTACACTTGCTTATTTAGATAATAATGAAGAAATTTTCTCATGCTAACAGTCTTTGTTTTCTCAACCCAGAAGCTGGATTTCTCATCACATTTGCTATTACTAACTTCAGTGTTTTCCATAAGGGATATAAGTATTCTGAAGATAATTTAAAAGTAAATCTTCAATATATACATTTATAGAATAATAAGCTTGCCGATATATATTTTCATAACATTTTATCACATAAATTATGTATTATAATTTTCTTTCTCACCTATTTTTGAATGGATTTCCTTTTTTTTTTTATGTTTGAGATAAAGGTCTACTGTGTAGCACTGGACTGCCTGGTACACAGTATGTACACTAAGTGGTCTCTGAGTTCCTGACACAATTTTTGCTTTAGCCTCCTAAGTACTGGGATTAAAGATGTGTGCTATCATGCATGGCTATATCATAGTTTCTCTACTATTTTCAGAAAAATGTCATCTCCAGGCCTGATTTATGGTAAAAGCTCAAGTGTTTCTAGATCATTTGGAGTGACTACTTAAAAGACTGCAGTAACTGATATGGAAGGTTTATGCCAAGTGATGAATCTGAGACTCAGTCCTGTGATACAAATGCCATGAGGCACATTCCTCATCCCAGGGAGGCTCCCTTGCACACTTATTACGCTCGTCTTCTCATTGAGAAGACTGGCAGGCAAAGGAAAGCAATGCCCCTGTCAGTGTCGAGAAACTCAGCAAGGTTGTTTTCGTTGCTGTTGCTGTTGGGTTTGGATAATAGTGTCTAGTTGTGTAGCCTTTGCTGTTCTGGAACTCACACTGGAGGCGGGGCTAATATTCAGCCTCTACTTATCATTTACAGGTATGTTCTACCACACCTAGCTTGAAAGTTAACCTTTGCTAAAAAAAAAAAAAAAGCCTCAGTGTCTATAAAGGTCTGTAGCTTATCAAATCTATAGTGTTTTAAGTGGGGAATGCCTAGAACCAAGATATGTTATGCCTTCTTTGTCCATGTTCTTTCATTCCCTGGTAGAATGCCACCTGCTCCTTCCTCTTTGTCCTTCCTGTCTGTCTGTCTGTCTATCTATCTATCTATCTATCTATCTATCTATCTACTTACCTATCTATTATCATCATGAAATCACCTAACTTTGTAAGGCTGCTAAAATCTATAAAAAGTAGTAGTAGTAATGGCATATGCCTTTAATTCCAGCCCTCAGGTATCAGAGGCAGGGAGATCTCCAAGTTCAAAGCCAGCCTGATGTACAGAGTGAGTTCCAAAGACAGCCAGAACTACACAGAGAAATCCTGTCTTGAGAACACCAAATGTAAATAAATAAATGAAATGTAGTTGTTACCTGGGCCTGTGAAAACTCAGTATTTTTACGACACTATTTTATAATGACAATTACTGCTTACCATTTCAGGGAACTGCCATCGATATGCCATTAGAAAAAATATCACATAAATCAATAAGTAACTAAGAGTCTGGCTTTATTTTAAGAGTATGGCAGAAAATAAAATGAGCAAATACAAATAATTACAAAACAAGAGGCATTATCCTTCAGAGATGCAAGATTATACAGAACTAAATGTTGTTCCGTAGTCAGTAATAGTTCCTTGAAATCTAGTATAATGGCTGTATATCTAGGTGTAATCTCCACATGAACTGTTTCTCTAGCTTATTTGGTAAAACTGGACATTCTAGTAACCTAACAGCAATAACCCACTGAAGCAAAATGGTCTTTAAAACCTCTTCTGTGGTCAGATAACTCATATGCATATGAGTTCCAAGCAGCTCAGTGTTAAAATCCACTAGTTTACATAACACAGTGCATTAATATTAGCAAGGGAAAAGGTTCCGTGATATTTAGTTACCTATATAGATAACTGTACAAGATCTTTGTAAAACTAATTATTTCTAAGTTAGTTAGTTTTCTTTTAGTGTTAGTTGAACTCAGAATCTCAAGTACACTTGGCAAGTAGTTTACCCTTGACCTGCATTCCAATTGTCAGTTTTCAGCAAGAATACATTGAAAATTAAGTTCAAGAATGATGTTTAGAATTTGTCTCATAAAACACCAAAATTAAATTTCTGGTGATTTTGATATAGAGTCGTCATGAAGAGTCTCATACAACAATTATTTTCATATATATTCAAAATTTTGTTTCCAGAAATCGCAAGACAGCGCTACTATTGTTAACACATAATTTTGGAGGAAGGCCATTTTGCAAATGTAGAGCTAAGCTAAGACAGTTCTACCACTGAACGATATATAACTGCAACCCAAGAGCAATTAAGTAATTGTTAGGCAAAGGATGAAATTTGGTAGGCCTTGATCATATACTCCATTGGCTTATAAACTAAATTCTAAATATTTTGTAAGTAACAATATAAACTAAGATTGTGAATTTTGGTGTGTAGCTCTGTCACAGATCCGCCACAAAAGTAGAGCTACAGAAATATTCCACACAAGAACCATGGGTCGATCATGAAAATGGCTTTCAGAGAGTTATTTTAAAAGCAGTTTTTTTCCATCTAGAACCTCAGATACATTTGTGAAAATCACAATTTCTTGCTTTACCACTTCTGAGTTCAGTTTCATTTCAGATTCAGAGAAATCTTTTCTTTTTCTCCAAACCCTCATAGTTTTCCATCAAGGGAAATATCTGTACACATATGATGAGCATAAAAATGATCTCCACACTTAATTTAATTATTCTTATGTTGAATCAATATGTTGCCAATTCAAACCTCTTAGTATTACCATCTGTGAGCCATTGTGTTGCTCTATGGCCAAGGTGGTAAACATAATCTTCAACCATACCAGTAATAGTCCTATCTCAAATGATCCCAGCTGATGTTTCAAGCAAAACATCTTACTAAATACTGAGGTTGGCTAACAGTTATTCTCATTTTGAAAGTGCAAATGCCAAATCGCCAATGCAAAAGTCTAAGCTGATGACTTCTGGCAAAATATCGGTTTGGAACAATGCAGTGAAAGTCCAGGGAAGAGGACTGTCTGGCACTACATGGGATTCTAAATGCACAGCAAGCATTATGTCAGGAGGCAGCATGCATAAGCATCCCCTGGAGTGTGCTCATCTCCGTGTCACAAAGGAAAAGAAACAAAAACAAACAAAGGACATAATCAGAAAACAAAACAAAACAAAAACTAAGAGGAAATATTTGCAATATCAAGTAAAAGTAAAAGCAAGTTGACCTGGGGTTTAAGGCAACCCGAGATTCTAAGCCTGTATTCCATCCCATGGTACATTTTTTTTTCTCAAAAATGTCTTATTTAAATTAGAGCCATTAAAAAGCTGATGGCAACCTTTGTCCGTCTGTCTGTGCAGTTCATCTAGGAATCATAAAATTACCACATGGAAAGTCTCAAAGTTCTCCAAGTGGAACCTCCCTTAAGTAACGAGAGTAGCATTCTATCAGGGTTAGAGGTTAGGAAGGAAGCAGTGGAGGAGTGACTGATAACAGTATGGGCCACCTAATCTTGCAGTAAAGGACCAGGAGATTAGCATAAAAAAGAGTATCCCATGGAGACCAATCAGTAGTCAAATGGTTGGAGTCAATATAAAAACTCACTGGTTTTTGAATGTTAGAAAGTGAACCCCCAAACTGTGGTAGCTATCAAGGGTTCTGCATACCACAAAGCCATATTATATATGCCCAGCATAGTCGGCACTATTTTAACAATGTCTCATCTTTCTCTTCCCCTCCCCATTCTCACCTCCTGTCCCCCCCAACTCCCCTCCTTCTTTAATCTCCCTCACTCTCTGTCTCTCTACATATATTCCTCTCTTTCCTTCTCAGTTTCTTCACATCTCTTTCTTCCTCCCCTTCCTCTTTTTCTTTCACACATATTCTCAAACATAAACATGCACTACCACGGAATGCATTTCGTTCAAGGAAAAGACACTCAATCGCATGCCACTGAACAGTGATGTCCTTAAATCTGATGAAGCAAAATATCCTTCCAGGAAGAGACTCATTCTGAGTCAAATTCAGTGGGAGAATTCACACTGAGAGTCGGAACAGAGATGAGGTAGAGAGGAAATTCTTCACAAAGGCTGAGATCATTAGGGGAGAGAAAGGATTCTAGTGTAATGACAGTGCTGACAAATACTTAAGTATCCCTTAGCTAGACAGACATGTTTGCAGGGTGATGCACCAGGGAGTGACTCTGCGACACAATGACGCTCAGTCATTCACATCAGACAGTAACAGAGCCAGGAGGATGATACATTGTAATAAGCGTCAGCTGGTGAGAACTGTCAGGGGTTTAGAAAGGACTACTGGACTTTAGAAATGCACCAAAAGGATTTTGTTTCATATCCTTTACAAAATAAGTGAAGATACTGAGTTATCACTAATTTTATACAACTAGCTGATTCCCAGGAAAAGGACCCATCATCTGCTCACCTTCCCTTGGCATTCATGGGGCCCACTGATGGGCAATATTCTTCTGTATTACTAACAACCAACAAGATTAAACAGACACTCCCAGGAACAGTGACTACTCAGGGTGGAGCTGGGACCTGAACGTCAGCGATGTGCTGCCACAGAAAGGACTCCACCCTAATTCAAACTATGTACTTCTGCTCAGGAGTCTTCCTGATTCCATATTCTGAGAAGTAAGATTTCCATCTCACAAATAAGCTGTACAATGAGAGCATAAGGACACAGAAGAAACTGGAGATACAAACAGAATTCTGAACACACTTAAATCCAATACGATCAGACATAACAGCTCCCTGAATATGTACCAAAGAATAACTAAGAAATAGATAACTTTTTAAAGTAATCAGGAAGAGTGTCTCATAAGAGGAGTTCACAGTAATTAGCATATATGCATATATAATCTTGGGAACACCTCTTGAGATGTTAATAATTGCCTGGGAAAAGTCATGCTAGACATTATCAGAACATATGAAGTCAGTCCAAATGCCAGCAGCTCAGAACAACATTGAAAGGCATTTAGGAAGTTGAAATATATTACTTTAGAGAATATATATGATAGTAGCTACAGTTGGCTTTTCCAAACTGAAATTTCAGAAGAGAACATAAGAACATAATAACCAAATACATAAAATAAAGTGAAAGGATCATAAAACAACTTCTAAGAAGTACCTGGGCAAAAAAGATATGCATAAACATTTTAATGCCTAGATAATTAAATGCTATAAAATAATATTCTAGTTAGAAAAGCAATTTTATTCATAGATTGTATAACAAGCTAGAATGAGAACTGAGACTCTTTCTGGGATTAATAATTCACGGGTAGATGGTATATGCTCTGGGTATTTGAGACCCTAGTTTAATCCCAAGCACAAAACAACTGTAAAAAAATAAATATAAAAAGTATGTGTAAATATATCACACACACACACACACACACACACACACTTTATTTTGAGTAAAGACAGACGCGATACAGTGGAAGTGTCTTCCCTTTGTCCAAGAATGGGAAGGTGAGCTTGATGTTCAATAAGGACGTCAGCTGTCTGGATGCTGCAGCAGGCAGGATCTGCACTGTTCTCCTGAGTGTAAGAGTTTAGCATAAGAAAGCACTTACCTCCTAATTGCCTTAGCTTAACTGCTAGCAGAACACTAAACACGGATTTAACTTATTTAGGGGCCACATTCTGGCTCTCTTGTCCTAGCCTTATTTATTTAGTATTGTATTTCCATAAAATTTTACAAGGTTGGTTACCAGAAGACTCTCCTAAGAAGCTCTGAAGCAAGAAATTTGTTTCTACTTACAAAAATCTATCTTATTCAAGAATATTATGATAAACGGTCATCCCAATGCAGTGTTATAAAAATACACTGAGTTACTAATTAAAAAAAAATTAATCCTCTGAAAACAATCAAAACATAAAGTTAATCGCTCATTACCCAGGTTCTGTGGATGTAAAGAATAAGAAAAGGACCTGATTTTCTGTTGTACAGATGACAAGCATGAAGGCCACAAATCTTACTTAAAAATCCAGGTGCCAGCTTCTATAGCGTTTACTTTCTCATTGGACAATTGGCCTTTAGAGACAGTATCACACTTGAGAGCACAAGCTGATCTCAACCTAACAATACCCCTGCCTCAGTATCTGGAATTTGGGAGTTACATGTGTGTGATGCTATAACTGACTGATATTTGCTCTTATCCTGAAACTTTTAGCAGAACCTTGGTCAGTTATAGGGTTAAACATGAATTAACAAAACAAAAAACAAAAAAATCCTGAGATAGTACAAAATTTCCCTGGAGTCATCTTTGAAGGGACATTTAAAATCCTTGAGATTCAGTACCCGTTATGAATGTAGCCAATTAGACCTTGATAGTCACTGCATCAGAAGAAAGATAAGAATATTTGATCTCCCAAAACATCAAACATTGTCTTCTGTGACTTATATTCAACTGCAGTATATGCAGTTTTAAGATCAAATAATTCTCCTTAACTCAGCATGTATTCTATATGATAAAATGCTTTTTAATGTTATGTCATTTTGACTATATGGACAAGAAGCGGAATATAACCTTGTTTTATAGTATAGATTTCTAGTTCTTCTGGAAGTCCTAATTCAAGTGGAATTTCCAGATAGAGATATTATTTCAGAGGCTCATTAAACATACATTAGGAAGAGTAATATATTAAAAAGTCATAAACTAATTTTCTATGATGGGGGAGTAGCTAAAAAAAATATGCTACTACTGCCTTATGTTTATGGTTCCTCATAGCTTGGGGTAGGCCAATTGATGTGTATATAGCTACTCTGATACAGTCACCAGTTTTCCTTGAACACTGTGAATTATGGCATATTATGTCCCCTGGTGGAAATTAGCAAAAATTGGTAAATGGCACTTGTTATTCTGCTTTTTGGATTCTCACATGATTTATAAAATGTAACTATATCATTTGTTCCCAGCACAAAAGAAAGAGTTGTTTTTAAAATATACCAGTTCAGAAAATTTGACTGGAGCTGGAGAGATAGCACAGTGGTTAAGAGCACTGACTGCTCTGCCAGAGGTCCTGAGTTCAATTCCCAGCAACCACACGGTGGCTCACAACCATCAGTAATGTGATTCCATGCACTCTTCTAGTGTGTGTCTGAAGATAGCTGCAGTGTGTACTCATATAAATAAAAAAATAAATAAATCTTTAAAAAAAAGAAAATTTGACTGGCAGGTTAATTCACTCACTAAAAGCTTGGCCCACTCCTGTGCCCTCATTTGATAGCTGATGTTTTATTTAGTAATGTTAGTAAATAAAACAGATAAAAGTTGCAAATGGAGTCAGCACTCCTAAAAGTGAGGTTATCTGAATTCAAAGGGGAGGGGGGGGTTGCCTTGCTTTCTCAAAGTCTACATCCAGCACTAGCATAAGAAAATGGTGTCTCCCTTGTGTGACTTTTATGTCTTTAGCTATCTGTCTTGTAAACTATAATGTCACTACGTACTCTGGGGTCTTTATGTTTTTATACTTCATAAATCTGTATCTTTCAAGTGCTTTGGTATAATGTTGACATGGAGAATAAATGAGGACACATTTGTGTGTTTCTGTCCTAAATTTCTCTATTACACAGGATGGACGTAATAAATAAAAATCATATTTTTGTCCAGTTGCTTTTAAAAATTGAAGTAGTGTTTTACTAACTCTTTCTGGCCCAGAATTCACTATATAGACAAGGATGGCCCCAAAGACGGCCTCAAGATCTTGCTGACTCTGTCTTTTGAGTACAGAGATTACAGACATGTACCAACATCCAAGACTGGCCAGATATTTTAAACTTGAAAAATGTTGTCATAGTCTTGAAAACATCTTCCATGGTGATCATCTTATTTAAAACGAACAAAAACCAAAACAAAAATAGATAAAAGACACAAGGATCTCTGAATAATTTTCATTCATTAAAAGAATATTTTTGCAGTTTTATCTGAACTCTAAGGTAAGTTCTGTAAGATTTATAAGGCAATATAAGTACTTGATAAAGAGTACAAGGCCCCAAAATGCTAAGTTCTTCAGAACTTTGCTAGAAAAACTAGTCATGCTGTTGATTTTATATTATTCATATATAATTCAGAAATAAAGCTAAGTAGAACTCTAGTTTACATAATAATAGCATGAACCATTCTGAGAGCAAGTATTTGTTTTTAGTTCCATAGCAAAAAAGATATATATCAAAAATCATCTTATTTCAGCCCATGAACCTTCATCTCCAAGAGTAAAATGTTTCTTGGAACCATTATGAGAGTAGGAAATTTCTTATATGACATCCTTCAATGGAGACCTATTATTGCTGTCTCAGATACACATAAGATATGGTAGGGGCTAAAGAGACAGCTGAATAGTTAGGAATACTTCCCGCTCTTCCAAAGGAGCCAAGTTCAGTTCCTAGTCTCCATGCTAAGAAGCTCACAGCAGTCTAAACTCTAACTCCAGATCTGACACCTTCTTTGGTCTCCAGGAGCACTTGCATATATGTGTACATGTATGTGCATTCACAAACACACACTCACACACACAAATCTTAAAAGAGTTCAAAAGTCTGAACTTCATATATGTGTGTGTGTGTGTGTGTGTGTATTCTCTGAAAATAACAGGCATGATCCACACCCTAAAATTTTTAACTTAGGAACTGTGTCCATTATATACCACATTGCACTTGCCCACATTTCATATTTTTCATTTCAATAATGATATACTATTACCTTTCTTGCTTCTTTAATCATCTTCCGAATAGTTTCCTTTATTGTAAGTAGATGTGCCCTTGGTGGATGAAAGAGGAGGTCTATATGGGTACTCCCTGAGAGTCCAGGCATCACATATGGCCAGCCTAAATCAAGATTTGGAGCCTCCACATCAGACTGCATGGGCCAGTAAGTCCCTGAAGACGAGCCATCATCACAGGAATTATCAGAACCATGTTCTGTATTTTGTGCAATCTTCTGGACATTTTTCAAAATATAATTGATTTCTTCCTCAGCTAGAAAGTCTGAAACTCGCTCCTTGACGAGGAACTCTTGGTAGGCTTCTAAGCCATGTTCAATTAGACTATCAACTGCCATGCGATACCACTCCTTGTAGTGTGGCTCGACGTAGTTGTCTGACCTGCACTCATCATTTAGTGATGAAAGCATTGACGACGTCTCCATGCTTGCTGGTGTTGGACGTTGGACCAGGGGCACTTTCAAATGTTCATCTGTGCAGAAGCAAGAGGTACCTGAGTGTGGGATAAGAAAATGAATGTCAGTTAGAACTCTGTGCGCAGATATCTATGCTATATGCCATGTATCACTTTGACAGCATTTGTATTAGCTACCGTTTAAGCAGCTATGGAGGCAAGCTGACACGTCATATTCAAAATGCCATTAATACGGCCACAATTCAATATCCATCACTGTCAGTTAAATATATGTTCCTTACAAGCTCAAGGCATTCAAAATTGGAGGGCCTCCATGTGACATAATGAACCTGTCTTCTTCTCTGGTGATACAGGACATCTACTCAACTTAAACCTGAGAACAGAGTGTGCTTGATGAGGCACAAATTCCTACATGCCACTTCTGATTTGACATTAAAATAATACTGCAGTAGCATTACGGCCTGGCTACTCATAAATACAAATACCTAATATGCTGGATGAAATATAGAAAGCCCAAAATGCGTCTTCTGAGAATTTACTGTTCGGTGGAAGTGGATAGAAAGATAATCATTGCCCTAAACAAAGCCATAAGCCACGTATTACAAAGGGCCAAATGAGTAAGTATTCACACTCATTAATTAATCATGTCATATTCACTGGTTTAAGAATAAAACCAAGTAGAGATCCGTACACAATAAATGAGCTTTGGGCAGCCCTGAGTAGGAGGCCGGCTTCCACTGAAGCTAGGACTAAGAGAAAGGATCTGATCTTGCAGCAGAAGAAGCTTTCATTCCAGACAAGGCTAAAAACTCGGGCAAAAGAACACACCAGAAATGAAGACGGTACTCAGGAGTCCGGGAGGAAAACTCTGGCATGTGGGAAAACAGGTTTCTTTTGGGAGGAAGAGACTGAGCTGAGCAGATAATACTGAGCCTGGTGTGGAGATCAGGAGACTTCTGCAATTCAGCCAAGGGAAGGTTAAAAATAGTCCCGCTGTAGTTGGAGGCTCTACGTCTGAATTCCGGTTCCCTGCTTCACTGAAAGAGACACAGGGCTTCATCTCAGCCAGAGTGGGGGCTTTGGGGCTATTTGAAGTCCTGACACCCATCCTGGAGCTCACAACACAGCTGCATCCTGGGTTACAAGAACTACAAAGCTGATCTGACCAGAGCAGCCTTGTCAGCAGTTCTGACCTACTTTAACATTCTGCACTTAACTCATCTTTTTCAGTCTTCTTCCCACTCCGATTCACATTCAATCTGTGAGGGGCAAGCCTGGAAACCAAGACCGCTCTTCACAACACTTGTGCAAGATTCATTCTGCCAGACACACAGAGAAATTGTGAGGGGATAGACAATAGAGTCTGCTGATGAGCAGAGATCAGAAGATCAATCATCTACTGAGGCTTTCACTGTGAAGGGAGAGAGAGAGATTGAGAGAGAGAGAGAGTAGAGGAGAGAGAGAGAGAGAGGGAAAGGGAGAGAAATAAATACAGAGGCAGACAGAGACAGAGAAACAGAGAGAGATAAAGAGACAGAGAGACAGAGAGAGTCAAAGAGACAGAGACAGAGAGATGCTTCACTTTGTAATTTTACTAGAGCTGATCCTGTCCCCAAATGTGGGTTCAGAATTGTTTGGAGAAACTGTCTTCAAAGTGTATAGGTTAATCACATCACGTATTAAACAAAAACAACAAGGTGTATTACCATGCTTATGTAGGTCTATATTCCTAGGGTTCAAGAGGAAACTGCAGGAAAATCAGGAATCTAAGTCAAATGAGGCAGCACAGTGAGACCTTGTCTCAAAGAAGGAACTGCTGGAGACACAGCTCAGAAGTATGTGCAAGGCCCAGGGTAGAACCGTCAGCCTTTAGCTTCAAGTCAAAGATGAGGAATAAAATCAAGACATTTTTTTTTCTGCTTCCTGGAGACCCTTTGGCTTAAGTAATGGCTTAACTAAAGGCAAGCACACAGGAACTACCCCTAGGTTTCTGATACAGCATCTTAGCCCTATAGAAGAGAATCTCCTGCCTCAGATGCTATTAAGATGGATCACTGTGCAGATATTCCTTTTATTTGGGTATAACTAGAAACTATCTCAGCCCAACTACCAGAATGAGGGCTATACATGAAGATATAAAGTGTGCTTCTTTTACAACTTAATTAAAACTGGCTTGACCTCCTGCCATGGTCCAGGAACGCGTAGGAAATGTTAACACATTTCTCAGTTATGGTAGGTATCTGCTTTTATTTTCCTGATCATAGTTCACTATTTAACAGAGACTTGCACCAGAGAACAATATACAGAAGAGTCTTTAAATATAGCCACTTGGAAGAAGGGATGCTACTGGCATCTAGTGGGAAGAGAGATCAAGGCTCCCTCTCTGCATCCTATAATTGGCACCACAGGAAGGAACTACAGGGTACAGAATACAATGCTGTGAAGTTGGAAAGTGATACATGGCTCTCTTCTTAAATGCTCCGTGGTTTGGATACGGTTTCCCTCCAAGCTTCAAGTGATCAAACGTTGGTCCCCAATATGACTAGTGAAAGGTGGGAAGACCTTTAAGAGGTGGGCCTGTCCACAGTGATTAGTCACAGGAACACTATCAAGAGTAGACTTCTTCGTCACGCTACGTCTGTGGTGGTGCATGCATGTCTTTTATCCCAGCACTCTGTGGGTAGAGGCGGTGAAATCTCTTGAGTTTGAGGTCAGCCTGGTCTACAGAGTAAATTCCTGGAGGCCCAGAGAGGCCCTGTCTCAAAAACAAATACAAACAAATGAAACAAAACAAAGAGCAGGCTTTCTCTAGAGAATGTGTTGATGATAAGGGAGGTAGGGAGGGAGATAAAGTTAGATCCCAGGCAATTGAATTCGTTACCATAAGAATGGGTAAGACAGGTCAACCCACTTCTTCCACTCTCTCCCTTGCCCTTTCACTGGTTTCCTCAGAGCTGACAAGGCTTGAGGCCCTAATGGGCAACCAAGCTCTGGTCCTTCAGAAACATGAGGGAAACACATGTCTTTGTGAATTACTCTAGTTCAGATATTCTGTGAGAGCAATGAAAAGATGAACAAGACACCTTACTAACTCCTAATTTTTTTCAATATTCAATAATGTTCTTTTCGGCAAATAACACTAACCAAAGAAATAAAGTTTGTTTTCACATGCCGAAATGAATGAATGTTTAAGCTATGGTTTCCTAAGGTTTGCTGAGTTTCAGTCTTCACTGGATAACCCCTCCATGCAGAAAGAAGTGTCTGGTGGTGGAATGAGAAGTCCTATCTATCACTTAATTGTAAAAAGTGGTAGGTAACTACTTCCTCATTAAAAAAAAAATCTAGATTTGAGAGTCCGATTTACTTAACTCTTAAAATTTAACTTTTGGATCTGTATAATACACGATGATAGGTGAGTGTTACCCACTTAGAAGCTAAACTGCATAAAGTTCTTTTGAAACATCATTTATTTCTGGTTTTTATTATGTGTGTGAAAATTTTGCAATTGTGCAAAATTAATTGCTGAACTGTGTGTACACTTAGAGGCCATAGAGGTTAAAAGGACGGACAGTGATTACTAGGACAACATGATGTTACATGCAAGGCTAATTACAAAGGAACAAAATTGCCCTATAAACTCATCTGGAAAGTGAAACACGAGGAATTAATTTAATAGTCAATGTGAAATGCCATGTAAGACGCCATTGTGGGAAAGTGCAAAGGCCACTTGTAATGAGTTTGGATGTTACAAACAAGACTTACACAATAATATACTCTACATCCTTGTTTGGGAATAGCTACACTCAGATAGGCTCTAATGACAGACACTGCTTTATTACACAGACTGTTTACAAGGGAAGTGAAAAGCTGCAAGTTTTAACAGAGAATAGCAAAGTAATATCACTTCCCAAATGCATATTGAAGCAAAAGAGCATCTATGCTTAGTTACAGACTTAGGATTCCAATCTTAAGAGTTTCCCTGAACACTTAGAAAGGCTTATTAGAGTAACAAAATCAATTAGGTGTAGCTCTAAACGTAAACCTAAAGAGTACTTTATTAATAACAATTAAAGCGGCTACAAAGCATGTATGCTTTTAACATGGAAATAATGAATTAAGAAAAAAATAAAAGTCTCAGTGTGACATAAAATCTGAACTGACTTTTTGGACTCACTGCTAGAGAAGGAAGAATATATAAAGTATGAATTCAGAGTTGTTATAAGAGAGGGCCTAGGAAAACACTGCACAGCTAATCAAGGAAGGCAGTATGAGGCAGCGCAGAAAGAAGCCGAGTGTGTCCCACCTGCTCTCTGTCACTCTCATGGAGGTGAACTCAAGTTAGGTATTATATAACTCTATGCAAAATTTTTGTTTGATGAAAACTCATATGGGAGAACCTTCCTGTCAGGTCAAAACCAGCAATATTATCTTACCCAATAAAGTATATTTTAAAACATAAAATTAAAAATGACCCTAGAACTCTTCTACCTTTGAATTTTTATTTTTAAAGATTGTGTTTCTCTTGAAATTTGACTCCTAGAAATTTAGAATGAAAAAACGGTCAAGGTGCTACAACTGAATTACGAACTTACTGTAATAAGTTGTCAAGTATAAGTTAATATCTACTCCTGATATCCAATGTCATTGTGATTTTAAAGTGGCTTCATCAATACACTTAGGAAGAAGTGGCTGGTCAGCACAGGGACCCACTGCAAGCCAAACTCACTGTGCTGAGCTGCAGGCATCCCAGTGAGTAGAATTCCAAATCTCTTTGAGTTCAGGGAAGGCCTAACCAGAACATCTCCAATTCACTTTATGAACCTCAAAGCAAATTCCAGCTGCTCAATATCTAGTTATTTTTTATTTCTTAAACTTTTTAAATTAGAAGATGAGGATAGTAATATCACTTTCACATCAATTTAATTTCAGGCTGTATTTATATTTGCTGTTATTCAATATGTTTGCCGTGTCTGATCTAATGTAATAATTTCAGATAATTGGGGGTGAGCAGGGAACTTTCCAGTAAATATTGATAACATTAAAATATAAACATTATTTAGAAGCACATATTGAGGAATTTCCACAAAATATTTCATAAGAATAGCAATGAGCCAGTTGTGTGGAGAGCGTACGTCAGAGGAGCAATTACACATGATTTGTCTTCAAGAGGTTTAGAATGAAAATAAAGGAAACCAACTTTTTACCAGTTCCCAAACTATCCCTGAATTTCAATTGGCCAACCTTAGCACTCTCCCAGCTACACTGAATGGAATGTGACCGTTCTGATACCATCGTATGATGTGCTATGCTTTCATATCATGAAAGGGGTATGATGTGCCCCTTTCTTGGTCTCTCCTTAGTAAGTGAAGCAAACATCTGGATGAAGAAATACAAACATAGTGATGCAACATTTGCAACTGAAAAGAAAAAGTAGTAACCTGACTAAAATAATAAACATTCACAGTCGTGAGTTGGGGTAGGGACTAAATGAGAAAGTATAGATGGGACAGTGGATAACGTGACTTAGATCTGACTTCTGCTGAGACCTGAGTTTGGTGTTGTAAGGGCACAAAAACTTAAAGTGTTCACCAGGAAAACTGGTAAACTTAAATGTTTTATCATCAAAGAGATTCCATAAAGATTATATGAGATACAACACCCCATCTTTTTACCTGCCATGAAATACTGCTCTAAGTTGTCAGGCAGTAATATAAGAAATACATTTCATTAATAAGAAAACAAAATGTCAGGGATGGAGAGATAGTTCAGTTGGAGTTCAGTCTTGAAACTGATGCTAAAAATTGTTGGGCAAGATAGCCTGTGTTTATGGTCTCAGCATCTGGGAGACAAAGGCTGGTCACTGGGACTCCCTGGAAGCCATTCTAGCTCCTGTGGTGAGTTTCAGATGAGAGATCTTGTCTAATAATAACAAATAATAATAATAATAATAATAATAATAAATAATAATGGAGTTTCTGTGAAAATACACACATGTACACATACAAACACATAGGGATGTTTTCATTTTGTACAATGACTATTTCTAAATAGAAAATAAATCTGTTATAGGCACCTTCCACTTCGTTTCCTTTCTTTTTCTATTTCCCTATGCCTGCCAGGTGCCACTGATTCAGTGACTAGGTGATTCACGCTGGGTGAGAACTCAGGTCTGTTGCTGAGTGGCCAGTTAAGAGTTTCCCCCCCCCCGGTTGCACCCCACTAACCATTGAACTGATCAAGGGGTTCCCAATGGAGGAGTGAGAGAGAAGACTGAAGGAGCTGAAAAGGGTTTGCGGCCCCATGAGGAGAGCAATAATATCAACCAACCAGAGTTCCCAGGATCTAAACCACCAGCCTGGGAGCACTTAGGAAGAGATCCATGGCTCCAGCTGTATATGTAAGGGAGGAAGGCCCTATTGGGCATAGGTGGGAGAGGAGATCCTTGGTCCCATGAAGGCTGGACACTGTGTGTGGGGAGGTGGGAGTTGTGGGGGAGGGGAGGGGCACATCTGCAGAGAAGCAGGAGGAGGGGCGGGGATAGGGGGTTCCTGGGTGGGGGTGATACGATAAGGGGATAACATCTGAAATGTAAATAAAATATCCAAAAAAAAAAAAAAGAGTTCTCCCGGAGCCCAGCTTCCTGGCAGAAGCTGAATCCTCCTGTCGTCTGGGTGTGTTGTGCAGTGAAGCTGCTCCGTGGGTTTGTAATACCTTCTCCAGCTGTTCCCTTCTCCACTGTCCTAAGTGTTCAGGATGTAGCATGCCTGTAATCTAGACTAACAGCCTTAAATCCCATGACCTCAGATAAGATTCCAGGGCATCTGCTTCTAGACCTGAAGCGTTTTGCCCAGCGGGCATTACTTCCTCCTGGTTTTTACAAATGCACAGACTACTTACAGCCAGAAGAATCCAAGTGATTGTTTTGTGGATTACCATTGCCCTGAGTTTTATAATATTAGATTTTTTATAACACGCCTTCTGTATATTTCTATATAATTTAGAGAATGAAATATTAATTCCTCTTCTAATAAAACATTTGTCTTCAAGCCAAATTAAAGTATGAAGGCAGGTTTATTGGGGGCTTATTTGTAGGTTAAATATGCACCTAACTACTTGTCCCTCGTCTGAAACCCAACACATAATATGAGCCACTCTGGCATCCTCATAAGCCGAAGGTTATTAAGGGCAAGGAAAGTGGATCAAAGGAAAGGAAGTCTGTAGTAATACACAGCATGGGTTTTAGGTCTGCGTGGAACACTCTCTAAGTAGATGATAGCCTTACCTTCTACATTTTAAGTCTGTGGTTTATCTTGAATTAACATCTGTGTAAGGGTGCATTTGTTTTTCATATGCATATCCATTTGTCTCAAGACTATTTATTGAAAAGACATGTTTCCCATTATACTTGCCAAAGCATGGAATGCTTATCTGTCAATAGAAAATTCCATGCTGCATAAAAGATTATCTATTTCTGAGTTTGCTTGTTTGTTTTGTTTCTCTTCCATGGATCTCTGTAAGTCAGTTTCTGAGTTTTGGATGCTGTAGCTTAAAGTCAGACAATATAAGCTCCTACTGTTTTCTTTCCCTCCTTCCAGACTGCTTAGTATGTTCTGGGCCTTTTAGATTTTTATAAGAAATTTAAAATCAACTTAAAATTTTTGACACTGGATTATCACAGAGATGCAATATAGGAACAGACAAAGGGAAGAGATACACAAGGCAGTAAACAAGGAAACAGGGGAAAGAGGAACTCAGAGACCCTGGGGCCCTGTCTGTCCTTAGCAAGTCAATACCTCCTAACCAGGAAGAAGAAGTTTCACTTCCGGTGTGGTTGTGTATCACAGATGTTAACTAAATATCACAGCTTCCAAATGAAAAAAACAAAGCAGAGAAACCAGAAGCTACTCCTTTTAATAACACTCAAAAGTGCTTACCATGGCACTAATCCTAGAGAATAAGTGGCTGAAGAGTATGAAAAAAAGCAAAGTTACAATTGAGGAAGTTTTTTTTTTGTTTTTTTTGTTTTTTTAAAAAAAAAACAATGAATGATTTCCAATCGGAAGGTAGATTTTCATTTTGACTTGGTTTGCTGTTTGAGGACAGGTCTCACGTGGAAGGGCTTAGACAGGATAGAGGGCCTTGAGGCACAGGGTGATCCCTAGGCCAAGGTTGTTTAATGCCAGAGAGAGTGTGGTAGGGTGTGAAGGGAGAAAGAGTATTTCTGGGATCACCCGGAAAAGCAAGGGCACATACCTTAAGGCATTTGAGAAGGGGGTGGGAGTGTCTCACACAATTCAGAAGTGTGTAAGGAATAGCCTATATGAGGGAACGTATGGAGGAAGGACTCCTTAGGTGTGCTCACCAGACAGTCCAAAGATGAGCCTTAGCCCTTTGATATCTGAGGCCTCTAAGTTCCCAGGTGCCTAATATTCTTCAAGAATCAGGAGGTTAAAACTTCAGACATACTGTTCTCCCTCTAGGAACAGAGATCCCAGAATCAACAATGAGGACCTGCTGCTGGAGACAGTGGGATAAAGGTATCTGGCCTGTGAGATTTAGCATTCCTTTCCAAAAGTACCTTTGTCCTGGGATCCTGCCTCAGATGGACAGACATTCCTAGCAAGGTGCCTGCTGATATCTGTAAGGCAGAGGTGTGCTATTTACCCTTAGCTAAAACCTAAGATCAAATACCTCACACACACACACACACACACACACACACACACACACACACACACAGAGTAATCTAGGAACTGCTAGTGAGCAGGGGCTACCTCCTACATTCTAAGATCACAGACTTGTAGCAGCACACCCAGCTCACAGAGGTGGTTTCCTGTAAATGGAACTTCTACAGAAGATTTTAATTTGTGCAACCTCTTTCTGAATATATTTCTGAATATATACTATTTTGCAATGGAGGAAAAAATAAATTTTAAAAGAAGTGCCTCAGAAGTTATTTTTAACTTTAGTCACCTTGTTAATTCGTGTACTTAACAGATGGCAATCTGTGACTCAGAACTCTACATATAAAACTGTTTAATAATCCTTATACAGCGGTGCAAACAGTACAGAGTATCCAGAAGGGAAAGCTATTGGGATATATGAACCCCAAAAGAATAAAAGTAAAAAAAGAACAGAGGGCAGGAGTCAGGGAGGGAAGGAAGGAGGGAGGAAGGCAAGGAGGAAGGGAGGAAAGGAGGAAGGGAGGGAGGGAGGGAGAGAGGGAGGGAGGGAGGGAGGGAGGGAGGGAGGGAGGGAGGGAGGGAGGGAGAAGGAACAGAATAGGATACACTTCACTGGAACTTAACAAGAACCTCCCTCACTGAGTTGTCACAGCATTCCTGGCCCAGGTCACAGGTCAGCAATAGACCAACTGTTCTCTTCACTGTGCTTTATGAGGCTAACAATTGTGTTAGTAAAATTCTTAATGCTCACTACTAACTGTTAAATACTTGGGTAATGATATAATAATAATAATAACAATACTAATGATGTCAATAGTAATAATAACAACAACAGTATACTGTCTTAGTAACTCTGGTATGACACACTAGAAAATACTAGAGCCTAATTAAAATCAAATTATTGATGCAGAACTTGCTAAGATTCAAACACATGGCTATTTCTATTATGTAGAGGTGTTGTGGTAATACAAAACACTAGGCTTCCAAAAGAACACTGAGAACACACTAAGCACTCGGAGTCTCAAAGAGCAAGTATTAGCTTCAGCGGAGCCTTCTGGGAACAATAAAGATATCACTTATCTTTTGGGGTTCTCCTAAAACCTTGTGTTTTCATTTCTTATTTACATTAGTCATTCTGCAAACAGCTCTTGTACATTTAAGTTAATCATAATGAAGGGCCTAATCTATGTTTTCAATACAAGTAGTGATGCCAATGAGATGTGAGCATGACTTGTTTTTCTTGTTTCTTGAATGGGTTTTGTTTCTATATAAACCTATCTTACCAGGAAGACTGAGAATTAAAATTAATTACAGTTCTGCTGTTTGGTGTATCATTAAGATGAAACTGAAGGAAACTATAATGGAGTTCAGATTCTACTTTAGCTATAGAACGCAGAGAAATTAAGAAGGAAACCTCCTACGGGCTAGCGTTCATGGTGCTAAAGATGGCATGACTAGTGTTTGCGGGGAAGGGCAGGGTTTTGCCTAGCTATAGAATACAAGTGCTATCCATTAGGATATGTCTGTTGGTACAACACTGACAAGAACACTTTAGAGATAACCAACTGCTTTGTTGTTAAGCTGCCTTCTAAATATTTATATTTACATTCACAGACCAGAAAACCTCTGTCTAAAGCAGTCCATTTTGCAGAGGATGGTCAGTGAGGAAATTCAAACCTGGTCAGTGTGCAAAGAAGAAGAGGCCAAGGGATGCTCATTGTTAACCTATCTCTGACACCATTCACCCCCCCAACCCCCACCCTGCACCACCCACATACGAGGCCCAATGAACGCCAACCATCAAAGGCAGAATGCCTTTAAGACCCCTAGGATGGAATAGAGGGATGTGAAAAGCCACCATGCAGATTGACATAGCTTGTCAACCATGAACACATAGCAACTACAGGTATCTACACAGGATTCGTGCTTCCACTCTTTCACTACTGAGACACAAGTGGTCCACTAAGTCTCATTTCTTCCTGAAGAACATATGACAATCGACTGTTGCTGGAGGAAGGAATAACATTATCTGTAATAGTGCAGGCGCTGGGATACTAGGTATAAAGGGGTTTGTTCTGAGTGAAAGGATGGTATCAGAGGGTCATGGGTAGCAAACATAATCGAAATACACGGAAACTGTCAAAAAGAAAGAAAGAAAGAAGACTTTTGCAACTTGATGAAATAGCAAAGTGAAGTTATCAATTAATCAATCCTCCAGTTATAAACCCAGATGTGGGGGTTGAGAAGCCTGCCTTCTCTCTCTCTTCTCTCTCTCTCTCTCTCTCTCTCTCTCTCTCTCTCTCTGTCTCTCTCTCTCTCTCTCTCTCTCTTCTCTCTCTCTCTCTCTCTCTCTCTCTCTCTCTCTCTCTCTCTCACACACACACACACACACACACACACACCACACAAATGAAAACAGGCAGAAGTGAGAACAGGTGACGAAGAAGGACATCTTTTCCTTGAAGATATTGTAGGCATGGCGAAATGACTTTTAAGAAGTGATAACCAAGCGTGCCAAAGGTCTCCAAAATCCAATGACTCATATCCTGATGCTAGGATCTGGGAAAGGTTTAGAATCCCCTCACAGCTCATCCTCGGAGGGGCCTGTTTCCTAGTAGTCAATGTTTGGATGAAGGAGCTCAGCTCACTGCTGCTTTCCCTCATCTCATTGTTCATCCCAGAGCAACCTCACCCAGTGTTACATCCAGGGACGGCTGGTGAATCTTAGCTGCTGTCCATTCTGCTGAGCATCCCCACTCACATGCCCATTGGCTGTGGACACTTTCCTGGACATCCAACAAAGATACCTCCCTTCTACTTCCCTCTAGCTCAGCTAACCACTGCTGTTTACTGCTTGTTCCATGAGCCAGGAAAGTTTGCTGTTCACACTGCTTTCTTAGTGACCACTACTAATCTCCAGAAAGGGGTATCGGAGACCACCGGTTTTAAAGGGGACCCATCCTCATCCCATGCTTACTTTTATCAGCTCAATTCATTTAGCATGTAGCGCTCACTGTGTGAAATGGTCATCACATGCATTTGCTTGACAGGACAGGCACTCTCTAAGAGCCTCTGAGGGGTGTGTGCTAACTTACTGGTGAGCTGGCAATGCTGCCTCAGATAAGGACTGTTCTCTTATATAACAACTTTCAATTCTATTCGCTGCGCAATTATACAGGAGAAATGAGGAGTGCACCTTGCATCTCCCATCTTGTTTTGCCTTGGCTCTCTTCACTTTACAGCACCCTCGACAAGTCCCCAAATGCCAGAGCCTTAGTCAAACTTACAACACATTTAGACAAAACACCACAGGCAAGAGGTGGCCTTTGCTGTTAAAATGTTTGACATGTGTCACGAGCACTGTTGTGTCCCACCTTTTGAATCTACTTAAGGAAACAAAAAGTCATTCTGGGGACATGTTGGCATTTATAGACAAATGATATAGGGAGGTATAGCAAATATATTCTCTACCAAGAGCCTTCAAATATGTTTCAAACAATTTTAACCAAAGCTGTGCACCTCATCTACGAAGAAACGAAAGTCTGCAAACGACATGTCAAAATGTGCAGTCAGACAAAACAACTTCAGGCTCTTTTTAATGTCTTTAATCTCATTATATTATGTGTATGAGTGTTTTACACGCATGGACATCTGTGCCGCATGTGCATCTGTTGCATGCAGAGCCCAGAAGAGGGTGCGCGATCTCTTGGAACTGTAGTTACAGACAATTGTGAGCAGCCGTGAGGGTGCTAGAACCTGAACCCTCGTCCTTTGGAAAAGCAGTCAGTGCTTTTAGCTGCTGAGTTACTTCTCTCGCTCACCATCAGACTCTTAAAAAACTTGAAACAGGTATAATTTTGTGTAAATTATGTCAGTGAAGACAAACTTGTGCAATTGTAAAGCTAAGAAAAGTATAAATGTTAATATCATATCTCCCACAGAAAGACTTTAACATGAGAGAACAATCATATCCGTAACAGGAGTATCACCCAGAGTCTACTCCTCCCTCACTGACCTCAGGGTTCTCTTAATCAGGCTTGCTAAGGCAGCTGTGCCATAATTGAAATAAAATGGTTACATTTATTTAGTTTCTATCCAGAGAAACTTTCAATGAAAATCTGAAAAGTAGCCTCCTCTACTTCAGACTCATTTTCTCAACAACCTTATTGGCTTCTTTCTTTTGTTTATAGTCTACTTGTAAACATAAGCATTAGTTAACAGAGGATAATCTTTAAGTATGCAAACTGGTGTGGGTTCCAGAGGGCAGAGCTACCCTTGGAGAGCATGATAGAATGCTGAAACAAAGCCGGTGTTCATAGACGCTCATCAGGATGCAGAAAGCGCACTTGTCTCACTTTCATCTGATCTTAGGGCCCAGGTCCAACTGACAGCGATGGAGGGGACAGCATGGCCACCCAGTTCTTTAGTTCTGGCTCCTTGCTGTCTGCTTCGTACAACTTGACTAGGTGCCTATGATTTTTGTGCAGATATTTAAAGTCTTACTTTTTTGTTTACTTGTTTGCGCCTCAAAGTTCTTGTTTCAGACCAAGATCGTGTGCGAAGGGCATTGACACACGCCTAATTAGGATGCTCAAAGTCATACATTTTGGAATCTTGTTTTGTACCACTCGACCATGGAAAGGTTTCATTCATTTCTTCTCTTGCATTTCACATTGCAGCTCTTTGACACACAGCATTTAACATGCTCAGTGAGAGACTCTACTCCACAAAGTATGTAATGTCAAGCTACTGGAAGATCCAATATTAAGAGCAGAACTGAGTCCTGGCTTTCAATTTAAGTCAAGGTGACTGGTTCCTCAGATTGGAAGAGCTGGACCTCTGCTGTGAAAACAGAGCTTTCCTCCAGCACACTTCTCATAACGCTTCCAGTGGATGGATTAACGTTTCTTCCTTCCTTTCGTTTGACAGAAATTGTACATATGTATTAAACTTCAAATCTTCTTCATTATTGTTTTACTACTGTGCTTTTTAAAAAAGGATGCTGAACAAAACATATAAATGAACTGCCCTTACATCTTTGTCTATACTTTGTCAGACTTTTAAAATACATATATATTATTGTTTCTTTATTCTTGAGAATTTCATAAATGTATCTAATGAAAGATGATGTGATCTACTCCCCCCATTTCCCACCTCCAATTTCACCTCCAAATTTCCAACATATCCCCCTTGAACCCTCCTTTCTGTTTTTCTTTTGATAATCCACTAAGTGTAATAATTAAAGCCATCTACAAGTGCCTGCCTGGGTGGAGAACCATACATTAGAGCATGGGAAACCTTCCAGCAGCCACACATTCCAGAAAGAATGCTTCTCCCTCCCTAGCAGCCATCAACAGCTAATAGTTCCTAAGTAAACGGCCTTTGAATCGCCTGGAGTCTTCCACATAAACACTGGCATGCAAAAACACTTTATCTTTTATATAATTCTAGACCATCATCCATCCAGCAGCAAGTATTTCAACTCACTGCCCACTGGACTATGGGCCAGGCATGTTGTTTCTCTGCTATCATTTGCTTTTATTGTCTTACTTCCATAATTATCTGAGTATTATCATGCAAGGTCAACTTCTACATTTTGGGGAAACGGAAAAACCAAAGTCCATATTTCAGTGATGTTCACCTCATCAGTTAAATACAGTTTAAGGAGAGGGAATTGACAGGCCATGGCAAAAGGAAAACATCCTAATTCTAAAGCAAAGGCCATCTGTCATCGAGCATGCCTTCAGTTGTAAGAGAAAGCAATCATTTTAAAGATGGAAAATGCTCGAAATACACTGTTTAATATTTATTTAACATTCAAAGTGAGGCTGTCAATTTTTTTTTATAATGTACTATAGGGAATGTGGACTAAAGTTTCCATTGTAAACCTTGCTTGGCTTTTGACTTCTGGACAGTGTTACAGATTTCCGGAAACCTATAGTTTATTATAAAATTTTCTGATACAGATGACAGGCAGCCATAACGAAGAAAATGTATAGATAAATAAATAGGTGCCCAGATGAAGCAAAGAGGGAAAAACAAATACCAGATAGGGTAGAAAAAAAGAAATGAAGAAATAGAAAAAAATATAGAAAAGGAGAGAGAACATGAAGGAACAGAAGGAGCTAGAAAGACAAGAGGCAGTTTTCCAGCTGGTTTTTGTTGGTGGTGGTGATGGTGTTTTTTGTTTGGTTTTATTTATTTATTTATTTATTTATTTAGGCAGTTAAGAGCAAAAAATGGGAAGGGAAGGGAGGCAACTGAAAATAAACCACAGGGAACACAGCCACTTAGCTATGCTACACATTTCTCTAGCCAACAAATCAAAAATTATATTTATTTGAGGAAAACACAGTTCTTTCAAAACATCAAGAAACAGCTGCTAAATGAGGCAGATTATACCATTTGGGGTGACTATGCAGAGCATTGTGCTGTTAAAAATTAAAGTCATCATTACTTGTGTGAGCATATAATTGACAGCCCATATAAAAACCCCACGTGGAACTATTCCATCCCAACCACTGGGGGGGGGGGCGGGGGAGGCCACTCTTTGGTGCTCTGAGCATTCTAGTTCCTTCCCAAATGAGTGATTCTTACACCATCACAGATGCAACCTGATGTCAATTAGAATGAAAACCTTTTAAAATGAAAATATGGCAAGAGGAGAAGAAATCATGAGGTCCTAGAGATATTCGGAGGGAAAGTGTTCACAATCTCTTAGAGTGCTCACAGTGAGAAGTGACCGCAGAAAATTTCAGAGCCCAGTGGGACAAAGAAGTGATCACATGGTACAAATATTTCACAGCAGTGGGAAAACCTGCAAGTCAGTCAAATTAAGTACTTCATCCAAAATCTTAACTAACTCAGATCTGCAAATGTTCGGTTTAACAATGACTAATGAATCCACACACTATCCACAAGGACCAGGAGGATTCTTCTGTGTATATTTAACATTGCTCTCAGGTCTGTCAACTGGGAGTTTCCTGATATCCAAGAACGGTGTCTTGTTTCCAGCTCTCAGGGGAGACATACCATTTGGAATACAATGGTGGATATCTTAATGAATAAACAGTGTGCAGAACATAAATATTATTCCTTTAATATCATCATCACTGTACAGGGTTTGTATAAACCTTTGAAAATAGGCTCCTGCAAGAACAGGGACTATACTTGACACATTGCCAGTATTCAAAAGAAGCTAATCATTAATTTCGACTTCACTTTCACCAGGGATAAGCTGTCTAAAAATTATAGGGTATACAGCTCAAATGATAAATATCATGTGCCCTGGGGGATATCTTACCCCTCTTCTAAGGGCAACAAGACAATAATACAAAATAAAAATCACACAATAATTAGATGTCCCCAGAGGAAAACTTGCTTCAAATCATCCATGATCATACAATTTAAGAATCCCCCAATATAGACATGTCCAGTGAGTATCTCTTCTGTTAGTGTCTTTCCACCTGGTAATATGAAGACTGTTCAGTGATTAGGTAAAAGTATCTGACACAAGCCAAGCCCAAGGACCGGCTGAGATTCTCAGCAGCAAAGTAAAAGCCATGTCTAGTGGTGTTCCTGAAATCCCCGTGCTGGGGCATTAGGTCCTTGGAACTTACTAGCCAGACAGTCTAGCACAATATGTGAACTTCAGGTTAAGTGAGAAACCTTGTCTGAAAAAAAATAAGTTGGAAATCAACAGGCAAGATACCTAAGATTTACCTCTGTCCTCCACTTAAACAGACAACACTCAAGGTGGAATGCAGCACACACACCAAACATACACACACACAAACACCACACTAACACACACAGATCATTTCACCCCATTCACATTCACATCACAGCCACTGAAAAATTCTTTCCTTCCCCAAACCCCATTTTGTCTCCCTCTATAGATTAGCCTTCCTGGTTCCTTTATACAACCCTTCCCAACATGTCCCTCTGCCTCTGCACACACTCCTACCACTGGAGCCTCCCTCTGTCTCCCCAGCTCCTGTCTCAGGTGACCACAGCAATCAGCTTGACCAGGATTGGCAGTACCCTGTTTCCTACAAACTGTGCCCCATTTGTGGGGGATGGGACACCTCAGGCAGAGACCATCTTCTCATAAAGAAGGGTATTCCCTCTGAAGCTCTAAAATACTCTCTCTCTCAAAAAAAAGCTGACTTTGACTTTAATGTGACTTTAGTGATATTTGTTCAAAACTTTAATTCCTGGGATATTTAAGCCTTGTTTCCTGTTTAGGACTGTTTGATAAGAGGAGGATATATTCTGATCTGCAAGTGATATGTTCACCAGCAAAGCTCAAAGCTCACTTACATGAACAAAAGTACACTGCACATCTAATAGTGACATTATATTTAAGAGATGTTATTTGTAAACACTAACAAATACAAGCGACAAAAGGGGCAAACAAGCACACTCACCTGACTAGCTAGACAAGGAAAACTTGTCACTTTGCATATAATTAGTCAAATTAAACTAAGTGGGCCCTTTCTGAAAGGCATCCTACAACCAGGATTGTGACCATTGGACACCTCTGCTTTAATGTGACCACAGGTTCACCACAGGATGCTGGAGGTTAATGCTGAACAAGGTCTCGTGTTATAAACTCGTTATGACTTAGCCTAGTTGAATGAGGTGTATGTAAGGGAGGGCTGCAGACTGAGAGAGTCAACTTAAGAAAATACTAATAAGAGCCTTGAGATGTCTTTGCCAGCAAAAGCCTTGTGGTACAAGTCTGACTACCTAGGTTAATTCAGGATCCCACAGTGGGAGGGGAACTACCTCCCAGAGCTGCTGCTGTCCTCTTTCCTCCATACACCACACCACACACACCCCACACACACACACGCACATGATAATATAAATAATATCTTTTTAAAAATATTCTCAATGAACAAGCATGACTATATACTGTAAGGCATGTGACAACTGCAGGAAGAGACCAACAGATAATTAATTAATAATTAATTATAATTAATTATATTTCAAGATAACTACAATTAACAATTAATCATTATACATATGTGCGTATGTTATTTATTCCACCCAAGAATTTTGTCAGTTATGAAGTAAACTCAAAAGCATAATAAGTATAATGGCAGAGACATAACTGAGTCAGCATCAGGGGTGTGGTTTGTCTCTGCAGCTATGCAATCCCTTTCACCAACTAGTCAACGGAGCGACTTCCCACAGTAAATTCTGAGCAGCTGCAGTCTCCACCTGCCAGGCTTATAAAGGAGATCCACCCATCCCCTCAGGCAGGCTCTGCAGAGTGCACCAAACTCCCCGCAATAGAAGCATACACCCTTAAAGTCCCAGCCCCCCCAAAGCAAAGGGGAGGGGGGACTAGCAATCTGACGGTGGAGGGACAGATAGCTACTGTGCTTGGAACTAAGAGTGACAGCATGTAGGAGACTAACAGATCTCTGCCCCACTTGGTTCTTTACTTTGGGGAACTCCAAGCTGCTTTCTCTTGTAAGCTCCTCTCATCACCTGCCTTCTTTCCGCCTGGCACGTCAGCGCTGATTCAGCATCAGTCAGAAGTCCTGGGGCCCTTGGGCTTGCTGGGATGAGAAAGGGAAAGAAGGGAGGGGCCTGCCAGTAACCTGGAATGCTTTTAGTAGGTTGAGTCTGAAAATGGACTGTGGGAAATGATAATCTCTCTTCAACTGCTTGCAACCAGCATGTCTTCTTGTCTCTGGATATGTATTTATTTAGTCTCCGCCTCTAGATCAGAGAGACCTTGTAATCTGTTGCCTTATCACATAAACCATAGCCAACAGGCCAGCGGCATTCCCATAACCTCCCGTCTGTCCTAAGAAGCACTATTGTCTTTTTACACACTCATGATTCCAGCAGCTAACACAAGCTCTCTGCTCCCTCACTCACAGGAAATCCATCAGACTTGAAGTCTCCAAGACCCCTTCCAGAAACCAGTTCTTGCAGTCACTCTCTGTGCTTAAGGTCATAACCTACAGGGGCAGATTCCCAAGGGATCATCTGGAGAGCTCAGTGAGGTCACAAACCCAAAGCACCCCAACTGTAATCATCCAGCAGAGAGAAAGTGGATCATAGAAAACTCTTCCTCTTCAACTTCTGCTTGGCCTTTGAGCTCTCTGCAGCCTAGCTCTGAGCTTCCTGGTAACCATGATCCTTCCATTTTCACCCTCTTCCCTCGCTCTCCCAAGACCCTCTTCCTCCCAGTCCTCGCTGAGGGTCCTTCTCGCCAGCAGGAAATTCATCATGCGATCCCGGGGGGCGGCGCCAGTCCTCTAGACCGCACCTCCAAAGTCAGAAACGTCACTTTCAAAACTTTGTAACTCCCTCTCCCCAAGTCCAAAGAAGAGCCCTGGAGCCCAGCTCCGCGCTCTGCAGGCCGCGTCCGGTCCCCTAGCTCCACTCACCCGCCGCCACTGCTGCCGCCGCCGCCGCTGCGAAGGTGGCGCCCAGGAAGCCGGGAGGAGGGAAGCGCACCTGCGCGGGCGGGCGGGAGCTGGCCGCACCTCCCGGGCGGTGCCGAGCGTGTCACCAGGGGGCGGCGAGTTGCAACAGGTCCAGATTCCCAACACAGAGCAGCGCACACAGCCCAGCGTCCTGTCTGAACTCAAAATCCCAGCCCTGCACACAGCACTCTTTCTTTTCCTCCTCGCCCGCCGGGCTGGGACGCTGGAGCAAGTCTGAACACCTGCGCGCGGCGAGCAGGGACCCGGAAAAAGTCAAGCACATCTGGGAAGAAGGTGGACCTTTGAACTGGACAGGGGTGCTTTCCGCCGGCTCTGGGGCTCCAGGATGCACTCTGGAGCTCCAGGCTTTGGAGTAGGGCTCCTGCCCTCGCAACCCGCAGCTCACAGCTTGCAGGGCAGACCCCCTGGTCGGTTTGGAAAAGACACCGGTTGAAAGGTAGTTGAAAGAAGGAAGAATTTTTAAAAAACAAGCAAACAAAAAACAAAAACAAGAAAATCAGCTTGGGTATGGATTTTCGACTGTATTGATTACTTGGAAGGAAAGGACAGAGTTTAAAACAAGGATTGGCATCAAGCAACTCACTCCTGGGGACAATGGAAGAAGCAGAGACTGCAATTTGATTTGTTTAATTAAATGTATTTATTCACTTTACAACCCAATATCAGCCCTTTCTCTCCTCCCAGTATTCCCCCTCAAGTAAGTCCTCCCCTATTCCCCTTAGAAGGGAAAGCCAACTTCTGGGTGTTACCACACACACACCCTCATCCTACCCCTACCCTACCCACCCCGCACATTAAGTTGCTATGGGACTAGGCACATCCTCTCCTACTGAGACCAGAAAAAGCTATCCATTTAAGGGTTGTGGGATCCATAGGCAGGCTGGTAGGCAACAGACTCGGGAACAGCGCTCTCTCTCTCTCTCTCTCTCTCTCTCTCTCTCTCTCTCTCTCTCTCTCTCTCTCTCTCGTTGTTTGGGGGACCCCAGGAAGAACAAGCTGGTCATCTGCTACACATGTGCAGAGTGCCTAGGTCAAGCCCTGCTCTCTCTGGTTGAATCTCTGGGAGATTCCAAGGGTCCAGGTTAAATGACTCTGTTGGTCTTACTGTGAAGTCCCTGTCCTCTTCGGGCCCCTCAATCTTAAATGTGGTATATCTACACAATGGAATACTGCTCAGCCATTAAAGACAAGAACATCATGAATTTCGCAAGCAAATGAATGGATGGAACTAGAAAATATCTCCCTGAGTGAAGTAATCCAGACCGAAAAGGACATGCATGGTATGTACTCACTTATAAGTGGATATTAGCCAAAAGTACAGATAACCATGCTACAATACACAGACCCAAGGAAGACAAAGAGCAAGGACAGCCCAAGGGAGGATGGCTGAATCTTTCTCAGAAGAGGAAACAAGATATCAGAAGTCTAAGGAAGGAGGAAAGAGGATGGGGAGAGGAGTGGGGTGGGATTTGAAGAGGATTATGTAGGAAGAGCAGGGAAGAGAGAAAAAAATCAGCTGGGGGACAGGGACAATCCCTAGGACATGTTAGAGACCTGGGTTGGGGAAAGGCCCCAGAAAGTCTAAGGAGGCAACTCTAGCTGAGATTCCTAGCAGAGTATGGATCCTGAAATGGCCACTTCATGTAGCCAGGTGGGACTCCCAATGGAAGAATAAGGATGGTAACCCACCCACCAAGCCCTGGACCCAAAATGTGCCCTGCCTGCAAGATGTGCAGGAACAAAGATAGAGCAGAGTCTGAGAGAATGGCCAACCATTGACTGCCCCAAATTGAGACTCATCCTATGGACAAGCAGCAATCTCGGACACTATCAATGGTCCTCTGCTATGCCTGCAGCCAGGAACCTAGCGTAACTGGCCTCTGACAGGCTCCACCCAGCAGCTAGATGGAGCTCAGGAGTCTTACAGAAGAGTTGTGATTTGGTTTTAACAGAAGCACAGCAGTCAAGTTTCATTTCTGTCCCTTTCAATGAATGCCATGCATGTTAGGAGTAACCTGTATAATCAGGAAACCATCAAGATCCAGCCATCTCAGACAGTGTTAAAATTGCAGCCTATGAGTCTGGAGAGTGCTGGCTACTCTTCCAGTAGACCTGGATTTGATTCCCAGCACCCACAGGCAGCTCACAACCATCTGTAACTCCAGTCTGAGGGGATCCAGTGCCCTCTTCTGGCTTCTTCAGGCAATAAGAATGAATATGATGCACATACATATATACATACAGACAAAATACTCATACACATAAAGTACAAATATTTTTTCAATGTGGCTTATACAGGAACATGAAGTCTATGGCCAAGACAAATGTTCTTTCATCTTCTAGCATGACACTTATATTATCAAAAATGGAATCAATCTTTAAACCACTTTTATGGAAAGTACTAACCTGTTAGAATTTGAGTTAGGTCAGGACTGATGAACTGGACTGGGCAGGAGGAGGGAACTTACATACTCTGTAAAGATGAGCACAGATCAGGGGTTACAGATCCTAACCACTCACCTCTAGTCTCCTTGCTTCAAAAGAATGTAGAGAACTGTCTTGTTTACACATTGAAGATGTTTCCTGTTCCTGATAATTTTTCTATATGTTTAAATTTTATTTATTCATATTATATTTATAGAATACATTATATATCGTGCATATTTGTACTATACATTATATGTTATATATCACAGTCTGGTTTATTGACACAGCACCAGCCTTCTACTCAAATTATGTTCACACTGACAAGTGTGAGTCTCCTGCCTTCAAATACAACTCTCATGTTGGTATTGAACTCAAGGTCTTAGCTACTTCTTGGCCCAAGATGTCAGTTTTCTCCCTCTCCCTTCACTTTCATTGTTGGTTTGTTTAGAGACAGGGTTTCATATAGCCCAAGCTAGCCTTTTAGAATTCCCTATGTAGCGAAGGCTGACCCTGAAATGCTGATTTTAGTGTCTCTGCTCTAGAATGAGAATAATTGGCTTTACAAGCTTGTGCTAGCCCCAAGGTGCTCCTTAAAGATGCACCTTTCTTTTACACTTGTTTATTAAGGAGGAGGTCACACATGTATGGAGGAAGCACATTGAGACTACCTTACCAGAGGTATATGTGATCTATGTCTTGTTTTGTTGTTGTTTGATTGATTGTTTTTTTTTTTTTTTTGTCAACTTAACATAAGTGTCATGTGGGTAAACAATACTTAATTGAAGAAAGGCCTTCATTAGATTGTCTGTAGGAAAATCTTTGAATATTCTCTTGCTTAATGATTGATGTAGAAGAGCCCAGCCCCTGTGGGTAATGTTACCTCTGGGCAGGGGGTCTTGAAGAGGAAGTCAGAAAGCAGAGTTCCTCTGTGCTCTCTGCTTTGGTCTCTGCTCTGAGTTCCTGCCTTAGCTTCCTCAGACAATGGACTGTAACCTATAAGCCAATAAACCCTTTCCTGCCCAACTTGCATTTCATCATGGTGTTTATCACAGCAAGAGAAACCTAACAGCCTGTTTTCCAAAAAAGAATATACAGATCCAGTGAGGAGTCCTGTTTTATTAAATAAGCATGCATGCATAGGTCTAGAGAATCACAAAGACAGAAGGAAATCTAGAGTGTCAATTATCAATAGAAAATTAAAAAACAGGGAAATACAAGTAGAAGGTCTTCATCAGTGGGTCCATTTCAAGTGTTCTCCATCTTTAATTGGATAGGAGATGTATGAAATTGGCCTCAGAGACTGCAGAACTTGCAAGGTAGGTGTTTTTGTTTTTTTCTATTGTCATTACATAACATCATGAGCAAGATAACTTCTAAAAGACATCATTTAACTAGGGGTTTACAGTTCCAGAGGGTTAGAGTTCATAGCTGTCATGGCAGGGAGCATGGCAGGAGCAGGCAAGCATGCCACTGCACTGCAGCAGTTACTGAGAGCTTACATCTGATCTTTAGACAGGAGAGGAGAGGGGAGGGAAGGGGAAGGGAGGAGAACAGAGCAGAGCAGAGGAGAGGAGAGCAGAGGAGAGGAGAGAAGGGACTGGTCCTGTCCTGGGGGAACCTCAAAGTGACATACTTCCTCTAACAAGGCCACACCTCTGATCCTTCCCAAATAGTTTTATCAACTGGGATCCAAGCATTCAAATACATTAGTCTCTGGGGTCCTCTTCATTCAAATCAACAACAGAGGGAGAGAATACTGAAAGACCTTCACATAACCTTTTGAGGTTGAGTGGTTCCTGATGAACAAACCTCTATGGAGAATGCAGATGGTACATGGCCAGGTCCTGAAAAGGTAGAATTAAGGGTAAAACAGGAAAACAAAAACAAATTTTGAACTATGTCAATCCATTACCAAATTTGGCCATACAACGGACAAATTCAGAAATATGGTTTGCTCACACTCAATATTACTTATTCTCTAAGATTGCAATGAGAATTACAAATTAAAAATAATACATGTAAAACCTTCTGGCCTTAGATATGTGATAAATACATAATAAACCACCGCTTCTGTTACACTGGAGTCATGTTGTGAGGGATCCGAATTTCAGGCTGAAAAATATGGACTAATGTCTACTGATAGTAATCTGAATATTCTAACATTTAAAACCCTTCAGCAAAAATTCTCAAAAGGGAGTAGGGGAAACCAAACTTTATATCCATCTGTAGTGAGGAAAGCATCTGAAGCATGGAAGCAGTAAAAAGGAAAACGGAAAGATGAATGTCCAGCGAGGCTAGGGACCACTGAGGCTGAGACTGATACAGTGCTTGAGCGAAAGGAGGGGAAAAGAAGCCATGGCTGTTCAAGCTGCCAAAAGTGCACAGTGGAGACAAAGAACCCATGAGTGGGAAGGGGAGGATTAGTAGAAAGAATGGTCACGTGACCAACTGTTTGCAATGTACCAGGACCCTCTGTAATCTGTAAGTTCTCAGAAAAATATTCTGGGAAGGAAGTACCAGAGGTAGAAGGAATTGCAGATATTGAACAGGGTCCCACCTTGAATATCTGCATGTAAACATTGTACATAATTAATTCCTTTTGGTTTCTTTTCTAATCAGTTATTATAGAAGACAACTAAAATTAGACATTTACAAGTTATACTCAGAAAGTCGAAGGATGACTGAGCTGTCTGAAATTCCTACTAAAGAGCTTCCAAATGAAGACTTCTAATAAAAGCACATCTAATAAATAGCCTTACCTAATCTATAAATCTCAGTCTGAAATCTAATAACAAATCACTGAGACAATCATATTCAACACATCTTCATGGATTTCTTATATTGAGCTAAGTACACAAGGGGGATGAAGAACAGGGTTTAAGATTTTTCTGTCTCTAAAGTACTTATTCTTTAATTGAGAAAATTACAGATAAAATATCAGAATCCAGGGAGCAGCAGACAAATACAACAGAGAGAAGCCATAGAAGAGGTAAGCCAAAGCTTATTGAGAAAGAAGGAAATTATATTCTGAATAACACTTTCTGCTTTAATTATTTTTTTCAACAAACATGAACCCCCTTAAAAAGTCTTTCTATATGTAATAAATTGCTATTCCAGTTTGTTACCAGGGCTCAGCCACTATTTGCACACAGTGCTGACAATGCCTTGTAGGCAGGCAGATAAAACCATTAGTATAGAAAGAAGTTGTGTTAACAATGGAAAAACAGACATGTTGTTTCTTTCAAAATCACAAGTACTCTGGGAGGGATTAGCAAGCAAATTTCCTACCAGCGTTGGCAAAATCCACTGCTGGGTGAATCATCACACAAGTTAAACACTGTTACTACACTTCAATGGGAGACTTCTGGGAAGATTATTTAAATGAATGTCTCAATCACTTCGTGTATCTCATACATTTAAATTGTTACATAAAGCTTTACATGATGCCGATTCAGCAAATTTATTGAGAAGTTTCTATAGGCAAGGCATTTTACTTGGTTAGGGTAAGGATGAAAAATCATCAAAGCAGAATAGAAAACCTGAGATGACACCTCTAAGAATTTAATCCTTGTCAGACTCTTTGATTCGTGTATGTTCATATTTGTGTAAACACTGAACAATATTACCATTTAAAATTCAAAAGTATGGTATAAAATATTTCTGAAAAGAGGTATGGAATCAAATGCAATTAAGTTGGATTAAGTAAGCACATAGACAATGGATTTCTTCCTTTTCTGATTTTCTCCCATCATTCAGGTTCTTTAAAAAAAAATGATAAACACTTTTTAGTTTTAGTTGCATCCAATATTTATAATCTAGCACTGGGAAATTACTTTTTGATCTGAAAAACATCTGTAAAAGATTAAGTAGTATTAACAAATTATTTTAGGGAAAAGGTAAAGGATAAAATGACTTAATTAAACCCACAGAATTCATGGTAATTTATTTTTAATAGCTAAAATCATTAGTCCTGTGAATTCATTCTTCTTTCTCTCTGGAATAGATCAAATACACAAATACATTATGTTGCTTACATTTTTCATAATACAGATAAACCACTTTTAGAATCTTGGCACTATTTATTGATGTAATATCCATTATAAAGCAATTAGATGGAGTGACAAGAATTAGAGTGAAAATAGAAAAATATTTAATATAAAGCATTGAATCTTTTAATTGTTTGACTTGAAGAATATCCATTACTCTTTTGTTAAAATGACCTGGGAAGTCCCCCCTTTAAATACACTTTAAAATATTAAATGTAACTTTCAGAAAGTCATTAGCTCTTTATCATTGTTGTGGGTAAGTATGAATAGTCAACTTCAAGGGAATTTTAACAATATGCAGCAATATGTAAAACTTGTAACAGTCAACAAGCTAACATAATAACAGACACCCTATATATATATGTGTGTGTAAGATATAGTACTTTTCAAAATTGTAGACATAGGTTAAACATATTATCAATAAATTTCATTGTTTTATAAATGCAGGTTACAAAATATTTGCTTAAAGTCAAAATGATGCATTAAATCTAGGAGTTGTTAACCACAAAACCAGATTATATGCCGGTATTAGAGCAAAGACTGGAAAGAGGAGGAAGTACAGTCGAGAACTGGAATTGTCTGAGAATTTTCCTTTATGGAAGGCAAAGCATCTAACATATATTAGATCCTAATATATGTTTCGTGCTCTGTGGGACTAGCCTGATAATGGCATGCAGTCATTCACTTATGAAAGAAGTAGTTGAAGGGTGTAAAGCAAATCTCTGTGATTCGTGTGGTTTTTACAGAGCACCACCTATGAACTGAAGGAAGGCATCTGCTTGGACACAAGACAATCAGACTCTTTCTTAGAATCCGTAGACAAAGTTCCTGTGTCTAATGGAAAGCTAATGGAAACTGTGAGATTAAGGTAACACTCATAAATTTCAGCTGGAGAGAACGGGAATTGATCTCCCCTTTCCTAGACAGGGTCCAATTATCTAGGCTTGGGTGACCTGGATGTATCTCACCATTTAGATCATGTTTCCCTTTACTTCACAGAGATCCACCTGTCTCTGCCTTGTGAGTGTTGAGATTAAAGGCATGTGCCACCATGCCTGGCAGAAGAGGAAGCATTTTGATGGAGTTGCCTACAAGTTGGGCAGAGAGCTTCAGAGATGCTACTGCCTATAGCTTCAATAAACTGACTGGTCAATAATGTGGACTCAGGTGAATTAATTTCTTATCTGCTGCTGATGTCTTATTTGGGATAAATACATGTTTGTTCACATCTATTCAGAAGATGTCATTCAAGAAGGGGACACCTCAGATTCAACCAAAACATTAACTTATAACATTTTGGTATCAGATGATGGGCTGAAAGATTGTAAGAAAACCTCAATTAGTGAGAGACTAGCTACATCAGGTGAGGACCAAGTCCAGACTTTCCACCCCAGAGAGAGAAAATGGTACTTCCTTACCACAATACAAACAAGTCTTTGATGAACCTGCTGTTGGGTTTTGAGGCTTGGGTGGATTTGTTGTGAATAGCCCTGGTCTTGTATTTTGATGCTAATTCTGCTTTCCTGGGAAGGGCTGTAGACAAGGAGTGAATCAGTTTACAGGTGACTTCTTGTGAACCTTCTGCTCACCTTAATTTGTAAAATAAAGGCTAGAGCCAGTAATTGGGCAGTAGAAAGGGAGGTGGAAGGAAAAGTTTGGAGGAGAGAGGGAGAGGAGGAGAGGAAAGATGGTGACAGACGTTCCTGTCTCTAGCAGTCTCAGGTAGTTATTCATATCTATGTTAGTTAATTGATTTAACAATTCTAATTGTGTGGGCATCATTGTGTATTGAGTATTTGCTAATATATAAAATCTATTGGACAATCTTTAAGAATTAAGAGTCTTAATACTACCGGGTACCTCGAGGATGGCAATTATTGTCTGGGGTAGAGCAGAGCACTATGAGGATAGTGGAGTTGGCCCAGGGCCCATGCATAGAGCCACGGACTCCATGGAGCTGACTGGCAGAGGCAGCAGCCATGCCAATGTCTTGTGAGTCCCGAGCCTCACGGGCCAAGCAGTGCCGCCTTTAGTGCGGGAACTTAGAACGGGAACCTGTGGCCAGGCTGGGAAATAGCCGGACTGCTCGCTCTTTTCTAATACCTTCTGCTACATGGATTAATTACCACATTAAAATTGTAGTGAGAAAAAGCACCAAATAACTGCATGTATGGTAGCTTGTTGCTTTACAGGAATTCAGTTTCTTGCTCAGACACGAATTATAAGTATATAAGAAAAACCTTTGTAACTAGTTTAAAATACCTGAGGTCCGTTTAGGAGAATTAACTAGGAATTAAATCGTTTGTAGTAGGCGGATTCGGCAGACGTTGTGAGACTAACCAGAGCCCTAATTGAGAATCCTAATATCGCACATCTATCAGACCCAGTCCTTCTCCCTACTTCTAACTCCGATGATAAACTCCAGTGTCAAAACGATCATCTAACACTTCTTCCCATTGTTGACCATTTTATGTCCGTTTGACACAAGCTATTGTCAAGTGAGAAGAGCGAACCTCAAGTGAGAAAATGTCTCCATAAGATCAGGCTGTAGGCAAGACTGTAGAGCGTTAAAAAAATAATAGTGATTGATAGGTGATGCCCAGCCTACTGTGGGTAGTACCACCCCTGAGCTGGTAGTCCTAGGGACTATAAAAAATAATCAGGCTGAACAAGTCAAGGGAAGCAAGCCAGTAAGAAGCACTCCTCCATGGCCTCTGCACTATTTCTTGCCTCCAGGTTCCTGTTTGAGTTTTGTCCTGACTTCCTTCAGTGATGAATGTGATATGGAAGTGTAAATCAAAGAAACCCCTTCCTCCCCAAGTTCCTTTCATCATTGTGTTTCATCATAGCAATAAAAGACTAACTAATTCCCCAAAGTAGAAGTCTCTTTATTATTTTATGAGAGCACCCCATTGCTTGATTGGCAGTAGGAAGGGATGCAGTTGGTCATGATAATAAAAGCTCCTTCCTCATCCCATGGTTACCCATCTGCAGTCCTGTGGCCAAATTCAATCAGCAGAAAAATTAGAATTGGATTTGGCAGTAGTTTGTCATCACAGACGGAGAAGCTATCACGGTAAAAATAGGAATTAGGGAATCTTTGCAATCAGTGTTTTATGAAGAGAAAATCCCAGTCAACTGAATCATGAGTCTCAAGACAGTATGAAACCGAGCAACAGTGGCCCTTCAGGGGGAATAGTAGTGGCCTTTTGGATCATCTAAAGATCTAAACGCTCACATCACAAAAAAGTAAAGTGATATTTTTATAACTTCACATAAATGCTAGCACACACTCTCACAGCAAAATCTCCCCTATGCTCACTTTGAGTTAGTCACCTTGAATGGCACCGAATCAGGAAAAGGTTAAAATCCATTTCATAAAGAAGTCATCCTTTCCGTTATCCACCATTATCTATCTAGTGTTTGGCCTCCTTAAGTTTCTCACTACAGTACATACGATGGTGAGAATCCATACAAGATGAGACTAAGAAAGAAACAGATGCAGAATAACTTTCACTAGGGGAAAATGAACATAAATGTAATGATTAGTTTTGTCTGACAAATAGGATTTTCTTAAGAGTCCCAACATTTCCCTGTTTCTCCTGCATGCAATGCAGCTGGAAAACATAGTATTTTCTTATCTTACTGCCACCCCTGGAGTTCAGCACGCAGCACGACCTAATCTTCCACGGTTTACTAGAAGAGGGGTACAAAGATAGGATGCTTAAATCCTTCAATAATGCCAAGCAGAGATTATAGCTGACATATAAATTCCAACATTTATAAGAACACTTTTTTAACTTGAGGTGTATCTTGGACATATTAAATTTATCAGGAATAATGTAAAAGTGCTCTACCTAACACCACTAACTAGTTTAAAGACCACTATATTATCATCAGAGATAAAGTTCCCAAGTGCCAACTGGTTACACCACCTTACAGAGTTGATTGTTCTCTTCAGTTCAGAGTTGATCATTCCTGTGTCTATTGAACTTTTAAAGGATATAACTGGGCTAGAAAGATGACTAAGAGGTTAAGAACACTAGCTACTCTGTTAGAGGACCGAGGCTCATTGATTCCCATTACTCTCTTGGTAGTTCAGAACCAACCATCTATCACTTCAGATCCAGGGGGTAGACCATTCTGGCCTCCTTGAGAACCACATACATGCACGGAATACAGGCATACATACAGACAAAATTCACACATAAGGTAAGATGAAATAAAGTATATTTTTAAAAATTATATATCCCAAAAGTTGTACACAGAATTATTTTTATTCCATCTATTAGTATATTAGTGTATATTAGTATGTCATATTACAAGTGGAAGCTGTCTTCACCTGAGATTTATTGATGTAACGTGGAGGGCGTGCGTCTATCTTTTCTGACTGCATGGGGAAATGTTTTATAAAGGATGAGAAAATGAAGTCAACTTATGAAGGGACACACTCTACGAAGGTGGGATGTAGAAAGAGAGAAGAGAGAGAGAGGAGAGAGACAAAGGGAAAGGGAGAGGGAGGGAGGGAGAAAGAGAGGGAGAGAGAGATTGGTTTCAGTTTTGAATTTTAGATGAAATAAAGTTTCCTGATGTGCTGGTGAGTTTACATCAACTTGAAACAAGCTAGATTCATCTGAAAGGAGGAAACTCCAATTGAGAAAATGTATAGTCAGGCTGTAGGGTATTTTCTTAATTAGTGATTGATGAGAGAGGTCCCAGATCATTGTGAGTGGTTCCATCCCTGGGCTGTGGTCCTGGGTTCTATAAGAAAGCAGGCTGAGCAAGCCATGAGGAGCAAGCCAGTAAGCAGCACTTCTCCATGCCCTCTGCATCAGCTCCGCCTCCAGGATCTTGCCCTGCTTCCGTTTTTTCTCCCACTTCTTTTGATATTGAACAGATACATGGATCTATGCACGAAATAAACTTCTTTCCTCTTGACATTGCTTTTGGTTACCACAGAAATAGTAACCCTAAATAAAACACTTGATAAATAAATTGGTGTCTTATTAAATAAAACCACAGATAGCAGAGCCCAGCTGTCATTACAAGCATGAACATATTGGATACTCTGTACAATATGGTCACAAATGTATGTATTGTATCCTCACAGTACCTTAGAGCCCAGATCACATGCCTTCTTCACTTGTAATTTTGAGGACCACATATAAAGAAATAATGATGCCTTGCTCGATTCCAGCAGTCTTCAGGATGATACTGTAAGAAAGAGGCCTCCTGAAATGCTGAAGCCAGATAACTGAAAAGAAAAAGAGAACAATATCTTACCATGTTGATAAAGCACAACGCAGGAGTCTGAGATGGCAGAGTGTAAGAACACCAGTGAATTGCTGTACACACACACACACACACACACACACACACACACACATATATATATATATATAATCTACTCTAAAGCATAATCTAAATAAGCAGAAGCCATGAGGTAAAATAAATATAATCAAGCAAGACAAAGACCTCTACAGTAAAAATTACCACCAAATGCTCTCAATATGTTAAAATAGATCTCTTGAGACAGTCCAAATTAAAAATTAAAAAGAACTTAACAAATTGTTTCTAAACAATATTGTGTTTCACTTGAGCTACCCCAGTTTTGTTCATTAAATAAAACCTGGTATTGTTAATATTTAAAGCTAATATACAAAGTTCATCATATATGAAAACAAGATGGAATTAGATGCTTTCTGTTCAGATTCAGAGCTTGGCTGCTGCCTTTAACTGACTTTTACAAAGCTTCCAAGTGCTTGATCCTTATGCAGGAGTCTGATGTAAACAAACAGATGGTTACACTTACCTCACCCTTTTACAGAACTCCAGTACCCGATCCAGCCAGTTGTACAATTGCCTTTGACCTCGTGGTAATTTTATATCAAACCTTATGATATATTGACTCATGTTAATCTTGATGTAAAGTTTCCTTCAAGTGACTTTGTCTCTTAATGCTCCCCCACAAAGTTGCACAGTTATTACCTCCTGGCTTGTGTTCTGGATCTTTGTCAACTGTAAGTTGTATCGTGAGCCCTTGGATGAATCCCCTGTACGGCTATCTAACAGCTGCTATCCTTGCTGTCTTTCTGTCAGCCTAGAAGCAGTTACCAAGAGATGAGCACCCTCAAACGCCTAAAAGAAATTCAGGTGGCCTCTAAGTGGGGACTAATAAGCAAGAGCCATCTAACTTACCCTTCTTCTTGCCACTCTGAACATATTTTTGGATTCAGAACTGACACAGTGGACTGAGCCTTCTTTGCATCAATTAACCTTTCTCTTCTAGCAGCTCAGATCAACTTCACGTCCTTTAGGAGCAGCTTGACTTTTTGCCTGCTGCAGTATTCCAAAGTTCAAAAGGACAAATCGGACTACCACTAAGGATGGGGCAGGTACCCCTCAAACTACGATGCCTCCAGGGCAACAAATCGAACTAGTCTGAAATGGTCCCTAAATACACAGGGACTCAACACAAATTCCTCTTGTTTCTGTCCCACTCTGATTCTCTCTTGGTCACTTTCTTCTCTGTCTACATTCTTTTATCTCATCTTTAAAAATTCTTAAAAAGTGGAAATTATATGAATTTTAAATCATTGATTAAGACGTACAATATCTTAGTCAAGAAGATAGCTTGTATGATTTCCTTCTTTTGTCCGTTGATACAATATTTATAGGCTCACTGACAGGAAGCTGCCTACTTTCTCATTATGGGAACTGGTTACACATTCATTTCATTTTCTTTATTCATACCACAAATTAATATACCTTTGTTTTAAAGCAACATTTTACTTCAAAAATAAACTAACTTTAGAGACAAAAAAATATAGATTGACTGAATGTGGTATAGCAATTCCATACCTTGATAAATACCCAGACAAAATGATGCCTACATTCCCATTTTTATTGCAGCACTATTTTCAGAAAGTGAGATGTGGAGTCAACCTCATTGCCCAACAGTTGATGACTGGATAAAGGGAATGATGTAAGTATGCAGAAAGAAGAAAACAGTCAGCTCCAGAAAGCAATGGATATAAGTGGAGAAGGACTTCCCAGAGAGACAAATGTTTCTAACCTTCTCTCATAAGAGTATGGATCTGAAAATCCAGTGATGCTTATTAGAGGCTCAGAGAATGAAAAGGAAGAGAAATATATGAAGATTAGATTATGGATACCCAAACACTGTTTGAAGCAGTATGTTTGAGTGTTCAGCACAGTTGGGTGATTAGTTAATAATAGCATTTAATAATACTGAGCAAGTATCACCCAGGAACTTAAAGACTTCCTACAGAAATGAGATGGAAATATAAATTACTCTGACTTGATTGGTACATATTCTCTCTATATTTTAAAATATTACATATTACTCCATTAAATAATATTATAATGTGTTAACTAAAATAAAAATATGTATTTAAAATCTGGTGTGTCCATATAGGTTAAGCTCTAGAGTTTATTTAGAATATTTCTTAATATTACTCCTAGACTGAGTAATAATTCTCTGTCCAGGTATTTTAAAGGACCACTGGGATGCTACAGAACAGGTTAGAGATAAACTTACCCAACTGTTGTCAGTTTTGGTCTCAGTAGGAACCAGTCAGGAGAGACACGAAGTGATCAGCATGGTAGAAAGCACAACTATTAGCACAAATATCAATTAGGTTTCACTGCTCTTGATCCAAGACTTACAATGCAGATTATTACACTGTGAAAGTCTCAGAAATAAATTAACAAGCAAAGGAATGGATACTTGACTTTTCAAAGACCCCTCAAGTCTGTAAAAAAAAATATCTATTACTACTGAACCAGTAGTAATTCAACATCCAGTTCATTAAAATCACATTAAGAGGAATGGATGAAGCAAGCAACCACATAGTACTGCAGAAGAAATCCTGATATTTGCCTCATCCAGACACATCTGTAGGGGTAAATGAAGCATGAGTATTTTCCTTTTAGAGTAATTAGAAGCATATTTGTGGGCTAGAATTTACTCTGTGGCCAGGCTGGAGATCGTAGCTGTTCCTTTTTATAGAAAATAATTTATGTAAAGGTTAAAACAAGTGTTTCCAGCTTTCCCCCCCTCTACCTATGCACAAACAATAGATAAATAGTAGCTACCATTTCCCTAACTACAACCACGATGCATTCTCAGTAGCTAAGAGAATGTATATATCATAGAGGACTGCATCTGGATGTGATCACAGACACATAGAAGCACATATAAGTCATCTACACATGATGTTGACTTGTTATCTCTTGTGATGGAACTAAGCTTATCATGGGTGGTACTTGTAATTAGTACAATGTTCAGTGGAAATCTTGCGTAACTACTCACCATATAAACACAAACACTGAATACTATACTGGGGGGTTGAAATATTGCAATGGGTAGGAAGAACATTCTATCAGTGCTTCTGCTAGTGTGTTCACATACTTCTAAAAGAAAACCAGCAATAAGACCTATCCTTATTTCACCCTGTAAATCCCAACTGCAGATGTAAGTACTTGGCACAGGCTTAGCCAAAGCTAGGATCACTTCTCTTAAGTATAGCCACAGAATAGTGGACTCTAAATAGGCTTGTTACAAAAATAAGATCAAGTTCCTCCAGGTACAAGGATTTTGAGTGTGTTTGTTGTTATGCCTAAATTAGATAGATCATAGATACTGCGACTTGGAGCCACGGAAAGCAAGACTGATGAGAAATCAGGAAACAGTTAGATGTATCATGAGAAAGGGTGGAATCAGATTAAAATCATGTCTCCTTCCCCCAATGTAACTATATAAGGAGAATATTACTGAACAAAATTAAACTTTAGGACTTTAAAATATAAATTAAAAATTTCTCTTTTATAGAGTACCTCATTAGTTGTGTCATATGACAGCATGTAAATTCAGGGGCTGTGACAAAACAATTTCACCTTAGGGACAGTCGGACAGGAATCATTAAACAGATGAAAAAACTGAGACTAGTATGTAGCAATGCACAAGAGAGGAGGGAAGACGGTTCTCAATGTCCTCTTCATTAGGTTCCATTGACCTCCAAGGTTCCAAACCCAAGTTCTCCGTCGCTCTCTACCTCTGAGCGTTCTGTTAAATTCCCCTGTGTGCTGACACTATGGCACTCTGTGTTATTTCTTTAGATGATGCTTTGAAGTAAAACAACTGTGCAGGTATAATAGTTCTTATAGTTAGTATTTGTGAAAACTAGCATAACCAATAATTAATAATGGTAGCTAATATATATTGAGTATTTAATAGCTTTACAGGAATCATTTAATATTCACTATAACCTTATGAGATAGTGTTATTGTCTCCTGTTTAAAAACGATAAAAGTGATATTATTATACATTGTTACACATTTAGCCAAAACTTACTCAGCAAATTTTCACTACAAACCTTAACCAAAAATATATATCGATCATCTGTAAAATGACTTTATTATAACACAAATCTAATTTTAAAGCTGAGGTTGAGCATTCAGAAAGCATTACGTACTATCAGTTTGAAGTTCTTAGAGTAAATCTTATGAATGAATTCAAAGGAAAAGCAGCAAGTATATTCTAGGTTCTGGTTTCCCAATACTTTTTTTCCCAGCAGGAGCTATGACTTTAAACTTCAAACACATGTACACATGATGCAGACAACTTGATCTTACACGAAAGAACCTCTTTGTCTCAAGCAGAACAGGCTTCTCATGGCTATCTAAACAGAATGTCTAGAAAAATATTAACCACATGGAATCTTACCTATGACATGATTTATTGTCATGGAACCCAATAGACAGGATTAGAACACATCTATCACTGAAACTCCCAGTGCACTTTGAACAGTTTTATGAACTCCTTATCCTCTAGGTATCTTCAGAAGAGTCAGTGCACTGTGGACCTGACATTATGTCACTCCAGAAAGCTGCTTTTCCTACCAGCTTCTCACTCAGGACTTATCTGGTGCTGACATTCATGGATGTCTTTTTTTTTTTTTTTTTTTTTGGTTTTGGTTTTTCGAGACAGGGTTTCTCTGTATAGCCCTGGCTGTCCTGAAACTCACTCTGTAGACCAGGCTGGCCTCAACTTAGAAATCCGCCTGCCTCTGCCTCCCAAGTGCTGGGATTAAAGGCGTGTGCCACCACTGCCATCTCATTCATGGATGTCTAATAGACATTTGCACCATCATTGTGTGCCCCATGCCTTTTTCCCTGATATAACTGACTTTCTCCATATCTAAGAACATTGCACATTTTTTTCACTCATCTTTCTTTTCTATTATAATGTGATTTTTAAAAGTAGACAAAGTCAATCAGTATTGCACAGGATTTTTTCAAGGTTCTGGTAATTCAGTTACACAAAATAGTTCATGGAAGACATGAGGAGTTTGGGTACCTATTTTATGTCTGTGTTGCTGTCAAGTCCATTTCTTCTAATCCCTTCACTCTAATACCTAATTTTCTTCTTAATTTTGGCCAGTGAGCTATCTACATACATTAACTTTCCAACGATTATTTAATAACATCCCTCCATATTAGTCAATTTTATATTACTGTAATAAAACACCATAACCAAAGGAACTTAAAAGGTAAAAAAAAATAAATAAATAAAAGGTTATTTATGTTTATAGTTCCACAGGGTTAAAGTCCATGGTGGCAGGGCAGAGGCAGAGTTTTATGAACTTCTGTATGCACTAGATATATTCAGAAAAATCAATGTAAGGATGCTCTAATTTTATTTGGATCCAAGTCTTATATCTTGAACCATAGAAGGAAGGAGGGAGAGAGAGAGAGAGAGAGAGAGAGAGAGAGAGAGAGAGAGAGAGAGAGAGAGAGAGGCGCGCACTGGAAATGATACAAGGCTTTAAAAATTCAAAGCCCACCCTCATACTTCCTTCAATAAAGCCACACCTCCTAGGCCCCTCAAACAGTGCTATCAGTTTAGACTATATGTGACATTGTTGTTCACTCTTTCCCATTTTTAGACTACTATGGTTAATCCAGATTTAAAACACAAGGTATTTCAGCTTCCTGAATCCTGGGAATGCCAAGCCTCTTTTCACCCTTATTTAAAGCTCTAATATAATATGCCTCAGGTGACTGCTTTGGAGTTTGCCATTATCGGTATCAAATCCTCTCCATAATTAGTAAATCTAAACACATATTTTCTTATTACTACTTTCATTCCTTCGTGTTTGTTCTGAATAAATCTCTGACATCTAGTACTTCCCTGGGAATCCATTCATCTTAACAGTAGTCCTTGCCCCCTAATGCCTTCATATTTAATGCTGGAATTAATTCATTAATTAATTTTGATTTAACCATTCTAGAGATTGAATATTGGGCCTTGTGCTTTTAGGTAAATTTTCTAGCAACTAGCTAAAACTCTTGCTTTAGAGTTTACTTTTCTTAGTTTTATAAATGATTTAACTTTGAGAAAATGCAAGATGTGGTTATCTTTCAGGGTCATGTTTTATAAAATATTACTAAATTTTACAGTGGATAATCTAACACCAAAAATAATTGAGTATTTTTTTTTAATCTGTAAGCCTTCTCTCTTTAGAAATTGTCAATTTACCAACATTTCTGATATTGTCTTCTTTATTAGTGGTACATATGGCTACCTTAAATAATTTTTTTCAAAACCAACAAGAATAACCTTTACTCCCTGCTTGTTACAAGACAGGAGTGTGTGCCTTTTCCTTGAAAATATCATGCAGTTTTCTTTTGATTAGAAAAAGTTCCATCTTATTCTACCTTTATGTCTCAGAGATTCATATTATGAAAATGATTTGCATTTTTAGACATCATTATTGAATATGTCTGGTAAATTCCATTGTTGCTAGTGCAAAGTGACTAAAAAGAGTTAAGAGAGATGTAAGAGGATAAAGAAAATTAGATTTCAAAGAGACCAAATTACATAATGCCATGCAGTATCTGATAAAGCCTTTTTTTTACTTCTACCCTGCATGAGATAGGCAAACAGCAGAGGCATTTGAGAAAGCAGGTAACTGACTGATGCAGTGTTTAACTGGTGTTCAGATGATTCTGTAGAAGGGTGAGTGTGGAAGCAGTTGGACCAGTTAGGTAGCTCTCAGTGTTTCAAAAGCTGTGACAGATATTGGCTTCAGGGTAGTAGGAAACATGTTAAGAACTGATTGGTTTTGTATGATCTGACCTCAGAGTAGGGCTTGCTAAGAGATGAGTTACAAGGTGTCAGGGATGAGGTCAAGATTTTAGAGATCTGTATTTGGAAGGCATAGATGATCAGGTAAAGATGACAGAGTAAACAAAACAAAGCAACAAAACCTCGTAAAGGTTCTTCAGCTCCAGATGGGAGTAGTTTGGACTTGCTCATATAAGGATCATGAAGTCATTTAGGTTCTAGGGTAGGGTAAAGCCATGATGTAAGAAGTGCTTTAGACAAATGGCCTGGCAGCTTTGTGTTGTTTGGCTGAGAGGGGGATGAAAAGGCTAAGAAAACAGGATGCTGTTCTTTCTATCTTAGGGTGTAGGAGTGATCTCCAGAGAGTGGGAACCACATACAATGGTTCTTTCCTTCTAATTTTCCTTTGTTCCTACCTTCAGTTCCTCCTCCCCTTCTTCTCTTACCTCTCTTCCTCCTTCTCTCCCTCTCTCCTGTTTCCTTCTTTCCTTCACCCACACTTCTTTCAGATATTCACTCTAGTTCCCTATAGGATGTATGAAAATGAAACCATACTAAAATTAATGTGTTTATTTATTAACTTATTAATAATTCAACCTAATCAAGTTATTTAATTAATATTATTATTATTAAATTAACTTAATAAAATTTATTAATTTATTTAAAATAAATTTAATTTCATTAATTCTAATTAAACTTCGCACATCCAAATGTGTTTGGCTCCCCTAAATTGTCCACTCATCAAAATAGGCACTTAGGTTCACAGAGACAACCCAGATCTTGCTTCTGCCCAATCTTGGGGAGTTATTTAACTTTCCTATGATTCAGTTTTCTCATCTCTACACTAGGTTAGCAATGGCTCTTAATTCATAGGATCAAAATGACAACAAGATTGATGACTATCAAATTTTAAATATTTGAAATACTGCTTAAGATAAGGCAAGGTGTTCAATAAATATGAATTAAATCTTCTCAATACTTAGAGAAATAATACAACCTGTGTAGGCTGATTCTTACAATATTTTCTCTTAGAAGCCCTGTAATGAGTTGATTAAGGTTAGTAGTAGGTGACAGTGAAAAATATAATTTCAGGGCTGTAGAGATGCCTCTGAGGTCAAGCACACCTGTTGCTCCTGCAGAGGGACTGGGCTCGTTTCTCAGCACAAAGGACATCTCATGAATTATCTGAATCTCTAGTGCCAGAGGCTTGGATGCTTTCTTCTGGCCTCAGCATGTAGCAGGCACATATATGTTACAAATACAACACATGGGTCCAAAACACTCATATGCATAATATAAACATAAATAAATCACTTTTAAAAATTATTTTGTATGTGTGGATGTTTTGCCTGTGCACCACACTCATGTGTAGTGCTTGAGAAGGTAGAAGGTGCCATTTGATCCTTCTAAACTGGAGCCATGGATGATTTGTAGATATTGTATGGGTTCTAGAAATCAAATCCAGGCTTTCTGGATGAATAGTCAGTGCTCTTTACTGTTGAGCCATTTCTCAACCCCTAAATAGTTTTTAACAAAATAAAGATTATAATAATTAAAAAAATAAGATAATTTGACATACAGTGGAAAAAATCAAAGAGGTAAAGAAGAAATCAAGACCTAAGAAGATAGTAGTATCAATGATGAGGAAAAAAGAGAAACTTTATGTTAAAAATATATTATTAAATTGCCCAGAAGTCTCTCTCAAACAACACTTTTAGAAAAGATTATGGTTTAAGTTGCATTTATACTTCTAATGATTTTGTCTTTAACAAGGTTTCTCATTAAACCAGAGGATTATTTCTAATGTGAAACAGAGCACAAAAGGAACACAAATTGTATTTCCACTTCCCCACTGAGCTTCTATGATGGGGCCATGCACCATTCTGATGCACGTATGATTTACACAATGGACCAAGGATTCTCCTACATCCAGTTGCCATCCTTGCACTTAAAGCAGATTCTTATATTTTAAGGACTTTTGCTTCCTGAATGACGCCATTCCTGTCCACATATAATCATATAATTTAGTTCATTGTATGGTTTACAATAATTATGAGCCAAGATTATTTTTATATTCATTAATGACAAAAGACAGTTTCAAATAGATACATTTATAAATACAAAAATACATTAGAATTTAGAAAATGTTCAAATACTTTCCATTTTGGAGGAGGGAGACTTTTATTTCTTTACTCCTGTGTTTTCCAGAGGATCTCATGTTCTTATCTGCATACATAGTGCCATATATGGTAAATGACTAATTAAGATTAACTTTTAAATAGAGACTTTAAGAGGCATTATCCGAACCAGGCAACAATCCAGTCCTAAGACTGATGAGCATGAAAGAAATCAAAAAGAAGGTAATAGATCAATGCCAACCAGAAAAAGCCTAATTGTGTTTTGCAGAATTTGAGGACAGAGGGAATCATCAGGGAAAGAATATGGGAAACTTCAGAACCTAGACACAGATTATCCTAGAGGTCTCCTAGCAGGCGTCCATCAGCCTTTCAGAAGCTTCAAATTTTGTCCAAGAAGGCTGTCTTGGATTCTCTGCCTGTTTGTGGGTCTGCACATGCTTTAGGGTCACTGGACAACACAGGATACATTGTCCCCCTGCACCTTGTTTTTTACAATATTACTTCCAACATAATTCCACCTCATTATTTCTCTTCCAGATTATTAAAGAAACAAAGATACTTAATTGAAAAGTAAAACTTGACTATTCTTAAAAAATAGAAAATGTCTGCTTAATTAGAAGGTTTATAAAATATTTTATATACCAAATAACATTTCCATCACAGCAGAGACTACAAGCAGAAGTGAACATTATTATCCCAATTTTATAACAGGAAAAAAAAGGTAGAAAGGATTCAGTAGATTAGAAAAAGTCTTGAATTACTTGTTAATTATAAAAAGCCTATTCGTACCTGGACCCAAAGTCTTCCATTGCTGCCCATTTGTTCTCTGTGTTTGTGGTACTGTCTCAGTTATTAGTTTATTTTCTTATTTCCATGTATTTACTTGAAAATTCTATTATTTCCATTTACTTTAAAACTGAAAAGAGTGTGTTATTTTGTATCTCTACCACATTTTTACGCATGTTTTTTAAAAAATGCCACAATTTTATTCATTCATTCCATTCATGGTGGAGTGATTGCTTCCATTTCTTAACTACTGTGACTAGAACAGCAGTGAGCATGGGTGAGCAGCTTTCTGTGGAGTAGGATGTTGAGTCCTTTGGGCGTATGCCAAGGAGTGCTCTAATTTGGTCAATGGGTTGATGTTTTAGCTTTGAGAAAATCATTCCCACTGATTTTGACAGAGGATGCATGAGTTTCATCCCACCAACAGTGAGAAGACTTTTAGGACATTTCTCATTAATCTTTATTTCTTCTTCTGAGAACTCTCTGTTCAGATCCACTGCTCATATTTTATTGGATTGCTTGTTTTTGTGACCCTACACTTCAATTCTTTATCCATCCTAGAAACTCTCTCCCTTCCTCTGTCAGATGTATAGCTGGCAAAGATTCTCTCTTATTCTGTGGGTTTCTTTTCCACTTAGTTGATTTATTTCTTTAGCTGTGCAAAAGTTTTAGTTTTAAAAGGTACCATTTGTCAATTGTTGGTCTTAATTCCTAGGCAAGTGAAGTGCTGTTCCGAAAGTCCTTTCCTCATTGTTCATTTCTGGGCATTGCCTATGTTTTCTTCTAACAATTTCAAATTTCAAATCTAGGTCTTTAATACATTTGGAGTTGACTTTTGTGCAGAGTGATAGGTACAGCTCTAATTTTATTCTTCTGAATGTGGACATCTAGTTTTCCCAGTAGGATCTTTTAAAGTTGCTGTCTGTTCCCTAGTATGTACTTTTGGTATTTTTTGTCTAATCACAGATATCTGTAGGTACATGAACTCAGATTTGGACCTTCTGTTTTGTTTCATTCATCAACATGTCTGTTTGTGTGGTGGTACCATGCTGCTTTTATTACTACTGCTTTGTAATATAGCTTAAAATCTCATATGATAATCCTTCTAACATTGTTTGTTTGTTTGCTTTTCCCTTGGGGCTTGCTTTAGATATATCTAGGGTCTCTTGTGCTTACAAACAATCTAACATTTCTTTTTCTGTCTGTGAATAATAAGATGGAGATTTTGGATGGGTACTGCAATGAATCTGTAAATTGCTTTTTGTAGAATGGTCATTTTCACAATATTATTTTTAGCAATGTACCAATGTCTTGGTTAAGTTTACTAATACTGTGACAAAACACCATAACCAAAAGCAAAATGGGGAAGAAAGGGTTTGCTTGAATTATTCCTCCATATCACAGTTCGTCATTGAAAAACTCAAGATATGAACTCAAGCAAGACAGGAACTTGAAGGCAGGAATTGATGCAGAGGCCATGAAGGAGTGTTGCTCACCGACTTGCTCCTCATGGCTTGCTCAGCATGCTTTCTTATAGAACCCAGGGCCACCAGGACACGCATGGCACCACCTGCAATGGGCTGGGCTCTCCTGTATCCATCACTAATTAAGAAAATGTCCCAGAAGCTTTCCTACAGCCAGATCTTATGAAAGTATTCTCTTAATTGAGGCATTCTCCTTTCTGATAACTCTAGCTTGAGTTAAGTTCACATAAAACTAGCCAGTACAATGAGCATGGATGTCTTTCTATTCTCTAGTGTCATCCTCAAATCTCTTTTTTCAGAGGTTTGTAAGTTTTCATAAAAGAGTTTTCTTCACCTCCAGGGTTAGGGTTATTTCTAGATCTTTATTTCTTTCAAGGATGTTATGAACTGAAGTGTTCGCATGCTGTTTCTCAGGATGTTTATTGTTGGTATGAGAAAGTGTACTTATTTTTCTAAGTTGATTTTGTATCCTTACTTTGCCGAAGTTGTTAATTGTTTTCAGAACTCTTATGTTGTAACCATTGACATCCCTTATGTGTGAAATCCGACATCTGCAAAAGGCAACAATGTAACTTATTTTCCTATTTGTACTTTTTCATTTCATTATCTTGTCTTCCTGCTCTAGCTAGTGTCTCAAGGACTATGTTGAAAAAGATTGGGATGGTAGGCAGCTCTATCACTCCTGATTTAAATGAAATTGCTTCAAGTTGTTCTCAATTTATGATGATGTTAGTTGTAAGTTTGTAATATGCAGACTTTATTATTTTTAAGTATATTTCCTCTAGTCCTACTCTCTCTAGGATTTTCATCATGTAGGCAACTTCTATTTTATCAATGGCCTTTCATTTGTTTAGATAGTTATGTGCTTTTTGTTTTTAACTTTATTTATTTGATTTTTCTGCATCTTTGGAATAATCCACAACTTGATAATTGTGGATGATCTCTTTGATATTTGCCAGTATTTTGTTTTGAGGTATTTTATTGAGTTTTTTTAAAAATACATTTTTCTTTTATTGGAAATAGAAGTTTCTCCCTCACACAATATATCCTAGTTACACATTCTTCTCCTTCTACTCCTCTCACCTCTTCCCATGTTTCTTTTCAACAAATGCATCCTTTATCTGTTTCTCATTAGAACACAACCAGTCTTCTAAGGGATAATAACAAAATGACATTATATATAACACAATATAATATAAAATAAAACAAAAACTAATACATTGGAATGGGACAAAAGCCCCTCCTCCCCACAAAAGAAGGGCACAAGAAACATATAGAGGCAGAGATCTGTGCTTTTGAATACTCAAAAAATCCTATAACACTAAACTGGAAGGCATATATATATATATATATATATATATATATATATATATATATATATATGTATGTAGAGTGCAAAGAGAGAAGAATATAAATAAAATAAAATAAAATGAAAATGAAAAATATGATAAAAGTTTAAAGATAGATAAATAAAAGGAAATCCCTGACATGACATATAGGAGAAAGAACTTCCAAAGATGCCCTTGAGTTTGTTTTCTGTTGGCTATCTACTGCAGACCATGCAGCCTACCCTTAAGAGTAGTTTGTTTCCCCAGTGAGACTCCCTTGGAAAAACCTAATTTTCATTTACAAACAGATATCATTCGGAGATAGCTTCTAGGTTAGAGATGGGGGCGTATGTCCACTTCTTTCAGCTCTCAAACCTTATCTGGAGCAGACTTATTCATTATGCCTCAGTCTCTGTGAGTTCATATGTGCAAGGATGATGTTGATTTAGACACCTTGTTTTCTTCGTGCCTTGCATCTCCTCTGGGTATATTAAAAATAGCTCATAGACATGACCATAGCCCAATCTGATGGAAGCAATTTCTCAATTAAGATTGCCTCTTCCCCGCTGATTCTAGTTCGTGTGAAGTTGACAAAAACTAACCAGCACAGGTATTTAATCCTGTGTACTCAAGAAAGCATAATACTGATGTTCAAAAGCAGAGTTGTTAAAATCTCATACTTGTAGTCGATATAATTGTATACTTCATGTTTACTTCAAAGTGGTGAAAGAGGAGCTGATGTAGCAAAGAAGTGCCAGTCAAATAGCGTGAACCACACCAGGTCAGGCATAAAAACAGGAGTCCTTCATCTCAGTAAAGAAAACAAACAAACACTTCTCACCCAATTATATCATCAGAAAATAGCCTCTCTTTTCAGATTTTACTTGTATTATAAACATCTGTTAGTTAGCTTGAGCTATGGATATAGTCTTTGCCATGATGTAATGGAAGAGAAATTTTTTAAAAAACACATTTTTAAGATGTAATGGGCAGAAATTGAATCTTACATAAAATTGATAATATATATTAGTTTAATATTGTCTGTAATGGTACTATACAGTTGGTCAGAATATCTTATTTGAAACACATTATTAATTTATATGACTTTTGTACAAAAACATTGTGATTTCTGAACTGAAGACATAATTTTTAGCACAGTTGTGTTTACAGAGTAGAATTTCTCAAAGGCGACTGAAATTCTCTTGGAGAATACCTGTAAACTAGGAAACTGACTTATGTTTATTGGAAAATAATGTGAGCATTGCCTTGGGTTGAATGTGTCTAAAAAAAAAAAAACCCACAAAGCCCTTCATTTTACAAAAATCTGACTGTGTATAATGAAACTAGAAAAATCTCTCTGCTTCTAGCACACTTGATCATAATAAATATTAATGGCTAAAATTTTATTATCCAATAATTAATGACATATTCAAACTCTCTCAACATATTGCAACTTTATGACAATCCATCCATTATTTCATTCAAAATGAAGATTTGATTTTCTCCTTGAGGAGTTTTAAGTATTATTCTTTCAGATGGTAACATTCTTTAGTAATACAATTAACAAAAGTATATTAATTACTGTGAAAGTATTGCTTGATGAGTGAATACTCTTATTTACTGTATTTGTTATAAATGGGTCAATATGTGTGAATTACTATTTGTCTCTTGTAGGGAGTCATAGAAAGGAAAATTGGATTAAAAAGTTAATGATTTGTACCAATCTTATTGAGACAAGTAATACATCACTTGGCCCAAAGAGCTATTTTTGTTTCATATAACAAATGAGCCAAAGGCTTTAGATTTAGACAATTTTATATGAGCAAAAATAGTTATTACAATATTGAATGCATTTAATTTAATTACATAGTTTATTTGATATGCTTTTCTTCACAATTTCAATTTTTTAAATAAAATAAAATATTTATTAGATAAATGTTATAGGTATATTTTTATGAACTTAAAATGATATTCAGACATCTAGACTTCATGTTATCACCATCCTTAAAAATTGTGTTTACTTTTCTGTCTTTTTCTTTGACCTAGTTTTGATTAGTGACTTCATAAAATTCACCTGCTCTTGTTTGAAGTCCTTTCCTTAAATTTTAATTTGATGGCATTTTTGTTTATTTGCTTTTAGTCTAAATACATTTAAATTGTTAAATGCATAGATCATTAGCATTAGTAAGCAACTTGACCTTACAGATGATATGCAAATTTGTCAGGCAGGTTGGTAATGCTTTGTACATTGGTCATTATTTTCATTCTCTGAAAAGTCTGCTCAGAAAAATATAAAGTAATAGGTTGAAGTGAAAATATAAAACAAAATACACACGAAGATGTTTAGACACAGATAGAGTGGTGACTGAGAGATAATAGAAAATGTACAACCAATAATAAGGTAACAATATTACACAACATATTATCTATCTATCTATCTATCTATCTATCTATCTATCTATCATCTATCTATCTATCTATCTATCTATCTATCTATCTATCATCTATCTATCATCTATCTATCTATCTATCTATCTATCTATCTATCTATCTATCTATCTATCATCTATCTATCTATCATCTATCTATCATCTATCTATCTATCTATCTATCTATCTATCTATCTATCTATCATCTATCTATCTTGCTATATATGTTCTTATAGGAGATGCATTCCACAGCTCCATCTAAGAAGCCAACGCAAAGAGAAATATAAGAATCACCAATTCCTCAATCATTATCACACTGGCGAAATGTAAGTATACGTAAAAATAAGACCTGAGAGAATTGTCTTGTGCATGTATTCTAAGGGATCATTTCTTAGTAGCAAGAATGATGTTTTCATTAATAACTTTATAAGTTTATCATATCACATTCAGTAAGACTATTTTATCACAAGGCACCATAATATAAAGTTTTATAAAGAGTTAAATGATATACACTTACAGTTAATTTTAATTAACTGTAGTAAGTGAAGTTCAGGCATCCCTATTTCATTTTACTTTCAGATTATTTTTGACATAGCCTTGTTCTAAATATTATATGAAATATGCTTATATTAAATGTGTAAAATAATGACTATAATAAATGCATAAAATAATTTAACTGAGTTTGCTTTGTTTTATCTGTGAACCTTACTTGAAAGTAAGTTCTCAGTTTTCCTAATTTAATACAGATGAATAGACTGTTGAAGGCCTGGTTGCTGAACTGCTTGTCCTTCAGATGATCTTTTATATTAGCTGTTGATTTCCGTTGAGTTTTTGTTAAGTGTTTACACAAGGACATACAGCCTGTGCAGTGAGAGAAGCCCATAGTTGTTGCTGTCAACATACAATGTTTGCTCCTCTTGAAATGCTTTGTTTTTGAACAAGGAGGTCAACCTTTTCGTTTTGCTTGAGATCAACAAGTTATGTACCTCATGTTCTATCTAGGGACTGTGAGTTTAGAATATAGTTATTGTATGAAAGGTTTTCAGCACTTGGTTAAGCAAACATCTAAATGCTCTCACATGGATTCACTAGCACATTTTTAATGTTCACTCAAAGCTGTCAGCTTGGGAAGCACAGAGTAGAGAGCCTCTCCAAAAGCTTTCAGAGATGAGTGTAGAGAACAGGTACAGAATAGAAAATGAATAAAAACCCAAGATTTATTATTTCTTTTTTCTTCATTCATTTATTGATTGATTGATTTTGCATTTTGATCACAGTCCTCACTCTCCCTTCTCCTCCCAGTTCCACCCTTAAAGATCCTCCCATTACCCTCTCCTCTTCTTCTCAGAGAAAGGGAAGTTCCCCCTTTGGTACCACCCTGCCCTGGGTCATCCATTGGCAGCAAGACTAAGTGCACCTCTCACACTGAGGCCAAACTAGGAAGTCCAGCTAGGGGGAGGGGATCCAACGGCAGGCAACAGAGCCAGAGACAGCTTACGTTCCAATTGTTACTGGACCTACATGAAGTCCAAGCTGCACATCTACTACAAATGTGTAGGGGGCCTAGGTCCAGCCCTTGCATGCTATTTGGTTGGTGACTCAGTCTTGGTGGGCCCTCAGGGGCCCAGATTAGTTGACTCTGTAGGTCTTCTTGTGGTGTCCTTGACCTCTCATTGCCCAGTCCTATCCCCATCCCTCAGGAGACAGTTTTGCTGGGCTCTTGTTTGCAAGCATAGCAAAGTATCATTAATAGGGTCAAGGGCTGGCTCTCTCCCATGTGTTGGGTCTCAAGTTGGGGCAGTTATTGGTTGGCCTTTCCCTCAATCTCTGCTCCATCTTTATTCCTGTTCATCTTGTAGGCAGGACAAATTTTGGGTTGAAGATTTTGTGAGTGGGTTGATGTCCCCCAACCTCCATTTGAGGTCCCATGTGGTTCTGAGATTTGCTCTTATACCCTTCTCAATGGCTAAGGAAAAAAAACTCAAGTGACAGCACATGCTATCAAGGATGTGGAGAAGGAAACACTCCTCCATTGCTGGTGGGAGTGCAAACTTGTACAACCACTTTGGAAATAAATTGATGGTTTTTTTTTTTTTTTTTTTTTTCAGAAAATAGGAGTAGTTCTATCCTATGACCCAACTATGCCACTCCTGGGCATATACCCAAAAGATGCTCCCCATCCCACAAGGACACTTCTTCACTATGTTTATAGAAGCTTTATTCATAATAGCCATAAACTGGAAGCAATCTAGATGTCCCTCTACATAAAGGAATACAATACTATTAAGCCATTAAAAACAAAGACATCATGAAATTTGCAGGGAAATGGATGGAACTAGAAAACATCATCCTGAGTGAAGAAACCCAGACCCAGAAAGATGTGCATGGTATATTCTTATTTATAATCAGAAGTTAGCCATAAAGAACAGAATAGCCATGCTACTATTCACAGACCCAAAGGAATTAAGTAATAAGGAGGGCCCAAGGTTTGATGCCTAAATGTGAATTTCACTCAGAAGGGAAAAGAAAATAGTCATAGGAGATGGATTGAGCAAGGGAACTGGGTGGGAGAAGGAATGAGGACTGGAATAGAGATGCGATCAGGTGCAGACAAGAAAGGGTACAGGGCAGGAGGTTGCTGGAGTGAGAACAGAAATTTGTAGGGGCATCTATGGGATTGGGAGGCTATGGGGAATCTATCAGGTGACTCTAGTTGAAACTCCTAGCAACTGGGGATATAGTGACTGAAGTAACCCCCTCCTGTAGCCTGTTGGGATTTCCAGTGGAGGGAGGGGAACATCAACCCACCACAAAACCATTGATGTCCCCAAAATGATTTTTTTTTTTTTAATTTGAAGAAACTTGAACAAGTGAATTGAGAGGAAAAAGAAGAATAAAATCCTCTTACACAGATATAGCAAACTATATCTAACTTTATCTAGACTGAAAGAACTACTTATAAACCATAGTATTTTTGCTTTATGCTTTCCATCTTCATTATAACTTTTTCTTTCCTTCTCATCCTCATCTTCCTCATACTCATCCTCATCTTTGTCATTGTCATCCTCATCCTCTTTCTCCTTCTCCTCCTCCTCCTCATCGTTGTCTTCTTCCTCTTCCTCCGTTTGAGCTTTTCCTAGAGTCCCCATGTTGGGTCATGTGCTTTGAATGTAGCACTATGCCTTGGAGAATTCACTTTCACCATCTTAGTCTTCAGTGAAATGAAAGCTCCAAGGAGACAAAAACATCCAGCTGGATTCTTTTCATTTCTTCTCTGGTATACAGTAGTGTGCCCTTCCATGTGGCTAGTGTCAAACAAACTAGTGGAATGTAGTAACAAATCAGATTTTATTATGTCTAAGATGTATGTAAATGTTAAACCTAGATGTTTAGCTTTGACACTAGCCTTGGATTCTTTCAAAAGCTTCAGAAGTGGATTTTTGAACTCCTGTATAATATATTTAAGTGAGTGTGAAATGATGTCTTCTGACTCAGACACCTTTTATCATTGTGAGAATTTGTCATTGAATTTATACTCCCACCACCATAATTGATTTTTCTCTCAAAGAAGTAATAAAAGGAGTTAATTAATTAGAATTTCTCAGGATAAATTTAGTTCTTGAGGGATTTTTCTAAACAGGGCAGAATAGACAAAATAATAAATCATTTCTGAGAAATTAAAGGAAATTTTAGATTTGAGTATGGTTGAACAGGATCTTAGTCAGTAGAGATAAATGGGAGGAAAGTAGATTGATCTCATTGGCTGAAATCATTGAGGTATAATACAATTATAATATTTCAAGTTTTGAGAGAATGATTATAGAATGTAAGTGTTGTATTGAGCTTGAGACTAGAGTAGACATAGGTGGCTAGAGGTGAGACTGGAACACTAATGCTTTACTTATTTTCTTAAGTGCTATTAGTTTAAACTACTTTTTTTTATTACAAGAAAGTATTTCTTGTCTGGCAGCTAAGTAGCAGTGTCCTCCTTTCTTGTTTCAGCTGCCTCTAATCTTGATTGCCTCCATTCATTATCAAACTTCATGGTCTTACCAGGGAGGTTTTGTGTCTCTCTCCTATTCAATGACAAGAAAGATGATGTGGCACCAGGAAGACTTGCCATAGCTAAGCTTGCTTTTGCAATCGTGCTGCCTAACAGAGACATCTATGTCTGTGGAATTTATGACTAGACTTTGTGCTGAATCAATGTGAGGAGGGACTCTCGTCGCCTAGCTCTAATAAATCTTCCTGTGATGTAAATATATAAATCATAGGAAAATCACCAGAGTAGTTGATTGATTGCTCCTTTTTACCTTACAGCTACGACCTTCCATCATTATGAAGCAGTCTAATCTATCCTTACCTCGTTCTAGAAATTATTCTCTTACAACTAGAACTGGCCATTTTTTTCTTTAACACGAAGAACTATTTCTATCCTGTGACACTACACATAAGAGTCTCCACTTTCCATATGCCAGCTTAGTTATTTTGAATGGTTGCTGACATACCCTTCCTGCATAGTTGCTTCTCCAATCTAAAGATGTGGAATTAAACAAAGCAAAACAGGCAAGGGGAAAAATACCTTGAAAATCTGCTGATAGGTTGGCCTATCTCGGGTAGGATATTGGACTTGTCACATTTCACACCTCAGCAAAATTTACTTCTATAAATGTCTCACATTCACCAGTAATATTGTCTATAAACACAGACATTCAGGGTGATTTGCATCAATCAGCAAAGCAATGTGACTGACAACCACAGAAAACAAACTACACTGACAATTAGGACTATGAAGTGTTGGGATAACATAAGAAACCTAGGGCAGAAAAAAATCCCATTTAGTTCCCACCAAGACACTAGCCTAAGTGCCTCTCTCTGTCTCTGTCTCGTCTGTCTCTGTTCTCTGTCTGTCTCTGTCTCCTCTCTCTCTCTCTCTCTCTCTCTCTCTCTCTCTCTGTCTGTTGTGTGTGTTGATCTGTAACTGTAAACAAATCATGAAATGATTTCTACATTGGATAATGTTATTTTGAACAATCCAATATGTTCTTGGATCATGGTCATTCATAATTGAGTTAGAATAAACTACATCTTACTGTCTTTGAGGTGAGACTGTTGTTTTATATTGGCAAGCAGGATATCTCTTTTCCATATTATCAAACCCTGGGATACCTTGGGCCATGTTTATTGATTGAAATGTCATGCAGCTGGAATATGTTTAAGGAAACATTTGAAATATATATATTATATAAGACATATAATATATATATATTTTCAATACATATATATTATATTGAAAAATATAATATGATTATAGCAAGTTACAGTAAGTGTGACATTTTTTTCAAGTTTGCTATATCATGAAAAAGGAAAATAATCTTCAATCTCCCATCAAACAAATGGAATATCAAAAAACTATTTTCATAAATTGTCAGGTTCCTCCACAGACATATAATTGAGATCCTTAATCTATTCTTCACTGAACAGATCTTCCTGCAATAGGGACCATGTCAAGAGAAGATGAAATATGCCATTACTAAACTAGAGAATGTGTCAAAAGACAAAAGGCATTCTCAAAGAAAATGCCCAAATACATTGGAAAGGTCATGCAGAGGTTAGGAACACACATTGCTCTTGAATGGACACAAATGTTGTACATAGCACCATGTTAGGTGGCTCACAACTGCCTCTAACTGCACCTCCAGGCAATCTGATGACTTCCTGTGGCCTCTGCAGGCACCTGCACTCATATACACATACCCACACATAAACATATGTATATATGTGGGAAATAGCCAAGGTGGAGTCCTGGAGACTTTCCATGTGGCGGGTCCCACAAACAGGAGAAAGGTCTGGAGTTTCAAAGGCTGGAGGCTTTGGCGGTGGCAGGCCCCAAAGACATGAGAAAGTCCACAGTTCCAAGAGGGTTTATTTTCATGATGGATGGTAGATGGCTCTGGATGTACCCCCATGAAACTCAGGGCAGACCTGAGTTAAATAGGGAGGGAGAAAGGGGAAGGGTCTGGGGAAGAATGCTTAATTGGCTCTGCCCTCTGACCTTCATTAGTATGTAAATCTCTCTAGGGCCTGAGGCCTGTAGTTACGCCCTCTATCTGTGGGAGGGGCTGTAATGGCCTACGTGACTGAACAATGTAGGTCCATGGAGACTAGACTGCATGTCAGGACCCTGGGTTCTGGGGACGTGCCTGAATACCTGCCATTTCTCCCTTGGAGTCTTGGGGTTCCAGGCCCATGCCCAGCCAAGAACCAAGATACCCTTGTACAGTCCCACGTGTATTCATATTTTTTAATTAATAAAATTAATGTCAGCACTGAGAGGCTCCCTAAGTACTATTTCTCTCTTTCTGTTAATACTAGCTCATTAAGGATAGACCAACCTATTATCGATTATCTTCAGTAAACTTTAAACTATACAAAACTTTCCATTTAAAATTTGTTCTGTCTAAATGAAATGCAGGACAAAGATGGAGCACAGACTGAGGAAATGGCCAACCAATAACTGGCCCAACTTTAGACCCATCCCATGGGCAAGCACCAATTCCTGCCACTAGTAATGATACTCACTAGTCATGCTTGCCCTCAGAAGCATTGCATAATTGTCCTCTGAGAGACTCTACCCAGCAGCTGTCTGAAACAGATGCAGAGACCCACAACCAAACTCTTATGGGAAAGCTAGGTGAAGTGGGTAGGAACTCCACAGGAAAACCAACAGAGTCAACTATCCTGGACCCTTGTGACTCTCAGAAACCATACCACCAGTGAAAGAGCATACATGGTCCCCAGCACATAAGTAGCAGATGTGCAATTCAGTCTCATGTGGGTCCCCAACAACTGGAGCGAGGGCTGTTCCTAGACCTATTGCTTGTCTGTGGAATCTGTTCCCCAACTGGACTGCCTTGTTTCAGTGGAAGAAGATGTGCTTAACCCTGTAGGGACTGGATGCTGAAGGGGATTGGACCCAGGGTGCCCTGTCCTCTCAGAGGAGAAGGGGAGGGAGTCTGAGGGGGGAGTCTATGAGGGGGAGGATCAGGAGTGAGGGCAGTGATTCGGATGTGAAATTAATAAATAACTAATGGGGAAAAAAGATGTCATAGATATTTCTACCTGTTTACCTGCTGTCTTGTTTTGTGAAATAAGACCTTCCAAGCACAGAATCCTTTCTTCTTAAAGAGTCTCCTCTACATTCAAACACTAGCACACACCCAATTTCTTTAGTGAAACACCCCAACTTCTAAGGGACACAAAACCTGTGCTTTCTTTAGATACCAGAAATACACAAAATCTATGTGTTCTTAAAGAGTTCAAAATGCGGCCATCATACTAATAGGTGATTTTCAAGTTTCCATTTTCTGGGCAATTCCTGTATATCTCTATACATTGATGTGAGTTTTACTGTACTTTTCATGTGAGTTTACTGTACTTTTACTGCAACTAAGGTGATTTCCTTCTCACTGTGACAATGATAACAAGGTGTTACCTCAGCTTCCTAGATAGCCTGGCTCTGTAGCAGCTCTTTGTGACCTGGTCAGTCCTGGGTATATTCCATGCTACTATATCCTTTGTTTTTAACATAGTTTACTTTTATTTTGTTTTAACACATCGAAAATTAACTGCATAGAAGTCAAAAGAATTGAAAAGGAATTCTAAAGGCACAGTGACACTGGCTAGCTTACGTCAGCATACCATTATTCCTTTTGACCTCCTGCTCTTTTCCTTTGGTGGGTTTTACTGCATACATCATAGTTGAGGAATTACATTCAGATGAAGGGCACACCCTTGAAAAAATGAGAAGTTGTCACAGATAAGTCATATCAGTTGGCACCATACCCCATCTACTTCCCAGGCTCTCTTGCCATCCTGGTCTCCAAGTCACCATTTTGGTTGTCCACAGCCATCATTCAATGTGCCACCACGTCATGTTATGTAGTCACACTCCGTATGCTAGGCTATCCATCTGTAGTTCTTCTGTATCATGTCCACTTGAGTCCTGCTGCTTTTCAAAGGTAGATTTAAAGTATGCACTGAGTGCTCTCCCCAAAGGTCTCCATCTCCTCACCATGACAACTTCAGCACACTTTAGTGTAAGCCAGTTGGAGAGATTCTGCTAGCCAAAGAGGTGACCTGGATGCTGGTATTTCTGGCATGGTAAAAATACTTCTGTTGCAAGACTTTTTGACCTTCTTAAGTAATGTATTAGCCTCTACCAAAGAGCTTATAATAATGAATCAGATGTAATGATTTTGATAATAAGCAGAGAAAGAAAAGAGCCCATTTCAGTAGTTCTGGGGATGTGAAGTACAAAATAGGTTAATATCAAAGAGAAAGTCAGTTTAAGTGCAGTGTTTTTCCACTCCTCTATTGAAAACAGTGTGGCATAGAATAAGTTTTTTCACCTCCAATCTTAAGATTAAAATATAATATAGAGATCTTTATGATTATGTATAAGTATTAATTAAGAATTTGGTTACCTACTGTATACATTTCCTATGGCTTCTAAATTATGCTTTGGCAATCACCTCTCTTACTTAAAATATCACCATCATATGTATTTTGAAACAAGTGAAGAGCTAATTCTCAAACATTTTATATATATATAATTTTATTGATGGATTGAAAACTTCATCAATGAGAGCTATGTTTACATTTCTCCCTCCCTCTCCTCTATCCAGTTCCACCCATGTCTCTTCTATCATTCAAACTTATAGCATCTAGTTACTTAATTCTCATTGGTGTGTGTGTGTGTGGTGTGTTTATAAATGCAACCTGTTAATATCATTTATTGTCGCTCATATGTGTTTACAGTTGACCTCTTGAGATTGCCTAACATATCAGGGGCCTTGTCTTTGAAAAACAGTGATTATTCTTCTCTCAGTATCCATTAATTGCCTGTCATTCTTCAAGGAATGGAGAATTTCTTTGATGAGGTGTGGGTACTATACTTATCTATGAGTATGAAAATAAGCATTTAGGATCAGTTAGAAATTGTAGTGGTTTAATAAAGTGGCAATTATAGGTTCTCTTCTAGGGTCCATGGCTTCAGCAGCCATGGATAGTGTGTTAGGTTCACAGTACCAGGCATGGGTTCCTTTGTCTTGATTGGGACTTAAATCCAATTACATTAGTGTTTGTTACCCCTGTACATAAGTGCCACTGTTAAACCTTTTGCAATATTTTACCATTCTGGTCATCACTGTTGTTCATAGTCATTACTGTTGAGTAATCCTAGTGATTGTTTTCCCTCCAATGTCTCTCTCAGGAAGGACTGTACACATTATTAACTTCATTTTACCAAAGATGGATTTTATTGACTTATTCTTATTATTACAGAGTGGTCCTAGAGAAAAACACAAGGAGGTGGATATTATATTTGTAATCACATTTATTTCTTTGAATAAATAATTATCCAAAATATTTCCAAACCAAAGAAAGAAGTTTGGATTTCTGAGGTTTTAATCTCATGCACATGAAACCAATAGAGTATAGAAATAAAAATAAATTTGCCAAATATTAAGCCCAAGGTATATTTTTGTAATGTTGATTGATTTCATCTTCTGGAATAATGTATTTCTAGCATACAGTTGATACATTCAATTATCTGTTAAACTTTACAAGTTCTTATTGCCCAGGCTACTCCTATTTTTTTCCTTTTTCCCTTTTCATGTGTGTGTGTGTGTGTGTGTGTGTGTGTGTGTTTATGCGCGCGCACGTGCGTGCACTTTGCTTGCATGTGGGTACATATGTCTGCTCTTGGGTGAATATAGTCCTGAGAGTGACACTGGCAATAAGTCTCCACTGGCCTTCCATCTTACTCAGTGAGGCAGGTCTCTCAATGAACCTGAGAACTCATATGACTACCTTTGCTATCCAGTTTTCTCTGGGATCCCCTGTCTCCACTTTCTGAAGTTGGAATCATAGGCAGGCCCTATGCCCATCTGACACTTACATGAGCTCTAGAAGTTTGATGTCTGCCCTTCACCTCAAGATTGAGGCACTGAGCCAGTTCCCTAGCCTCTCAGGGTTATCTCTCTTCTTAGTACATCATCTAAAAGGAAGGAGGACACTGGTATTGGAAGAGATTAGTATTACTACTCTCATTTATTGTGCATATTTAAAAGCAAAAGAATACAAATTAAAAAGACTCTCAAATCAGATCAATTATTTATTAACATAAGGTTTCTGTTTAATACCTCAGTTTGAAACAATGAACTCATTAGTGTGAAGTATGAATGATACAAGATAGCTTCCTGCCTAGGATTATTCAGCAATGAACAGCTTTTTAACTATATTACACTCAAATAACCTTGCCTGCCTGAATCATGATGGATTACTTGTGTGAGTCACAACCACCCAGGCTTAGTTACAGGTGCTTCACGTCTTGGTTTCTCATGACCTTCTGTAGAGATAGCTTCTTTAATTCTTTTAAAGTTTATTTTTGAGAATTTAATATGTCAGTACTGTATTTATACCATTTACAAACCTTCTCCCCCTGCTGCTTCACACGTCTCTTTCCTTTCTGTGTTGGATTCATGATCTCAGTACTTACTCAATCCATTTAGTGCTGCTTAAGTGTAAATGTGCTTAGGGCTGACCAATTGGGATTGGAGATCTCATCCCTGTAAAAGGTTGCTTCTCACTCTCTCAGCAGCCATTGATTCCCTAGCTCTTCATCTAGGGGTGTGGCCTTGTGACGTTTCTCCCATCCATGTTGCCATGTCAACAGGTGTTGTCATTGTACAGGTCTTATTCAGGCAACTATAGAGTACATGGAAACAATTCCCTGTCATGTCTAGGGGACATTATCTAGCAGCAGGTCTGGTCCTCTAGTTAATGCGATCTTTCTTTATGCTCTTCTGTGATGGTCCCTGAGCCTTAAGGTTTGGCTTTGTAGATGTGCTAACTGGGAATGGCTATCTAGTGTTACTTATTCTCTGCTTTTTGAACACATATAGATCTCTGAAACAAACTTCATCTACAACAAAAATAAGCTTCATTGATGAAAACTGAGAACTATACTTACTCATGAATACAAAAATAAATACTTATAATACAGTTAGAAATTATATTGTGTTTAAAAAAAATGGCATTGGTGAGTTCTATTCTCAGGTCAATGACCTCTCCACCCATGTACAGTTGGCTAGCTTTATAGTACTAAGCATGAGTTCTCTCATATTGAGCAGACCTTTAGTTCAAATGGATTAGTCCATAGTTACCTGCAGAAACACTTTTAAATTGTTGAGAATGTCTTGCCAGGAAGCTTACTGTAGTAGTTCTATTGATTTTCCATTGGCAGTTTGCAGAGCACCTTTCAATGCTATGAGAACTAGTGCTCAAGGCAGAGACTTCCAGGTGGTTTCATATCAATGCCTCCGAGACCAAACAGTGGAGCGTCTTTAGCAGTCAGGTTTTATGCTCGCGTTATAGTAAAACAGTTCTCAAGCTGTGGGTCAAAAACCCTCTGGGGGTTGAATGACCCTTTCATAGGGTCACATATCAGGCATCCTGCATATCAAATATTACATTGCAATTCATAACAGTAGTAAAATTGCAGATATAAAGTAGACACCATAATAATTTTGTGGTTGGCCACCACAACATGAAGAACTGTCTTAAAAGGCTGCATCACTAGGGAGGTTGAAGATTCCTGCTATAGGAAATAAGTGAGAGCAGTGGCTACACACTGTATTGTCTGGGGAGGATCTTAGATCCTCCAGACTAGGAATGCAAAGGGACATTTCCCAGAGACATAGTTTCTTAGGCTCTATTGCCATAACTAACTTGTTCAAGGTAAGATGGCTCAGGCATTACTGGTTTTTAAGACTTTTAGCAAAAGCGAAGGCATATGAAATAGCTTATTGGTGCTAAAAGTCTACTGAATGCAAGCCATGTGAATTAATGTTTTTTTTTTTTTTTTTTTTGCAGAAATGAGCATAACTAGACTTTTATGCAAATGTTTAACAGATATTAATTATACAAAGTACCTGAGGTCACTGTGCTGTGTGCACACACATAACTTATATGCTGATTATATTCACCCACCCTTACTTTTCCTCAAAGATTCGCTCTCTCATCCTCTCTCTCCACCAAGCACTCTTCCCAGTCCCTAACCCTTCAAACAGCATCTAATTTTTATTTTTTTCTGTTTTCCCCTACCTTACATATCCCTGTTTTAAGAGTCCACTATTTATCTCAGCATACATGTTTTCAAAGTTGTCTTGTTGATCTCCACATGAGGGAAGACTCATGACATCTCTCTGTGCCTGGTTGGTTTTATTCCGCATGCTCTGTCTTTGAATTCATTCCGCTACAAGCGACAGAGTGTCATCTATTTTTATGTCTGGGTAGTATTCCATGAAAATACATTTCATTATATATTCTTTTGTTGGAGTGTGGGTAGTTTCCATATTTTATTTATTGTAAACAGTGCTGCAGTGAGCAGTGTCTTTTGCATATAACAGTCACATTTCATTTTAGTTATACTTACTATCACCTCATTTCTAAGACACGGAGACTAAGATATTTATGTGACCTTCCTACTCATGACAGATGAAATTTCCATAAAAGGATTCATTCCAGTAATCTTTATTAGCTCCAACTACACTCTGGAAAAATATGCCCCACACTGCAGATGCCACATAAACATCATAATTCACTAATGTTCATGGAAAAAGTTTCCATATCTTTTCAATACATTAAATTCAGCCGGGCGTGGTGGCGCACGCCTTTAATCCCAGCACTTGGGAGGCAAGGCAGGGATTTCTGAAATTCGAGCAGCTGGTCTACCAAGTGAGTTCCAGACAGCCAGGGCTATACAGAAAACCTGTCTCGAAACCAAAAAAAGAAAAAAAATACATTAAATTCATTTGAATGATGAGTAAGTCCCGTGTTAATTAAATGTGGCTTGATTTTGTTGGAAATAGATATTTTAAGTGATCATTGAATTAATCTTTTAATAACTTTGACTTGTGTTCAATATCATTTGACTATTTGTCTGTCCTCCATCACTTTGATCAATTTGTGGCACCAACAGAACAACATGTTGACAATGGCAATCCAAATAATGAGATATAATTTTTAGATCTATGTTTTTATATTCATGATTAGTTTTGAAACTGAAGAACAGACTATATCTTTGTTCCATTATAAATCATCTGAGCTGAATTTAACTATGCTTCTGGACATAACTCAATTGCTAGTATACAGAACATGTTTACCATTAGCCACTGAGCAAGAAACCCCATGATTGTGAATAATCATACTACAGGGGTCCACACTGGTAGACTAAGAAAGTAACCCACACCAAGTTGTTCAGCTAGAAGAGACTCTATGGTTCAATAAATTCTATAAACAGAATGGTAAGTGTTGGAAATAAATCACCATTGCTTTTTTATGTTTTGAATATACTAATTTTCAATCTGCAACAGAGATTAGAAAAATATCAATGGAATACTAATGTCTGCCAAACACTTGACCTTGCAGGGCATACTTGGTTGTATGATCACTTTATGGCACAAATGGTTTAACATACAATAATAATAAAACAACAAACACGCATAACACCACACAAAACATGAGTAATCAAGGAATCAATAGAAGAGTCAGGTGATTTGTTTGCTTGCGTGGCTAACCTTAGAACATGCTAGAAAAGCAATTACCTATAACTACATCCAATTCATGATCATCTTTAAGTGTTCCACCAGCATAGAATAGACTGGGCCCTGCCCAATAAAGCATCTACATTAAGCTGGAGACTAAACCTTTAACATATAGACCTCTGAGAACACTCTAAATTGACACAACAGTGGTATGTATTAAGGTGGTACATGTGTTATGTGGTTATGGTTTGAATAACTATAAAATTGGACAGTTCAATATGTATTCATTTAATCTCTCAACCAAGATCATCATAATTGGTTGGAAGATTATGATGGAATGAATCAAAGTTCCTACTGTTGGGAACATATCCAATTCATAAGCTCAATACAGTCTAGAAGTTCTCATGCACAATGTGTGCAGTGCAGAGTATTCAGTATATATCACGTGGTGGTAGCTACAGCTGTCTACAGATGCAAACTGATACAGAACATAAAACACATGCAATTTGCTTTACTAAGTAATTCAATAGAGCTAAAACTGTCCCAGGAAAATTCAAACATCCATACAACTTAACCTAAAAGTTCAAAGAGTTTCACATCTTTCCTAGGTCCCAGAAATGGAATGTGACGGTTATTACACAGGGAAGTGGGAAGATCAGACCATAACTGCATAAAAACAGATGAAAGAAGTTCGAAAAGAAAAAAGAGCAAAGGCAGAGTAATTGAACAAGATGAACAGAATTGCACAACAAATCATGGGTGTAACAGCATGATAACCCTAGGAGAAACCATCTGGGCTTTCTATCTTCGAGAAACTGCTAAATATTTAAGCTATACTTGAGTCAAAAGAGGATTTAGCTAGACACAAAGTGGAAGTCTTCAGTTTTAACCCAATTCTTCCCTTTACTGTTTCCTTGACTCATAGGAATCTTTTCTCAGCTTTGCCCAGCATCAAGTACTTTGCAGCTATTTTCACACAGGTTTCAGTTCACCTAAAGGAGTTTCACACTGCCCTAGGCTGATCATTTACCTTTGTTCAGCTGTCTTCTGTCTCCTCCTCTACTTGTAGACCAAGGAAGCTACCTATATCATTGACAATACAATGCTTCTCCTACTGATGAAACCCAGAAAAGTTCTAAAGACTTCTTATAAAGAAAAAAATTATTAGATCTCTTTCCATCCTGTCCTCTCCATCCCATCCCTACCTAGTCTGATTCAAAATATAAAGTAATATAATAAATATAAAGTAACTCCTGACAGTGCATCTGAAACATTAATGCTTGTAGTAGGTACAGCCACTGTGAACAGATCTGTCCCCTTTCTCTTTACTTCTCAACCTAAACCCAGAAATGATTTTCAGTGTCCACTCTTTTTCTGAAGTGCTTGCATGCATGTTTTTTACTCATCCTAAATACTTTAATGAATTCACATACTTATTTGCAATAATATCCAATACATGTAGGTCTACCTACATGCTATAAAGTTACAGCTGAATACTAGAGTATTCAAGAGTTACATTTTACATAGAGTTACATACATAAGTACATATAGCAACATGCACTTTGCAAGTGTAGACACTAAGGTTTCAATGAGAACCAAGTGTTCCTAGGAGCTTGCTGATAACACACCACACTGGATGCCGGGAGATTTGTTGAAAACTTCTTTGATGCCTCACCAACACTGCTCTTCCTTCTAGGTTGTTCTCTCCCCAAGTACAGTTTAAATAGCTATTATATAGTTACTTTTAAACAAAATGGCATAAGCTCCTACATTATCCTCCTCATAGACTCCCATCTCTTCCTAGAATACTTTAATTATTCTGTTTCATAGAATTATTTAAACACATTTTAGTTATGTTTACTTTTTATATAAGAAATTTGTGCTATCTAGTTTCATTCAAAAAGAAGCACCAGTTGAAAAAGTTTTACAACACACTGCTGCCACCATATTGACCTTTAGTCAAGTCTAAGACTCATTTTCATAATTAGTGGTTGATATGGGGGCTCAGCCAATAGTGGGTGGTACCCCTCTGGGTAGAGGTGTCTCAAATGCAGGCTGAGCAAGCCAATGTTCCTCTAAGGCATATACATCAGTTTCTGCCTCAACTTGCCTTTCTTTTATGATGAACTGTGAAATGGGAGAAAACTCCTTTCCTCTCAACTTACTTTTGGTCATGGTCTTTATCACAACTATAGAAACCCTGATAAAGTTTGTTCTATGACAAAGAAAACAGGTGGAATATGGAGAGCAGGTTTTAGTTTCATGGTTTGCTTGAAAGCTGATTTGTTTGAGTAACGAACGAAAAATAGAAAAGAAAACCAAGCCAAAAATCAAACAAAACAAAACAAAAAACAGACTCTGGAGTTGGTCTAGCTCTCAATAGTACAGAACTTGCTCAGTATGTGTTCAATCTCCATAACCAAAATAAAGAAAGAAACAGACATAAAACAGATAATCATATTTTCTCCAACAAGGAGAGGAATATGCAATGAGTAGTCTCATGATTTCCTGGAGACTTCTCAAAAGACAGTGAAATTCAAGGGCTCTTGAGATGGCTCAACAGATAAAGCCACTTATGAGCAGTCCTGATGATCTCCAGGGCCCACACAGTGGAAAGAAGAGAAGCAACTCACACAAACTGTCTTCTTATGTCCACATGCACACCGTTGTGCACAAGCATGCACATACACTAAATAAATGAACATTTTCAAAAATGACAAGCTTTCAACAGACCTGGCGTCTTGAAGTGGTGATACTTTTCAGCTCCTCAGGGAAGGCTGCTGAGGCTCATTCCTTTACTTAAGGATTTACAGTGCAAGACAATGTCAAGTACTGAAAAGTCATTTTATTGAAAAGAACAAGGAAGTTTGAGATATTAACTTTATAGAATATACAAACCAGAAGATTATGCAATGCAGAAGCTGGCAATCATCTGTAAATAAGAGTAAGACTGGGAGACTCGTTTAAAGTATCAGGTCAGTATGGTGTGATGAGTTTTCCTCCATCTGTCAGCTTGTCAGCATGAAAACAGTCTTTAGGGAATAAAGAAGTATTTTTTCTTGAAATAGTCTCTTTTTTTCTCTCTTCAAATAATGAGTTGAGACAAACATCATTCTTCCAAGGTCACTGCTAAATATTTCTGATTTGCTTGATATGCTCCTCTGTGTGACATCAAACTACATTATAGTCACACTTAATAAAATGTTTGGTAGGTCCCAGTAAGCACTCAAATGTGGTAATTAATGGTGTCCAGGTCATAGTTTTCATGATTTTAGGTTGCTTTGAAATTAGGTTTCTAAAATATTTTCCTCTTTGGAGGAAAACCACAACTTCCTTGTAGCCTTGAGAAGTATACTGCAACTCATTAATTATGGCTATCTGTCACTGATAGTTTATAAAGCAGCAGTGCTATACTACCTACATTACAGGCTATAGTGAGAAATAAATGGGTTAGTAACTGTTAGACGTTATAACAGAATTATTAGTAATAAGAGTGGAATGGAAACACTAACTTCAAAAGGTGTTCTTTAAGATCTTTAAGAGCTTTTTTTGTGTGATTTTATTTGTTCCCACAGGAAAAATACATGTGCATTAAACTGGTAGCAGAATTGAATCTTTTATGTGCTTTTTTTGTATGAGGATTTTATGACTGGAGAAAGTATTATTTTTCTAATATGTTCTTCCAAAATTATTTCTGGAGTTTATTTTCCTACCTCATTTATCATTTCATATTTGTTTACTCTATATTTTCATCTCATAATATGAATTAAATGTATATCTCTCTCTGTAAAGCATTAACGCTCAACTAAATTCTTACGTATGAGAAATTAACCAAGTAAAAATTCATAAATAAGGATACGGAAGAACTTTGGGCAGCAGATCACCTACCCAACAGACAGGAGGAATTATCAGTCCTCTTCTAGTTCATGCTCCTTCTCTCTGTGGTGGACTGCAGTAGAACAGTCTGCTTCTCTACAGTGATTTTCATCTGGAACATGGTCAGTCCTACTGAAGGCCAGACAGATGACACCATAGAAATAAATTATATTAGGCTGGCATAATTGTTTTCTCTGAAATCTTTGGATCTATGGGAAAGTACACTAATCCAAGGCTGCCTTTGTTCCTTGGATTCAAGAAAATCGGCTTTATGCCCTGTTAGTGGTAGCAGTCTGGCAGTTTATAGGAAAGCAGGGGCCGTCCAGTGTCCCCATTTTAAATTGGAGGGGCTCATTGAATAGACAGACAACACTGAAGAAAGTGCTATAGGGAAAGCATCAAATCTGATCATGCTGTTTGCAACTTTAAAATTGTTCAGTGTTCATTTGCTGCTTCCAGAAAAGATCCAATCTCCTTCACAAGGCCATACCAACTTCCTTGCTCTGCCTGTGCTGGCCTAGACCTCTTCAGTCAGAGTCTCTCTGACAGGTCAGAGATTTTTTCTGCCATGTCTTTTACTTTTTCTACATTGTGGAAAGTGGATGTTCTTCTTGGCATATTTATGGTAATTTCCCCATCCCTTGTCCTCATGAAATATCACAGACCTTCAATAGCCTGAGTGATAAAACTGTCTTTGCCTTTCAATGTAAAAGGCACTGGCATATTTTTATTTTTTACCACTGATTGCTCTCTCTGGCAATCCTCTCCCTTCCCTTCCCTCCCTCTCTCCCACCCTTTTTCCCGTTCTCCCCTCTCTCTCACATTATCTATGGGCCTACGTGTGTAGATACAGCTTATATTTCTACATTTGTTAAAATGTATAAATTACTTCTCTTTACAGATTACTTCAAAGAAGAAAAGGGGGGATGGACATTTTTAAAAGACAGTAAAGAAGGACACGTTTTGCTTTTTTTGTTGTTTTTTGTTTTTGTTTTTTTGTTGTTGTTGTTGTTGTTGTTGTTTTGTTTTGTCATGCTATTAAGTAAGCAAAGGATCATAAGGAACCAATTTAGGGGAATAGTAAATGAAGTCAGCATGGGATCTAAGGAAACCAGTTTGGGTCATAACACTTATGGAGCACATCTTGTGTGTTGTGTATTTTTCTGGGTTCTTTTTATATATTAACTTCATATTGACAGAATCATAAAGAACTCAAAAATATTATTCAAAATTTGACCATAAAAAACAGAAAATTGGGTATAGTCACTGTGACTTAGAATTCTACTCTTCTACTCACCATGTAGTTTAAAAAATGAGATATAAGAAGGAAAATACTAACATTTTACCCTCATGTTTCATTTGGCTTCCATGACATACACACACACACACACACACACACACACACTGTATGCTGTTTCCTCCCATCTGTGAACTCTACAAAGGAAATAAGACTTGAAAAGTTGGGGAAGATTACTTGTGAAGGAAAAAAAAAAGGTTAGATAGGGAATCAGATAGGAAGTGATACAGAGGGGTAAATGATCTAACTATAGGTGTCATAACGAAGCCTATTGCATTTCACAATAAACATATGCTAAAGAGGTAAAGATTTAAAAGAAAAACACAAATGTCAAGCTTCCATCCCCATTGTGAGTTACTGAGGGAGTAGAAATTTGTTCCGATAATCTAAATTAGATGAGGGATTTTGAGCATGTGTTTAAGATTGAATAAAATCAACAGTGTGTGGCAAAAGCAGACCCTTTGTCTCGTACCCATGAAGCCATAGGTTCAATTCTCAGTACTTCCAAAAAGGGAAAAGTCATTAGTGTGGAGTACCGGTGACAGAAGACCAATTGTCTTCTGAGGAGAGAGAGAGAAGGAATATCCATGTATATTCTTAGATTCTCTACAGAAAATCTAAGATGCAGAAGCCATCTTAGAACTCTGCCACCAAGAAGGCCACACAAAAAGGAAGTCAGAATTATGAGCTGAAATGAGCATAACACCTTTTAACCCAGTTTGTGTTCTGTGAATTAGCAACAGAAAGTCTATCGAATACTGCTGTCTTCTGTGTTTCACATACTCTTTACTCTGTGACTCTCTGAATACAATCCTCTCTTCTAATAAGGACATTGATTATATTAGATTATGTCCTAACCCCATATGACCACAGTTTTCTTTTCATTACTCTTTAATATATGTATTTGAAAATACAGTAACAGTTCAAAGTACAGGACCTTAAGGACTCAACATGAGGTGAAGTCAGTTCATAAACAATGCTAGTTAATACTCACTGCTTGTAATAAATCTCTGTTCCAAATCCTGTTATTTCCTGATTATTACCTTGTTAATTATCACAACTACCTCTGAGGAAAATGTTAGCATTTTCCTTATAACAAAGATGGGTAAGTTAAGGATTGTGAACAAAGTTGAATTAGTCACTAGTATAAAACTAAAAATTGATTTTCAGCAATCCACAAGGCCTTCTCACCTTCCCAGACTGTGGTCACAACAGAATTCTTTAATGCATTTGTTTTTAAGCTTATGGTATTAGAATTTTCTGGAAGGAAAGTCTTAACTCTCTTAATAGCTTGCAATTTAATGATTCTTATATTAATTAATCAGTCATTTACTAACAAATATGCCATGTACATATATAACACTTATTCTTGACAGAACCTAAAATACATATCATAAATTAAAAATCAATATCTCTATGAACACAATAGTCATTTCTAACTGTCAGAGAAACCTTCATATTATAACTTATCCAGACTATAGTTTTAAATAATAAATATCAGGTGAAGGGTTTTTTTGAACATGAATCCACTGGGACTGGCTCTACAACTGTGCTTTTTTATGAGAGATTGGGACTACATTTACCTGTGGGTAATAGAATTTACCTGTAGAAATAAGTTTTTCCCAGGGAAAAGCACACCAATTGGTTATCCAATACCAAATGGTAAGCCATGAAAACATACATAAAAGTAACACTATACAAACTGAACAGGTTATATTTAGGGATGTGTGTGTGTGTGTGTGTGTGTGTGTGTTGTGTGTGTATACATATAGATCTATAATAGTAACTGACAAAAAAAGAATCCTAGAAGAAATTAGTATTGTTTTGACATCATTTACAGTATACAATATATAATTATTCTATAGTGTAGGACTTAGTTTCACCTCCCCTGAAACAGACTCTTTGTTTTTTATTTATTTCTTTGAGATACTTCTCTCTAGTATTTAGCAGAAATCCAAAACTTAGTGTTCAACCTAAACAGTTGTTACTTTATGAGTTTCTTTAGCTGAAACACCCCAATCAGATGCACTGATAAAGAATATCATATCTTCTGTGAGAGCTTATCCCACAAGGGTACACTTAAAAGAAAACTATCTCAAAACAAAGTTTTGTACAAATACTAGCCAAATTTAAGAGGACAGTAGCTAAATGTAATTGTAAGAGAACTGTTTGAAAATGTCAATAATGCATGGAGTCTGGTTATCTTTGTTTCATCAGTCTGAAAACTTAACAATGCTCTTGTATCATTATTGTCTCTCTTCCACATTTTTGATGTACTATGGCCATTTATCCTTCTCACTCTCCATATTATTCCCAAGATCTCATAGCCAGTTGCTCATCTCCCTCAGCTTCCCAAACATCTACAATTTTTCCTGTTTTTATATCTAACCTATGGTAGTCATGAAGCCTGAGAAGAAATTTCTCTATTCAATAACAACCAACAAAAGCAATGGATATGTTTGTCCAAGTCAAAGTGTACACAATTTTTATTAGGATTTCATATGGTTGTTGGGCATGTAAAGCTAATCTACAAAGCTTTCTTTTGGATGATCTAAATCTATTTTCTCATTGAGTCTCTCTCCTCTCTGTCCCTCCCCGACCCCCCCCTTCACACATACACACCACACACACACACACACTCCATGTTTCTGTGATAAAGTAGGATAAAGTAGAATAAAACATTTTATGTCCATTCTTTTCTTATAAGATTTTGTAGAAAAATAAGGCCAACAATCTATCACATCAAGAAACAAGAATGAATTCATTTAAAAATGTATGCATATTTTATTTTAAATTTGTTGATACATATTTTCCTTTTTCACAAAAAGCTGCAGTAAACTTCTACTTCTATTCCTTTCCAAAACGCGTACTCTTTAATTAAACAAACAAACAACTACAACAACAACAAAAAACAGAAGGAAGAATGGAAACTTGCTAAGCAGGATGATAAACGTTTGGAAATGACAAGCAAGAGGAAGCGCTATGCTCTCAGTCTTGATATAGCCACACCACTGCATATATTAGTGCCACTGTACTTAGTCTAGAATCTTGAATTGGAGAGAAAGCCATGTGATTATTTAAGTAGGCTCTCCTTGTTCAGAGCATTTGGATGTCTTAGTATTTTTTTCAATTATAACAATAATAATCAAGCATGAACCAATTCTGAAGCTCTGAGATGTCATACGTAAAAGCAGGATAATAAAAAAAGTATTGGATGCATACTGACTGATGTCTGGGTAACAATTCACACAAGGTAGTGATCAAAGGTAGCAGTGCCCTGGACCCATGAGTGATAATGAAACAGAATCTAGCATGTCAGAGATCAGCTGTCATCTAGATGGATATCTTTTCCACATGAGCTGTATCACCTGCTCCATCTTAATTCCATGTCAGCCATCACCATTGGGGAGCTCTGCATGTGACGGATGATGCTTGACTTCTCAATAGTTCACACTCCTCTCGTTCAGCCTCACTCATATTGACCTTTTAGTTCTTGTCATTTTTCACCTAAAATGTTTCAAAAGCCTTATAAACATGTCCTTTGAACTTATCTTGTCCTTATGTCTCATTCTTTTTGCTGCCTTGTCAGAAAGATTTCTAAAATACAAGTTGAATCAATTATCCCTTCTAAAATCTTATACTAGCTCCTCAGTGCTTATAGAATAAAATCCAAACTCCACTTAGACTCAAATATCTATGTGACATTGCAAATACACTCTCCAAAGTCACCTTTTATTATTCACATTTTTCTTAGCTCATTAAAAATTACTTTCTGTTAGCCAAATATATGATGTGATCCATACTCTTGGTACACCTTACCCCTCACTGTGAATAGTCTTACTTTTATCTTTCCCTTGCTAGTTGGTCTGGCAAATGTATGCTCATCATTTCAGATAAAACCCAACATTACATTCTCAATGAAGCACGACTACCTCTGCTACTGTGGAACATTGCACATCATGAAATAATATTATAATCATTTTAACTTCAACCCCATTTACAACCTGGAATTATCTAGGGAAACCTGGACACACAGTGTAAAGAATACTGGCACATAAAATAAGTGCCAGATTAACCTAGCAGCATTAGAGACTCAATATACTTACACCAGAACCACTCATCTTCCAACTACAGCTCTTCTATCCCCAGAGATTGTCGATGGTGTTACCATTTTTCTTGCCATGCAGGATTAAAACCTTAAAATTGCTCAGTACTTCTCCTTAACATGGACATCCAAACCAGAAACAGGCTCATTTTACTATAAAGAATTTGATGTTGTCAAGGTTTCTTAGCTTAAGATGGGTTTCTTGATAAAGCCCTCAAGGAACCCTTTATCCTTAGATTTTGAGTTGCCACAGAAACCAAATGCTGATAGCACAGAGGATATTTTGCTCCCTTTTACAGGTCTGACCTAAACATTACTACACATAAATCCCCCCAGTTCCTTTGTAGCCATACAGAATAGTCTCAAGTTTTCTTTTCATATTTCTCTACTATTTTCTTCTGTAAAGTTTTGCCACTTTTCAATTTTAGTATTAATGGATATGAATCAATCCGGGATGGTCTGTGTTATGGTCTAGGTAACTTGCATTGGTTGCTTCTGTTTCAGACAAGTGTAGTGTACTATCTTCTCACACACTGTCTACAACTGTTGTTAATTATTTTAACCACAAAGACTTCTGTACAGCACAGTTCCTTCTTTTTTCCCCACACTCTATTTATCACTGAGATCCTTGTTCATCAGGAGCTCCCAACGGTAAATGCATAGACTATTCTCATATAACTGCATGGAGACTGGCTAGTCGTTGTGTAACTTCTTTCTTTAAATTTCAATGTTCTCTCCAAATTGAAACATTTCCTTGAGGAGAAAAGGGCATGCTCAAGACATTCAAGTTGTAAACAGTAGGAAAACAAAGAGGCATGTCTGGGAGAACACAAACTTAGAAGATCTATGAAGGCCCCTGACAAGAGTATAAAGGGAAAGTAGGTTTACTGGGGATGGAAACTCTGACCAGCCAAAAGTTTAAAAAAAGAGATGCTTAGGCAGTCGTGTCACCTGTGAGCAGTGTTGATAGCCTTTGAGAGGAGGCGCCTGTGTTGAAGTAGACTTTCTGGTGATGTAAGAATTTTCCCTGGTTCTCCTCATCTATACTCTTGTTAGTGACCCTGATTTAAAAAACAAAAACACAGACACACTGAAACTAATAGAAGAGAAGACCCTTGAATACCTAGGCACAGGGGAAAAGTTCCTGAACAGAACACCAATGGCCTATGCTCTAAGATCAAGAATTGACAAATGTGACTTCATAAAATTGCAAAGTTTCTGTAAGGCAAAGGACAAAACGACAACCAACAGATTGGGAAAAGATCTTTACCAATCTCACATCCGATAGAGGACTAATATCCAATATATACAAAGAACTCAAGAAATTAGACTCTAGACAACCAAATAATCCTATTAAAAAATGGGGTACGGAGCTAAACAAAGAATTCTCAACTGAGGAAATGCGAATGGCTGAGAAGCACCTAAAGAATTGTTCAGCATCCTTGGTCATCAGGGAAATGCAAATCAAAACAACCCTGAGATTCCACCTCACACCAGTCAGAATGGCTAAAATCAAAAACTCAGGTGATAGCAGATGCTGGCGAGGATGTGGAGAACGAGGAACACTCCTCCATTGTTGGTGGGATTGCAAGATGGTGCAACCACTATGGAAAACAGTCTGGTGGTTCCTCAGAAAATTGGACATATTACTATCTGAGGACCCAGCTATACCACTCCTGGGTATATATCCAGAACATGCTCTAACACATAACAGGACATATGCTCCACCATGTTCATAGCAGCTTTATTTATAATAGCCAGAAACTGGAAAGAACCCAGATGCCCTTCAACAGAGGAATGGATACAAAAAATGTAGTACATTTATACAATGGAATATTACTCAGCTATTAAAAACAATGAATTTGATAAATTCTTATGTAAATGGATGGAACTAGAAAATATCATCCTGAGTGAAGTAACCCAATCACAAAAGAACATACATGGTATTCACTCACTGATTATTGGATTTTAGCCCAGAATCTTGAAATACCCGAGATTCAACTCACAGACCACATAAAGCTCATGAAGAATGATTACCAAGTAGTGGGGGCTTCAGTCCTTCTTAGAAGGAGTAACAAAATACTCAAGGGAGCAAATATGGAGACACAGTGGAGGACAGAAACTGAAGGAGGGACTGTCTACAGATCATTCCACCTGGCTATCCATCCTATGTGCAGTCACCAAAGGTAGAGGTTGATGTGGATGCCAGGATGTACATGCTGACAGGAGCCTGATATAGCTGTCTCCTTAGAAGTCTGCAAGAGTCTGACATACTCAGAGGCAGATGCTCACAGCTAACTATTAAACTGATCATGGGGTTCCCAATGGAGATGATAGAGTGAAGGCTGAAGGAGTTGAGAGGATTGGCGACACCATGAGGAAAGCAACAATACCAACCAACCAGAGCCCCCAGGGCCTAAACCACCAGCCTGGGAGTGCTTAGGGAGGGACCCATGACTCCAGCTATATATGCAAGGGAGCTATATGTAAGTGGGAGAAGAGATCCTTGGTCCCATGAAGGCTGGACGTCGTGGGGGGGGATATTCGAGGGTGGGGAGGTGAGGTACGGGGGAGGGTCGGTGGGGGTACACCAACGTGGAGGCAGGAGGAGGGGGGGAGGGATAGTGAGTTCCTGGGAGGGAGGGGGGAAATGGGGTAAGGAGAGAACATCTGAAATGTAAATAAAATTTCTAATAAAAATAAAATTTCAAGTAAAACAAAAAACCCAACTCTGACTTACTAAATCGGACTTTGCTGCGATTACTTTGGTTTGTGATAGGCATCCACTCTGCAGTGAGCAGACATGTGTATGAAGTATTTCCCTAGGACAAGTCTGTTACACAAGAGACTAGTTGGCATGTTTGTGTTTTCAGAAGTAAAGCCTAATTGAGTATAAGTGTACCCAGTAAAGTCTCTGATACACGTTTTGGTTTAATAGTATTCAAAACACATCTTTTTCTAATTGTGTTTCTATTAGATGGGCACTTTCAATTGACATATTTTAACCTCATAATTCAATCTTCTCTGACTAGAACACTGGCTGTAACTTTTTCCAATTGTCATTAAGACCACAACAGTAAAGGATTGTCTTTCAGTGAAATTACCCATTTAGAAATGTTTTCACTGAACAAAAAAGATGTTCAATTATTATTAATTTTTAGAGTCTCCTATAGTCCCAGCTAGTCATCCACTCAGCATGTAGCTGAGAGACAATGAACTTCTGACTTACCATTTCCTAAGTACAGGGCAACACGTATATTTCACAATGTCCAGCTTTTAGGTAAATAAAGTATGCAAATTATGAGCAATAAACTTCCTGGTCACATCTGTATGTGAGAATTTCCCTGTTCTTAAATATATTTAAAATTTTTGTCTGCAAGGCATTATATAAAAGACAACCCAGAACTGGGATAGCTACAATTTAAAGACTTATCTATTCCCTTTTTAATGTTTGGCTGAGAGTGCTGTTTCTACTAATAATAATTCTGTTTCATATGTATAAACAATAAATAATTTGCCATATGAGAATGAGTTTTAGTTTATTCAAAATGAACAGACATCATTAATTATGGATTAGTGTAGCTGAGCCCAGGTGTGTCACAACTTAGGACAAAAAAGCACAACAATAATGCTGGATTTATTTATATTTCAATCTTTTTAATTATCTTGGTTTTTTAATGTGAATTTTAAGTATTTAAAATGTTTCATTAATTATTTGCAATAACACAGATAAAGCTAGAAATTGTTATATTAAATTAAATAAATCTAAAGACATCAATTACATTCTTGTACTCAAAAGAAATCTTAGAAAAATAATTTTGAAAGTCTCTATCATAAGAACAATACACTTTGGGGGCCATAGACTTATTTAAACTGACTTATAAACATTATACAATCTATATATGTATGAAAATATTATTAGGTACACCATTCATATGGATAATTTTAATGGTTTCATGTATTAGTAAAAATAAAATATAAAGACAAGAGGATTTCCTAGAGAAGAAAAGGAAACACAGCTTTTGAATCAAATAACAGTATTGTTTGTTTTTTTTTTTTTTGTTTACTTGATAGGCTTCTCCATGTAGCTCTAGCTTGCCTGCAATTCTTTATGCAGACAATGCAGGTCTAGAATTCAAAGATCTATCTGTCTCTGCTTCCTGAGTTCTGAGATTAAAGATGGGGAGTTAAAATGGGGAAGACAGGAAGTGGGGCAGAGATGGGAGGAGAGGATAGAGGGGAAACCATGGTCAGGATGTATTGTATTAAAGAAAACTCTATTTTAAATTAACAAATAAAAATAGGAACGTGTACACCTCTGTGTGTGTGTGAGAGAGAGTGTGTGAGAGTGTGTGTGAGTGTGTGTGAGTGTGTGTATGTGTATTAAACTACCTAAAATGTGACTGAGGATCATAGAGTTTAAGGCTATTACATGTTGGTTTTTCTTTTCTTTGCCTTTCTTTTCTTTTCTTTCTTTTGGATAGCCCTTTTTCTTTTATCTCATATTTCTCCCTTAGTCATATTGAATATAGAGTCACCTCAAGATTGAAATAAGTGTAACAAATATTCTTAGAGAAAGAAAAAAATAATCAAAATATTCTTAAATACTGAGCTGGACTATCTTCTTAATGTTTCACAGGCAATTCACTCCTGTCTTCTTAGACCTATCCTTACATGTATGCTAATATTGTTGGTGGTTAGGATTCAATGGAAAAATGTCTTTCACAGCTTCATGTTTGTCCACAGCTAGTGGTACTTTTGGGAAGTTTGCGGTGCCACTAGGAGGTGGAGTTCTGCTGGAAGAAGTGGGTTACTGGGAATAGGACTTGGGGTTTATTAATCCCATCCCACATCTTTTTCACTGTTTATTCCTTATTGTATCTGTAATATGACCAGCCAGCCTCCCATTTCTGATGTCATGCCTTCTCTTACAGGACAGATTAGATTCTCTTGCACTGTGAACAAGAATAGATCCAACCTCCCTTCCTCCCTCCCTCCCTCCCTCCCTCCCTCCCTCCCTTCCTTCTTTCCTTTCTTCCTTAAATTTATTCTTGTTCCAGCAGTTAGATAGGTAAAATTATAGGCAGTTAAGAAAGATGATACTGCAAACTTCAAGGGGTTATTTTCATTCTTTCTCCCATAATACAATGTCTTAAATAACAAAAGTTTCTCTTTTACAGGTTGCAGTCTATATTCCTCACTAATAACAAAGTATTTTATTCTTCCATAAATCAGGTGGATTAAACGTACTACAAGATTCCCTTTACAAAAGTCAGAGACTCAGAATTATTTCTGATCCTCTGAGGTATAATAATTATGTTGCTAGTTCTTAGATTTTACTCTTCAGTTTTTCCAAAGGAAAAATTATATTGCTCATTTGTAAGTTATCATGATTTTTGACAAGTGATAATCAGTAACCAGAGTCATCAAATAGACAAAAATAAAAATTATATAGAGACAGATATAGTTTAAAAACTACCATCGTGTTAAGAACACAAAATCATTTTAAAAAAAACAGTGGTTTCTTCAAGGATATATATTAAAATCCTTTAGAAAAGAAGAATCTCCCCACTGTGGTTGCTTTTTCATCTGATCTACATTTTCCTTTGCTGTATTGAATCCTTTTAGCTTTATGAGATCTCATTTATTAATTACTGGATTTAGTTTCTAAGCTCTAAAGTCTTATTCAGAAAGTCATTGCCTATGCTTGTATGTGAAAATATACTTCATATAAATGCACATATAAAATAATCTTATTAATTCCTAGAGAATTTCAAATGATGTATCCCAGTAGAATTCACTCCCTAGTTCTCTTTTTTTCTTTCCCCAGTCTTTTATTGATACTCCAAAAGCAGATAGAAAAAGAAACCACATTGTATAATTATGCAAATAAAATTAATAAAAGAATAACCTCAACCCACAAAGAATTAAGAATTACAATTGTTCCCCAAAGTTTCAAGCTTCCCTATTCCCAAGCCTGTAGCCAAAATAATAATAACTGCAAATTTATCATTATGTAAACTTTTTTCCTTTTTTTTTTTTTTTTTTTTTTTTTTTTTGGTTTTTTTGAGACAGGGTTTCTCTGTGTAGTCCGGGCTGTCCTGGAACTCGCTCGGTAGACCAGGCTGGCCTCGAACTCAGAAATCCGCCTGCCTCTGCCTCCCAAGTGCTGGGATTAAAGGCGTGCGCCACCACCGCCCGGCCACTTTTTTTCCTTTTTTATTGGATATTTTATTTTATTTACAATATAGATGTCATCCCCTTTCCCCATTTCCCCTCACTACAACCCCCAATTTCATCCCCCATCCTCCTTTATGCTTTTATACCATTTTTATTACATGCATGTATTAAGGTCAGTTCTAGGTTGAGGGTCTAGCAATACAATAGATGCAAATATTCAAGGAACAAGCAAGACAATAAACACAAATAGTCAAAGAAAAAGCAAGGCATTAAACCCAATTACATGAACACTCCTGTGATCACTGTTTCTAAGGGCTTATCAGGATGACCAAAGTATCTGAGCCTACTTCCCTGTCCTAGCCCAAGGTCATTTTCATGTCTGAAACCCACTTCTTGGCTCTAGACTAAGATTTAGATTCCTACCTGAAATTACTTCTTTGTTCTAGCCTAATGTCAGATTCCTGCCTGAAGCCTACTTCCTTGTCCTTGGTCAATGTCATATTCCTGCCATGCAACCCATTTCCTTGTCCTTGACCCATGTCAGATTCTTGCCAAGCAGCCCCAAAGGCTCTCTGCCTCTCCCCCTTTTTTATTTCATTAACAAGACTGAGCCTTGTTAGTTCATTCTGACAAGAATGCCTTCCTTACCTGTTATGGAATATGCATTATCAAAAACAATGCACTTCTGTCTTAGGTTGGTAAGGCTCTGTGCAGATTCTTACCCGTCCTTGGCTTTCCAGCCTGTGAATTTAATAACTGTATCTGGGGGTCCATTTTCAGGTTCAAGCCATATACTTGGCTGCCAACATGTTGATGTTGTTGAAGAAAAGCTTTAACACAATGGGTAGGAATAAAAGTATTCCCAGGACAAAAAGGGCTAGCATGATCAAGCTATATATGCCATTTTTGAAGCTTAGCCAAAATGGAAATACTGACCTCAGGCCATGGGTAATTTTATCTGCAGTATCTACCACATCAATGCTCAGCAGAGCAGCTTTCTTGAAATCCATAAGCTCCTCTGTATCATTAAAACATCCAGAGAGGTGTTAGAATTATGCCAAATACACTGCATGTGTCATTAAACTTCTTCCTAATTATAATAACTACCACTGCAAATTGTAGAACTAATCTGTATCCAACGGTATTTGGCATGACATTCAAGACTGTTCCTTACCCTTAAATTCTGAACCTCTTTCCAGTAATTCGAATAGGATAAAGAGCATCAATCTGTTCTTACAAATGCCTATCTAAATCCTCTGGTATACTCAAGGTATTAGTAACGTTTTTTGCTAAATGATTAACAAAAGTAGCTGTTTTAACTTCTTGTGCTATAGCAATTTCAGAAGCAATGGTGTTCTCAATTAATGTAATTAAAGCTGTTATACCAGAAATAATCAAGCCACTACCCTCTTGCTTCTGCTTAAAGCCTGAGTAATTTCTGTAGTAGGAAAATTTCCCCACAAGTTGGGAGGAGCTAAGGTGGGAGGAGTAAGGAGAGAAGAGGAGGAGTAAGAAGAAGAGGAGAAGGAAGAGGAGGAGCAAAGGGAGAGAGATGGGGGAGCCATGAATGGCCATACTTAATTGAGAGCAGTCCAGGGTAACAACTTATATCAAGGTTAGATATTGGGACATACTTCTAATTATGTGAGCATCTTGTTAATTGAGCATTATCAAACATATAAAGCCTTGATTAATCTTTAAGCATTAGAGTCTCATTTCTACAGGGTACCTCGTGGATGGTCTGGGCACAGACTGAACTTGTGGAGACAGAGTGGAAGATTGGAAGAGCCATCTCCCACACTGGTGTCTCCTGGGTGGCAGGGCCTGTGTCTCTGGCCACCTGAGCCAGTAACTTGAGCCAGTGGCCTGAGCCATGGCAGCAGTGAGAATACACCACTGCTCATGACCTCAGGCCTAGCATAGTCGGGAAGATAGCAACTGATTAAGAACAAGTAATGAGGAACACTCCTCCATTGTTGGTGGGATTGCAAGCTGGTACAACCAATTATGGAAAGCAGTCTGGCGATACCTCAGAAAATTGAACATGGTGTTACCTGAGGACCCAGCTATACCCCTCCTGGGTATATACCCAGAAGATATTTCAACATGCAACAGGGCCACATACTCCACTATGTTTATAGCGGCCTTATTTATAATAGCCCGAAGCTGGAAAGAACCCAGATGTCCTTCAACAGAAGAATGGATACAGAAAATGTGGTACATTTACCACAATGGAGTACTACTCAGCTATTAAAAATAATGAGCTCATGAAATTCTTAGACAAATGGATGGAGCTAGAAAATATCATCCTGAGTGAGATGACCCAATCACAAAAGAACACACATGGTATGCACTCACTGATAAGCAGATATTAGCCCCAAAACACACAATACCTAAGATGCAACGCATAAACCTCATGAAACTCAAGAAGAAGGAGGAAGACCAAAGTGAGGGTGTTTTTGTCCTTTTTAGAATGAGTATCAAAAGATTCAACCAGAGCTCCCAGAATCTAAACCTCCAGCCTGAGAACAGACAGGGGCAAGCTGTCCTCTGAGAGGCTCTAAGCAGCAGCTGACTCAGACAGATACAGACATCCAGAACCAAACAGTGGATGGAGCTTGAGGACTCTTATAGAAGAATAGGTGGAAGGATTCTGGGCCCTAAGGAGATAGGAACTGCACAGGAAGATCAACAGAGTAAACGAACCTGAACCCTTGGAGCTCTCAGAGACTGAATCACCAACCGTGGAGCATACCTAGTCTACAAAGATCTACCTTCATGGGCTGAACCTAAGCCTCCCTGCACATATGTTGTAAATGTGCAGCTTGGTTTTCATGTAGGTCTCAAACATCTGGAGTGGGGGCTATCCCAAAACATGCAGCCTGTATATGGAGTATGGTCTTCTAAAAAAAAAAAAAAAAAAAAAAAGTTATTCAGTTATTCATGGAATATTATTTTTTTATATCTCTTGTATTCAGTTTGCAACTACTTCATTGAGAATTTTTGTATGTATACTCATGAGGGATACTGGACTATAATTTATATATTTTTGTTGGGTTTACACTTGATTTCACTATTTCAATACTATTTGCTTGGTGAAGGAGCTTATTGTGGTTCTGAATTTTTTTAAACATAACTCAAAAAGTATTGCTTGTTTGAAGGCTCTATAGAATTCTTGTATAAATATATCTGACCCTTGGTATTTTGCTTGGTTGTTTCTTTTCATTTTATTCTGTTTGAATGCTTTTTAAATTTTTTTGATTTGCTGAAAAAAAAATTAAAAATAAAAATTTAAAAAAAAAAAAAAAAAAAAGAACAAGTAAGATTGGGAGCTGCCGTTTTAAATATTTCCTGCAACACATTTCTTCCAACACTTGCAAGCTATTTTTAGGATACCAAGGTTCTGTGATACTCAGGGCACTAAAACAAAAGCTGATTGATAGACCTCCATAAGTGACATGCCAGGTTTCAAGACACAAACACAATTAGGTGTATAACCAATGCAACTTACACTAAATACCGAAGAAGTAACAAAAGTATTTTTAACTTGACAATGAAAAGATCCTCAACACAGGTGCTAACACCTGTTTGAAATCCAGATCCTGCCCAAACTTATTCTCTTGCTAACATAACACCATAGAGAACTGCGTCTAATTTCCATATATGTCTCTGAAAATGTCCAGAACCAGACTTCCAAATGAAGACTGTTATTTCCAATATTGGATTGATTTCTAGACCAGTACATGATTGAGTCCGAATAACTGGTCACATTTAATAACAATACAAGTGGCATTATAACTTCTCTTTTTGATTCTCTGTTCCACAAGGTCTAAGAAATTGAGGCAAGGCAGCTTGTCCCATCAGGGGTATAGGTAAGCAATAGTGGGTCTGGAAATTATGTCCAAAACAGCTTCCCAGTCACCATTTTCAGGGTACTCAGCAAGCTCACAGATCAGCATCATTCTTTGTCCTGGCATCAGCTTGTCTCACCATCACTCTGATGGCCACCATGCTCCTTCAGCATCCTACAGAAAAAACACAAACATGCCCTCTTCCCCATATTTAATACCTGATAGGGATCATGCCTTATGCCAGTAAGTGGATCCTTCCCTTTCACCTATGCATAAGTATGCCCCATAAGTATGCTAGTTGTAGAGTGCCATAGACACTCAGCAGAAAGTTCCTTGGCATCCCATTTTTTTTTAAAACAACAAAAAAACTTTAAAATAAAAAATAAAAAGAATCTGATTTAAATCAATTTGTACAGGGGTATATCTCCCTCCATTTAATTTTATGAAGATATTGTTTTAAAGTTCCATGGACCAGTTGCACAATCTCTTGTCCCCATAATATGGGTAATGTTAAATTGCTGCTAACAAGTCTCAAATGTTCAACTGCCATAGCCAGTTCCATTATCTGTTTGTTTGTTTTATTATTGGGTACTTTACTTATCTACATTTCAGATGTTATCCCCTTTTCCCATTCCCCACCCACAGAAACCCCTTAACCCATCCTCCCTCCTCCTATTTCTATGAGGGTGTGCCCCACCTACCCACCCACCCACCCACCCCCCACTTCCCCTTCTTCTAATTTCCCCTCACTGGGGCATCCAGCCTTCAAGGGATGAATTCCCTCCTCTCCCACTGATGCCCAACAAGTCCATCATCCTCTACAAATGCAGCTAGAGACATGAGTCCCTCCATGTGTGTTCCAAAGCTAGCTGTTTAGACCCAGGAAACTCTAGTTGGTTGGTATTGTTACCTCCCCATGGGGCCACAAGTCCCTTCAGCTCCTTCAGTCTTCTCTCTAACTCCTCCACTGGGAACCCTGTGATCAATTTGATGGTTAGCTGTGAGCATCTGCCTCTGTATATGTCAGGATCTGGCAGTGCCTCTCAAGAGACAGGTATGTCAGGCTCCTCTCAGCATGCACGTACGGATATCTACAACAGTGTTTGCATATGGTGATTTCATCTGGGAGGGATCTCCATGTGGAGCAGTCTCTGGATGGTCTCTCCTCCAGTTTCTGCCCCACACATTGGCTCATATTTGCTCCTATAAGTATTTTGTTAGTCCTTCTAAGAAGGACCAAAGCACCCACACTTCGGTCATTCTTTTTCTTGGGCTTCATGTGATCTCTGAGTTATGTCTTGGATATTGTGAGATTTTGGGCTAATATCCACTTATCAGTGAGTGCATACCATGTGTGTACTTTTGTGATTGGATTACCTCACTCAGGATGATAGTTTTCTAGTTTCATCCATTTACCTATCCATTACCATTGGTGTTCTATTCAAGAACTTTTCCCCTGTGCATAGGTATTCAAGGGTCTTCCCCACCTTCTCTTCTATTAGTTTTAGTGTGTCTGGTTTTATATGGAGGTCCTTGATCCACTCAGACTTGAGTTTTGCACAAGGAGATAAGAATGGATCGATTTGCATTTTCCTACATGCTGATCTCCAGTTGAACCAGCACCACCTGTTGAAAAGGCTATCTTTTTCCTACTCTATGGTTTTAGCTCCTTTGTCAAATATCAAGTGAATATAGGTATGTGGGTTCATTTCTGGGTCTTCTATTCTGTTCCATTGATCTTCTTGCCTATCTCTGTACCAATATCATGTGGTTTTTATCACTACTGCTCTGTAGTACAGCTTGAGGTCAGGAATGGTGATTCCCCCAGAAGTTCTTTTATTGTTGACAATAGTTTTTGGTATCCTGGGATTTTTGTTATTCCAAATGAATTTGAGAATCCTTCTTTCTATCTCTGTGAAGAATTCATTTGGAATTTTGATGGAGATTGCATTCAATCTGTAGATTGCTCTTGGCAAGATGACCATTTTTGCTATATTAATCCTGCTAATCCATGAGCATGCGAGGTCTTTCCATCTTCTGAGATCTTCTTTGATTTCTTTCTTCAGGGACAGGAAGTTCTTGTCATACAGATCTGTTGCTTGCTAGGTTAGACTCACACCACGGTATTTTATATTATTTGTGACTATTGTGAAGGGTGTCATTTCCCTAATTTCTTTTTCAGTCTGCTTATCCTTTAAGGAGAGAAAGGCTACTGATTTGTTTGGGATAATTTTATATCCAGCCACTTTGCTGAAGTTGTTTATCAGGGTTAGGAGTTCTCTGCTGGAAGTTTTGGGGTCACTTAAGTATACTATCATATCATCTGCAAATAGTGATATTTTGACTTCTTCCTTTCCAATTTTTATCCCTTTGGTCTCTTTTTGTTGTCTAATTGCTTTGGCTAGGATTTTGAGTACTGTATTGAATAGATAGGGAGAGAGTGGACAGCCTTGTCCAGTCCCTGATTTTAGTGGGATTGCTACAAGTTTCTCTCCATTTAGTTTGATGTTAGCTACTGGTTTGCTGTATATTGCTTTTACTATGTTTAGGTATGGGCCTTGGATTCCTGATCTTTCCAAGACTTTTACCATGCAGGGGTGCTGGATTTTGTCAAATGCTTTCTCAGCATCTAGTGAGATGATCATGTGGTTTTTTTCCTTTGAGTTTGTTTATATAGTGGATTACATTGATGGATTTATCGAATATTGAACCATCCCTGCATTCCTCAGATAAAGCCTACTTGACCATGATGGATGATTGTTTTGATATGTTCCTGGATTCAGTTTGTGAGAATTTTATTAAGTATTTTTGCATAGACATTTATAAGGGAGGTTGGTCAGAAGTTCTCTTTCATTGTTGGATCTTTGTGTGCTTTAGGTATGAGCATAATTGTGGCATCATAAAACGAATTGGTTAGTGTTCCATCTGTTTCTATTTTGTGGAATAGTTTATAGAGAATTGGTATTAGGAATTGGAAGTACTGATAGAATTCTGGACTAAAACCATTCTTCCCTGACCAAGTTATCATTGAGTAGAGCATTGTTCAGTTTCCATGTACATATCGCCATTCCATTGATTTTATCGTTATTGAAGACCAGCCTTAGCCCATGGTGATCTGATAGGATGCATGGGATTATTTCAGTCTTCTTGTATCTGTTGAGGCCTGTTTTGTGACCAATTATATGGTCAATTTTGGAGAAGGTAACATGAGGCACTGAGAAAAATGTATATTTATTTTTGGATGAAATGTTTTATAAATATCTGTTAAATCCATTTGGTTTATAACTTCTCTTAGTTTTACTGCGTCTCTGTGTAGGTTCTGTTTCCATGATCTGTCCATTGATGAGAGTGGGGTGTTGAAGTTTCCCACTATTATTGTGTGTGGTTGATTCTTCCTTTGATGAGTATCTTTCTTGATAACTTTTGGTTGAAAGTGGATTTTATTCAATATTAGAATAACAACTCCAGCTTGTTTCTTGGGACCATTTGCTTGGAAAATTGTTTTCTAGCCTTTTATTCTGAGGTAGTGTCTGTTTTTGTCACTGAGGTGCATTTTCTGTATGCAGCAAAATTCTGGGTCCTGTTTATGTATTCAGTCCATTAGTCTATGTCTTTTTATTGGGAAACTGAGTCCATTGATGTTAAGAGATATTAAAGAGAAGTGGTTGTTGCTTCCTGTTATTTTTGTTATTAGAGATGGAGTTATGTTTGTGTGGCTATCTTCTTCTGGGCTTGTTGGAAGGTTACTTTCTTGCTTTTTCTAGGTATAATTTCCCTCCTTGTGTTGGTGGTTTCCCTCTATTATCCTTTGTAGGGCTGGATTTGTGGAAAGATATTGTGTAAATTTGTTTTTGTCATGAAATATCTTCGTTTCTCCATCTATGGTAATTGAGAGTTTTGCTGGGTATAGTAGCCTAGACTGGCATTTGTGTTCTCTTAGGGTCTATATGATATCTGTCCAGGATCCTCTGACTTTTTTAGTCTCTGGTGAGAAGTCTGGTGTAATTATTATAGGTCTGTCTTTATATGTTACTTGACCTTTTTCTTTTACTGCTTTTAATATTCTTTTTTTGTTTTGTGTATTTGATGTTTTGATTATTATGTGACAGGACACATTTCTTTTCTTATCTATTCTTTTTGGAATTCTGTAGGCTTCTTGTATGTTCATAGGCATCTCTTTCTTTAGGTTAGGGAAATTTTCTTTTATAATTTTGTTGCAAATATTTACTGGCCCTTTAAAAATCATCACTTTCTTCTATATCTATTATCCTTAGATTTGGTCTTCTAATTGTGTCCTGGATTTCTTGGATGTTTTAGATTAGGAGGTTTTGCATTTTGTATTTTCTTTGACAGTTGTGTCAATGTTTTCCATGGTATCTTCTGCACATGAGATTCTCTCTTCTATCTCTTGTATTCTGTTGCTGATGCTTGCATCCATGACTCCTGATCTCTTTCCTAGGTTTTCTATCTCCTGAGTAGTCTCCCTTTGTAATTTCTTTATTGTTTCTACTTCCATTTTTATGTTATGGATGGTTTTGTTTAATTCCTTCACCTGTTTGTTTGTGTTTTCTTGTAATTCTTTATGGGATTTTTGTGTTTCCTTTTTAAGGACTTCTACTTGTTTACATGTGTTCTCCTGTACTTCTTTGAGGGAGTTATTTATGTCCTTCTTAAAGTCTTCTATCATCATCATCATCACGAGAAGTGATTTTAAATCTGAATCTTGCTTTTCTGGTGCCATCAGGTATTCAAGACTTGGTATGTTGGGAGAAGTAGGTTCTGGTGATGCCAAATAACCTTGGTTTCTGTTGCTTATGTTCTTGTACTTGCCCTTTGCCATCTGGTTATTTTTTTTTTTTTATTCAGGGCATGGGGAGGGGAGCCAGGAGGGTAGTAGAGGCAGAGAGAGAGAGAGAGAGAGAGAGAGAGAGAGAGAGAGAGAGAGAGAGGTGGAGGCTGGCCATGACCACGTGGAGAGAGGGGGAAGGGAAGGGGGAGAGGACAGACAGAACCTGAAGGTTGAGAAATCAAGGGAGCAAGAGCCATCTGGTTATTTCTAATGTTACCTTCACTCACAATCTCTGACTGGAGCTTGTCTGTCTTATTATCTTGGCTATGTAAGAACTCCTCAGAATCCAGCTGTCTCTGTGATCCTGAGACTATGGTTGTGATAGCTCCAAGGAGTCAGGCTGCTTCTGGGCTCCTGAAATCCTGGCGTGCCCAAGCTCCTGAGATCCTGTGATTCTATTATCCTATGTTCCTATGTGTTAGAGTGTCTGAGAGTCCAGCCTCTTCTGAGTTTTGGGGGATTGGGTGCAGAGTTGAAGCCTTAGGGCTGCTCCAGGTGCAGGCACAGACAGGAAGGGTCCTGAGTCCTACTTCTTTTTTCAAGTCCTTCCAGATCCCCCCTCTCTCTTTCTCTCTCTATTTCTTTCTCTCTCTCTGCCTCTCTCCCTCCCTCCTTCCCTGTGTTTTATCATTATTATTTTAGAAAACACCATCTGACCATCTGACCACATCTGTTTTGATCTTCTGTTTAACCATCTTTTCTACAATACATGAATTGAGGGTGAGAATTCCACAATCACATGGTCTCTGAATTCCCACCAGTTGTGGGTATCTGTGATGATTTCCACTTAGTGCAAAGAAAGAAGGTTCTTGGACAAGGGTGAGACTACCACTTTCTTGTGGGTATAAGGGTAATAATTTGAATGCTGATATAATGTACTAGTTTAGCAAACTTGCAGTAGTAGGTTCTCCTCTAGGTTCCACTGTCTCACCAGCCTCAGATCGTCTGATAAATTTACAGTACCAGGATTGAATTCCCTCCTATTGAGTAGGCTTCATTCAAGAGTGACTGCTGTTTATGCCCAGGATTTGAGTGCCACTGGTGCACCTTTTGGAATAATTTTTTTCTCTACTATTTTCGCAGTATCTGATCTTATTTTGAGGTCTTTGATCCACTTGGAGTTGGGTTTTATGCAGGCAGAGATTAAGATTTTGTTTTATTTTTCTGTATATTGGCATCTAGTTTTCCCAGCACCATTTGTTGAACAGACTATCTTTTCTGCAAGATTTTTGTAAAAATACAGGTAGCTGTACTGGTATAATTTTGCTCTGGGTCCTTCCTATTTTACCATTTGTCTTCATCTCTGTTTGGAAAGGTTGTGGAACCATTAGGAGATAGAACCTCGCTGGGAAGCAGGGTTTCAGGTTTGTATTCTGGATTTGACTCCTATACTGTTTCTGCTTCCTAGTCTACTGAACTGTGTTCAAGAGGTAAATGCATGCGTCTGTTGCTATGGAGCCTGCAGTTACCATGTCTTTCCTCCACGATAGACTGTATCTTCAAATCATTGGACAAATGAAAATTTTCCTTTCTCATAATATCTCAGAGCCTATATTTACTGAAAAGAAAGAGAGAAATTAACAAAGACAAAAATGCTGAGTTTTAATAATTTCTTAGCCACAAAACTAAAGTAAAAACTATTTACTAATGTAGTAGTTATGTGTTTGATCAACTTAATCAACAGAATTATTCACCATGAAATTTAATTTCCTTGATTTGCTTGAAGGATGGGAAAAAAAAAAGCATATTATCTTCAAATAAAAGCCAGCTTTATTCCTGCAGAGTACTTTGTTTGGTCCCCAGATCTTTGTGTTAGGATTATCACATGCCACAATAGGAATCACTAATGAAGCACAGCATCATAGCATTCCTTTAGTCTTTTGGTTTTGTTGGACTGTAAGATCCAAACCAGGGGACACGCTCCCACAGAAACGCACACGGACAGGACTTGCTGCAATCACGAGGTTTATTGAAACTAGTGCACTAGGACTCTCCTGCTTGCAGGCAAGAGAACCCTGAAAAAGAACTGGTACAGTACTTATACAGAGTTCACAAGGGCAAACCACAAAGTCTGACCTTTCCGGGTTCAGTCTCTAGGTGGCTCAGATTATGACAAGGAGTGTCCGCCATTTGCCCAGGTTTATTATGTTAAGGGCCCAGCTTCCTGATTCCTGGAATGTGTCTGCAAGCTCTGGGCCCTTCTTACCCTCAGGTGGGTTCCCTCCCAAGTGGTCTGAGGAATGTTAATCAGGCTCTCCTTCCTCCTCTGAATGTTAATCCAGCAAGTGTCCTCTGATTAAGGAATGTGCCCCTCCCAGGATGTGTCCTGGGACAGTGGGATTCTTTTAATCTTAAATTCAAACCAACGGAGACCCAAAAGTCTTACAGTTTCTGACCACAAAATAGAAAGATAAGTATCCCAGTGCAACTTTGTGTCTCATCTTCTTACTAGAAGACTCTAAGAGAAACAGTGGTAAAGAATTTTCTTTTTCATTTTTTGACTATCTTGAACTTCCATATCATGACAGCAATAGTCTGAATTCAGTGATGCAAGAAAAGGTCATCTAAAGCAAATGTGTTGTAGTCTGCATGCTTTCTTACTTCACAAGAAAGTTTTGAAAGTAGCTTTAAAAATAATATTTAAAAATTATTCACAGCCGGGCGGTGGTGGCGCACGCCTTTAATCCCAGCACTTGGGAGGCAGAGGCAGGCGGATTTCTGAGTTCGAGGCCAGCCTGGTCTACAGAGTGAGTTCCAGGACAGCCAAGGCTACACAGAGAAAACCTGTCTCGAAAAAACCAAAAAAAAAAAAAAAAAAAAAAAAAAATTATTCACAAAATATGTGAGGCACTTTACCTTTGTAACTTATCCTGCTCTATGCATATAAATTATCAAAACAGACACACACACACACACACATATGAGATGATTTGTAATTATATGGTCTTAGGACATCATGTAAAAAGTCATATGCAACATACTGTTTTGAAAATTTGTATTAACTCAGCATAATAAATTAGTATTTTTATCCCATGATTCATTTTCTAAATGGAGTACAATGACCTTTCATGCTGGCAAGAGATCTAAAAGGATATTGCTTGACCTGAAAGTCACTGAGTGGGGAGCACAAGTTTTATTAAGATTTGTATCTAATTTGTTTTATGGACAAAATGTAGTCAATGTATTTTTAATTAACTAGGATGCTATAGTGTGTCAAAGTAGGGGGAATAAATATTCATCATTCAGTGCAAAATTTTGTGATTATTTAAAAATATAATAAGGAAACTCTACCGTCATTATAGTAAAATGTAAAATGACTTCAGCCTTGAGACAAAGAATAAAAGTTTTTCAATATTGTGATAATAATTCACTCTTTGCACGGAGTTTTATTCATGTAAAAAAGGGAACTCACAGATTTATCTTTTAGAGTCAAAAATACTTGGAGGATGAGAATCTTTTATGAAATATTGCCAAAAGTATCTTAAACCTCTCTTGGAGTTAAAATGCATGCACTTAAAAATCCTTTCTGAAGGAAAAAGTAATTTAAGTACTATTTGTATTGCTATAGGGAAATGGAAAACTTTTGTGTTTAATTACTTTAAGTCTTAGCATTAGGTTAAAATATAATTTCAGTTATAACACAAAATCATTTTAAGCTTGCTATAGCATTCATTTAAGACTAGATAATAGGAGAACTTACAAAAATAATGATTTTAGAAGGTTTCTGCAATATTTCATTTTGCTTATATTTGTTCCCATAGTTTTGTGTATAATAATATGCACCTTCTCTACCACTTCTCTCCCACATTGCCCAGCCCTGAAAATATCTAGTTCTTAAAACTCAAATTTCTCTGTTATTTCCATCTTCTTTTGGCCTAGCTCTTCTTTTTTTAAAATATAGTCAGCTACTAGGTACTAATAATACTATCATGTATTTCATTTTACCTTATAGTTGATAATGTACTTTTACATGCATTATTTCTTTTTCTATTTATAATAACCTTAAATAGGTATTATTATTCCAATTTTATAAATGGAAACAAGAGTAAGTTATTATTTTTCAAGAGCTCATAAGGAATCATTTTCTCTCTTTGGGAGTCTGCCTGAGACGGAGACCGGAAGCTATGACTAACAGTACAATACCCTGGAGAGTAAAGCATTTGAGTTCTGAGAAAGCATAGCCTCTTTGTGCTATATACATTATTTCCAGAACTTGGATGTAACTTGGAGGAAGAGGGCTTCACATGTTTTCTATTTAATAAAACATTAAAAAATTTAAACAAATATTTTCCAGATTATTTTTTATATAAGTTTTACATGGGAGTGGTCACATAATGTCATCATATTTTTCAATGTTAATTACAACTGCATTGATAATAATGCATTTCTATTAAATGAGGGTGATTTTTTCAATACATAGTTTAGTGAATTTCATGGACATTCAAATAGCGACTAACAGAGAGAGTAGTGGGACATTTACAACCACACATGAGGTAACTAAGATAAACAGAAACTCAATATCAGGAAAACGCATCAACTGTAGTGGGTTTGAATTTTTCAAATTTTACAAATTTTGATTTTAATTTTTGAATTTATCTTGCTATTCTAATTAAATGCTTCCAATCTCCATTAACTGATTTATTCTCTTTGTATAAAGGTATGTGTATTTATAATGTATATGATGCATAAAAAAATTAATTTCATCTGGTTCTTGATGCATACTGGCAGAACAGATGAGACAAATATTTGCCAATTGTTTAAGCATATAAATATTAAATTATAAAGTCAAAGAACATGAAGAAATTAGCATTAAAAAGAACACATTGCTGTAAAAAGAAGGACACATTTTCTTTTCATTCTCTCAACTATTTTGAAAAAAACCATTTATCTTGGTTTCTTTAGTTAAAATATTATAAATTTATTTTAGTTCTCACTGCCTTTGTTTGATCATGGATCTATTATTATATGTACTTTATGTATCAAAATGAAACTTGTGATCTCATTTGATAATTACAGTCTAATGTTTATTGATGTTTGTAACCTGTTGGCTTTTTGAAATATTTCACTTATGGAAACATTTTCATGAGGTAAAAATCCCCAGATCACCTCATCAGTGACTTCATTCCAAGACCATCATATAATGTTTGATATATCGAAATGTTAATAGTCTTTGGCCTGTTGATGACTCAGTAAGCTAAAGGCTCAAAAGCTGGGAAACCTTATGATGTAAAAGGATCACAAGATATCGCCTTGTCTTGCTTTTCATATAATACCTGTTTACATTTACTTATACTGAGAAGGTACTGAAATGAAATTCATATGAAGTAAACATGAAAGGAGAACAGTGTGACAGGCTTGAGCAGAAGACAGCCCAGGAATATTTACTACAGGTTCTTCTATACCGTCGTCTAGGAAATGGTCATATAAAGATGGTTTTCAGGTTTTTTTTATTAGTTTTAATCAAAAGCCTTGTCTATTCCCTGCTTTCTTTTGCATGTGAACTCTGAAGAAATAATAGCAAACCTCACAGATGCGTCAGTTGGTGCTACTGACTTTACTGATCCCATCATCCTTGTGGAAGGCATGAAACAGAGGAAAGATTATGTTCAGAGGGCTGGTGTGTGTGTGTGTGTGTGTGTGTGTGTCTGTGTGTGTGTATAAACTCTCCCAGATTGCTCAATATACTCACACATTATTTTCATGCAGTTTGATGAGTGGTATTATGCAATTATTTTAAAACAATAATAAAAGAATTTAATTAACATTTTAAAAAAATTCTAATGGACTATATAATATCATTTATTCAGTTAAATATTTCTGTACCTTGGCAGTTATTTTTAAATATTTCCCATAGGGTATTTCTGAAACTAAATTCAGTTATTAGCAATTAATTATTGAAATTTTAGATGAACTGCAGGTCACACTGTTCTTTGTTCTTATGATGTGGTTTCTTAGAAAATAATTTAGACTCAAAGGCCATTGGCATATGATAACAAAATCATGATTCACAGCCACAAGTTTACTAAACCAGTCTAATCTGTAACTACACTCTAGATATCTTTCTGTCTACCCATGGAAAAGTGTAGTTTCTGTGCTTCATCCAGAAAACCTTTCTCTGCAACAGTCTGAGGGTCACTACAGAAACCACAGCCAGTCAAAATGCAGAGCTGTACAGCCCAGTCTCAACTGATGTATCTACAATATGACATCTGAACCTAAGTGTCAGGAATTATTGTACAAAAGGAGAGAATAAAATTGTAAAAATCAAAGGAACACAGAGTTTGCTATGATACTGTGTCTCATAGGAATGTTAAAGACTGCATCATTACATTTCACCCACAAAACTGTCGAAACAGATGCCGAACAAAGACAACAATGGCAGATATGCTAACCTGAACTGGGATAGGGGACCCAGGTGATCTCAACCCTACATAAAGCACTGCATTATGGAATGAGAGGAACAGGAAAATGTATTCTTATTCAGGAAATGACACACAGATTGGTTATTAAATACCAATGTTTATATTAAGTAATTAACATTAATTATTAATATAATTAATAATTATATTTAATTCTTATTAAATATTAATAATTAATATGAAATGGTCAGTCCTGAAAATACACATACAAGTACCATTATACGTGCTGAAAGATTTGTACTTATTTGTGTGTGTGTGTGTGTGTATATACATAACAATTAATAAATAAAGAGGTCATGAATTTGAAAGATAACAAGGAGGGGTATATGGAAAGGTTTGGAGGAAGAAAAGGAAAGGGAGGGTCATTTAATTATATTATAATCTCCAAAAATGAAAGAAAAATTTTTAAATTTATTTTTTATTTTATGTGAATTGGTGTTCTACATTCATGTATGTCTGTAGGAGGGTGTTGGATCACCTGCAACTAGAGTTACAGACAGTTGTAACCTGCCAAGTGGGTGCTTTCCTCTGTGAGAGCAACCAGTGCTCTTAATTTTTGGACCATCTTTCCAGACCCCCAAAAGAAACATTTTTAAAAGTTGTTGTTATGCAGACTCTTCACAACATGTCTTGAATTTACATGTTGATCTCATTACCTGTGCAAAGAAAAATGTGTATTATTGTTCTAATTAAATCTTTTACATAATGTTAAATTAGAATATTAAAAATATGAATAGGACAATATATCTGTAGTATTTTTATTGATCACTAATAGGAACAAACTTTTCCTTTAATCACTTTTGTATAGCTCAATAGTTAATACACTGTGTAAACTTCATTTAAAATATTAAAATATATTTCTTAGGTACAAAAATATTTTCTTTTTTATATTACTGAAATTCTAACATAAGTAATTACAGAAATATTCTTCATTCATGGAATGAAAACCATCAGAGTAAGCCTATATGAGCACAAAAACTTCATTGCATGTTCTCTACTTATTATGAGGCACAACTAGCTGGCAAAGCAACAAGATAATTAAATGACTTTCAACCTAATGTGATTCAGGGCTATTTAAAGAGTGTTCCTCTAACTCAAAATGGGTTGCTGGGTTATTCTCCCAGGACCCTTAAATACCAACATGTCTTATTGTTTCACTTCCATTAGCAGCATAGTTCCCAAGAGGTAACTTTTGGGTTTGTCAATGACACTAATATTACTTATTGATCTTACAGACAATGGCCAATATTGGTGTCACTGTAGAGCATCTTTCCTAACTATTCATTCCAGTTCCTGTCATTCTTGCTGGTCGCAGTGCTTCTTTTGCCTGGTACAATCTATACCTTATTGATTCTAGGATTCAATTGAACCTATCATTCATATTGACCTTAAGTAAGTTATTCAATTTCTTCTAAGTATGAAAACTTAGAATGCTATATGTTAATGTAGTGGAAAGATTAGATGAGATCATGTATAATAACAAACAGTAAATCCTGCATCAGAGTCAATCATTATTGTCATTAAAGTTAAAAATCATCTACTACCCTGTGATGTCTGACTCAATTTCTAGGAGCAGCACTTTCAATGTCCTCATTCTCTAATGCTTGTATCTTTAGAATTACAACTGAAGGGGATTAGGTCAAAAAATAATGTGAGATAATTGTTTTTCTACGGTAATCCTATCCATTATGTCAGGAATTTAATTTCTCCTATGCACACCAAAAAACCTTCCCTCTACAGTATAAAGAGAATTTAGCTTAAGAATAGCATGCCATATACCACTCCCCTTCCGCCCCTCACTTGGTCCTGTTGGCTGGGGCAGACACCTAGCTGGTCTGCTCCCGGGAAGACACCATATCCTGAGCCATCCTAGAGGAACCATTGCACTTAGAGCAGAGAAGTAATCACTGCACTCAGAACAGCAGGACTTTAGGATCCCAGAGGCGGCCTGAGTCCCAGCAGTTCTTCTACCCAGGAGCTCAGGATCACAGAGACATATGGACTCTGAGGAATTCTGATACAAGCAAGACAACTGGAAAACAGGCTCCAGTCAGAGACAGTGAGTGCAGGTAGCACTAGAATTAACCAGATGGCAAAAGGCAAGCACAAGAACATAAGCAACAGAAACTAAAGTTACTTGGCATCATCAGAACCCAGTTCTCCCACCATAGCAAGCCCTAAACACTCCATCACACCGGAAAAGAAGAATTCAGAATTAAAATCACTTCTGACAATGATGATAGAGGACGTTAAGAGGGACGTAAATAACTCCCTTAAAGAAGTACAGAACACAGGTAAATAGCTAGAAGCCCTTAAAGAGGAAACACAAAAATCCCATAAAGAACTGCAAGAAAATACAACCAAACAGGTGAAGGAATTAAATAAACCATCCAGGATATAAAAATGGAAGTAGAAACAATAAAGAAATCTCAAAGGGAGACTACCCTGGAGATAGAAAACCTAGGAAAGAAATCAGGAGTCGTAGATGCAAGTATCACCAACAGAATACAAGAGATAGAAGAGAGAATCTCATGTGCAGAAGATACCATGGAAAACATTGACACAACTGTCAAAGAAAATGCAAAATGCAAAAACTTCCTAGCCCAAAACATCCAGGAAATCCAGGACACAATTAGAAGACCAAACCTAAGGATAATAGGTATAGATGAGAGTGAAGATTCCCAACTTAAAGGACCAGTAAATATCTTCAACAAAATTATAGAGGAAAACTTCCCTAACCTAAAGAAAAAGATGTCCATGAACATACAGGAAGCCTACAGAACCCCAAATAGACTAGACCAAAAAAGAAATTCCTCCCATCACATAATAATCAAAACATCAAATGCACAAAACAAAGAAAAAATACTAAAAGCAATAAAGGAAAAAGGTAAAGTAACATATAAAGGCAGACCTATAATAATTACAGACGAATTCTCACCAGAGACTATAAAAGCCAGAAGATTCTGGACAGATATCATACAGACCCTAAGAGAACAAAAATGCCAGCCCAGACTACTATACTCAGCAAAACTCTCAATTACCATAGATGGAGAAATAAAGATATTTCGTGACAAAACCAAATTTTTACAATATCTTTCCACAAATAAAGTACTTCAAAGGATAATTGATGAAAAACTCCAACACAAGGAGGGAAACTACAACCCAGAAAAAGAAAGATAGTAATATTCCAACAACTCTAAAAGAAGATAGCTACACAAACATAATTCTACTTCTAATAACAAAAATAACAGGAAGTAACAATCATTTTTCCTTAATATCTCTTAACATCAATGGACTCAATTCTCCAATAAAATGATGTAGACTATCAGACTGGATATATAAACAGGACCTAGAATTTTGCTGCATACAGGAAACGCACCTCAGTGACAAAGACAGACAGTACCTCAGAGTAAAAGGCTGGAAAACAATTTTCCAAGCAAATGGTCCCAAGAAACAAGCTGGAGTAGCCATTCTTTTTTTTTTTTTTTTTTTTTATTTCAAGGCTGGAAGCATCATGTTCAGCGTTTTCAAATACATAACAGAGCTGTGGTGATCAAAATAATGTAACACTGGCATAAAGACACATGGACCGATGGGGAGGGACAGACAGCTGAGATGTAAACTGGGTCAAGAATACACCCTTGGGAGAGACAGCCACTCCCACAGAACTGAATATCCACAAGGAAGGAATCAAAGGCCATTCTCAGACCATACCCAAGTAACTCCAGGATGACTCGGCTTAAATGTTCATTGAGAATTGATAAAACTGCGAGAAGAAAACTCAGCCATAAATAAAGCATTGGTATTAAAATTGGGATGAATATTTTTTTTTTTTTACTACACTGTTATTATATTTAATGGACTCTTAAAGAAGAATAGGTGGAAGGATTGTGGGCCCTAAGGAGATAGGAACTGCACAGGAAGATCAACAGAGTAAACCAACCTGAACCCTTGGAGCTCTCAGAGACTGAATCACCAACCGTGGAGCATACCTAGTCTACACAGATCTACCTCCATGGGCTGAACCTAGGCCTCCCTGCACATATGTTGTAAATGTGCAGCTTGGTTTTCATGTAGGTCTCAAACATCTGGAGTGGGGGCTATCCCAAAACATGCAGCCTGTATATGGAGTATGGTCTTCTAAAAAAAAAAAAAAACAGTTGTTCAGTTATTCATGGAATATTATTTTTTTATATCTCTTGTATTCAGTTTGCAACTACTTCATTGAGAATTTTTGTATGTATATTCATGAGGGATACTGGACTATAACTTATATATTTTTGTTGAATTTACACTTGATTTCACTATTTCAATATTATTTGCTTTGTAAAGGAAAAAAAAAAAAAAGTACCTAACAGCCCCTGCTACTGTGGGATTGGGACCAATGAAACTAACTGCTCGGAAGGAGAAAGGCAGCGGGGAGAGGTAGAAGGTGGATATCTCACTCTCCTCATTGTGGTCCTCACCCATTGCTCCTCATTCTAAATACTGTTTTCTCTTTCCTGAACTTCAGTCTGCAATTCCATTAAATATAATAACAGTGGAGTAGCCATTCTAATATCAAATAAAATCGACTTTCAACCAAAAGTTATCAAAAAAGATAAGGAAGGACACTTCAAACTTATCAAAGGGAAAATCTACCAAGATGAACTCTCAATTCTGAACATCTATGCTCCAAATGCAAGGGCACCCACATACATAAAAGAAATTTTACTGAAGCCCAAAGCACACATTGCACTGCACACAATAATAGTGGGGGTTGCAACACCCCACTCTCAGCAATGGACAGATCATGGAAACAGAAACTAAACAGAGACAAAATGAAATTAACAGAAGTTATGAACCAAATGTATTTAACAGATATCTATAGAACATTTCATCCTAAAACAAAACAATATACCTTTTCTCAGCACCTCATGGTACACTATCCAAAATTGATCACATAATTGATTGCAAAACAGTCCTCAACAGCTACAAAAAGATTGAAATAATCCCCTGCATCCTATCAGATCACCGCATACTAAGGCTGGTCTTCAATAATGACAAAAATATGGAAAGCCTACATACACATGGAAACTGAACAATGCTGTACTCAATGATGACTTGGTCAAGGAAGAAATAAAGGAAGAAATTAAAGGCTTTTTAGAATTTAATGAAAATGAGGACCCATCATACCAAACTTGTGGGACTCCATGAAAGCAATGCTAATAGGAAAACTCATAGCTCTAAGTGCCTACAAAAAGAAACTGGAGAGAGCATACACTAACAACTTGACAGCATACCTGAAAGCTCTAGAACAAAAAGAAGCAAATACACCCAAGAGGAGTAGACAGCAGGAAATAATCAAACTCGGGGCTGAAATCAACCAAGTAGAAACAAAAAGAACTATACAAAGAATCAATAAAACCAGGAGCTGGTTCTTTGAGAAAATCAACAAGATAGATAAACCCTTAGCCAAACTAACCAGAGGGTACAGACACAGTATACAAGTTAACAAAATTAGAACTGAAAAGGGAGACATAACAACAGAAACTGAGGAAATTCAAAAAATCATCAGATCCTACTACAAAGGCCTATACTCAATAAAACTGGAAAACATGGATGAAATAGACAACTTAGACAACCAATCTAGACAGATACCAGGTACCAAAGTTAAATGAAGAGCAGATAAACCATCTAAACAGTCCCATAACCCCTAAAGAAATAGTAGCAATCATTAAAAGTTTCCTGAACAAAAAGGGCCAGGATCAGATGGTTTTAGTCCAGAATTCTATCAGACCTTCAAGGAAGACCTAATACCAATCTCCTCAAACTATTCCACAAAATAGAAACAGAAGGAACACTACCCAATTCATTCTATGAAGCCACAATTATGCTCATACCTAAAACACACAAAGACCCAACAAAGAAAGAGATCTTCAAACCAATATGAATATGAATCCCATATGAATATCTACACAAACATACTCAATAAAATTCTGGCAAACCGAATCCAAGAACACATTAAAACAATCATCCATCATGATCACGTAGGCTTTATCCCAGGAATGCAGGGATGGTTCAGTATTTGGTAAATCCATCAACATAATCCACTATATAAACAAACTCAAAGAAAAAAACCACATGAACATCTTACTATATGCTGAGAAAGCATTTGACAAAATTCAACATCCCTTCATGGTAAAAGTCTTGGAAAGATCAGAAATTCAAGGCCCATACCTAAACATAGTAAATACAATATACAGCAAGCCAGTAGCCAACATCAAACTAAATGGAGAGAAACTTGAAGCATTTCCACTAAAATCAGGTACTAGACAAGGCTGCCCATTCTCTCCCTACCTATTCAATATAGTACTGGAAGTCCTAGCCAGGACAATTAGACAACAAAAGGAAGTCAAAGGAATACAAAGAGGAAATGAAGAAGTCAAAATTTCACTATTTGAAGATGATATGATAGTATACTTAAGTAACCCTGAAACTTCCACTAGAGAACTCCTAAACCTGATAAACAACTTCAGCAAAGTGGCTGGATATAAAATCATTTCAAACAAATCAGTAGTCTTCCTCTACTCAAAGGATAAACAGGCTGAGAAAGAAATTAGAGAAATGACACCCTTCACAATAGTCACAATTAATATAAAATACCTTGGTATGAATCTAACCAAGCAAATGAAAGATCTGTATGACAAAAACTTCAAGTCTCTGAAGAAAGAAATCAAAGAAGATCTCAGAAATGGAAAGATCAACTATGCTCATGGATTGGCAGTATTAATATATTAAAAATGGCCATCTTGCCAAAAGCAGTCTACAGATTCAATGCAATCCCCATCAAATTTCCAAACTGATTCTTCATAGAGATAGAAAGAGCAATTCTCAAATTCATTTGGAATAACAAAAAAACTCAAGATAGCCAAAAACAAATGAAAACAAAAACATCAACAACAACAACAAAAAAACCCTATTCTCAACAATAAAAGAATTCCTGGAGGAATCACCATCCCTGACCTCAAGCTGGACTACAGAGCAGTAGTTATAAAAACTGCATGGTATTGGTACAGATACAGGTAGGACGATCAATGGAATAGAATTGAAGACCTAGAAATGAACTCACACACCTATGGTCATTTGATCTTTGACAAAGGAGCTAAAACTGTCCAGTAGAAAATAGACAGCATTTTCAATAGGTGGTGCTGGTTCGACTGGAGGTCAAATTGATCCATTATTATCTCCTTGTACAAAGCTCAAGTCCAAGTGGATAAAGGACCTTCACATAAAACCAGATACACAGAAACTAACAGTAGAGAAGGTGGAGAAGACCCTAGAATACCTAGGCACAGGGGAAAAGTTCCTGAACAGAACACCAATGGCTTATGCTCTAAGATCAAGAATTGACAAAAGTGGACCTCATAAAATTGCAAAGCTTCTGAAAGGCAAAGGACACTGTCAATGGGGCAAAGCAGCAACCAACAGATTGGGAAAAGATCTTTACCAATCCTACATCTGATAGAGGGCTAATATCAATATATACAAAGAACTCAAGAAATTAGATTCCAGACAGTAAAATAATCCTATTAAAAATGGGGTACAGAGCTAAACAAAGAATTCTCAACTGAGGAAACTCAAATGGCCGAGAAGCTCCTAAAGAAATGTTCAGCATCCTTAGTCATCAGGGAAATGCAAATCAAAACAACCCTGAGATTCCACCTCATACCAGTCAGAATGGCCAAGATCAAAAACTCAGGTGATAGCACATACTGGCGCAGATGTGGAGAAAGAGGAACACTCCTCCATTATTGGTGGGATTGCAAGCTTGTACAACCACTCTGGAAAACAGTCTGGCGGTTCCTCAGAAAATTGGACATAGCATTACCTGAGGACCCAGCTCTACCACTTCTGGTCATATACCCAGAAGATGTTCCAACATATAACAAGGACACATGCTCCATTAGTTTCATAACAACCTTATTTATAATAGCCAGAAACTGGAAAGAACCCAGACGTCCTTCAACAGAGGAATGGATACAGAAAATGTGGTACATTTACACAATGGAATATTACTCAGCTATTAAAAACAATGAATTCGATAAATGCTTAGGTAAATGGATGGAACTAGTAAATATCATCCTGAGTGAGGTAACCCAATCACAAAAGAACACACATGGTATGCACTCACTGATAATTGGACATTAGCCCAAAATCTCACAATATCGAAGATACAACTCACAGACCACATGAAGCTCATGAACAAGAAAGACCAAAGTGTGCGTGCTTTGGTCCTTCTTAGAAGGGTAACAAAATACTCATGGGAGCAAATATGTAGACAAAGTGTGGGAGAGAAACTGAAGAAGGGCTGTCCAGAGATTCTTCTACCTGAGTATCCATCCAATGTGCAGTCACCAAAGGTAGACACTGATGTGGATGTCAGGAAGTGCATGCTGACAGGAGCATAATATAGCTGTTTCCTTAGAGGTCTGCCAGAGCCTGAAATATACAGAGGCAGAAGCTCACAGCTAACCATTGAGCTGATCATGGGTTCCAATGGAAGAGTGAGAGAGAAGATTGAAGGAGCTGAAAGGATTTGAGGCCCCATGAGGAGAGCAACAATACCAACCACCCAGAGCTCCCAGGGTCTAAACAACCAGCCTGGAGCACATAGGGAGGGGTCCATAGCTCCAGCTGTATATATTAGGGGAGGATGACAGTGTCAGGTATAGGTGGGTGAGGAAGTCCTTGGTCCAGTGAAGGCCCAGTGTGGGGAAATCGTGGGTGTCGAGGTGAGAGTGGGAGGGTGGGTGGGGGCATATCATCATAGAAGCAGGAAAAGGGAGGATGGGATAGGGGGTTCCTGCATGGTTGGGGGAAAGGGGATTACATCTGAAATGTAAATAAAATATCCAAAAAAAAAAAAAAAAAAAAAACAGCATGCCATGCTCAAAAGCACACTACTTACTGTTTTTTTTTTTCCCTTTGTGCTACCTCAGATTTTTACACTGAATTCTGTTACTATCAAGTCATCTTGAGTTGAGGGACTGAGCTGGGTCTTCACAAAATTTGTGTCATAAAACTTGGTCCCTAATGTGACTTTTGATTTATCTCCTATCAGGAAGTGATTTAACTTAAATGATATCATTAAAGTGGAGCCCTAACCCACTAGATCTGTTGTCCCCCCACCCAAGAAGAGGAACACAATGGAGTACTTTTATTGTACTATGTTAGGACAACACAGGGGTAAGGAATCTGTCTGTAGGCCATCACAGGACCTTCACCAGCAATTAAATCAGCTAACATTGATCTTGAACAAATAATTTCTCTTAGTACATCCAGTATGTGATAGTTTGCTAGAGTAGCCACCGACTTTACAGAAGATACACAGAAATATAAAGACATACAATAACCCCCACACATACATGGATGGATATGCACATATTATATTGAGCTAAGAATGTAGTATGTTCAGATCACATACAATATCTTTAGGTTTATCAAAATATGTTCTCATCAACACAGAGCTATAGGTAAAGTCTAGCTTCTTCAACTTAAATGGTGTCCTGTCTTTCTTATCTTCTTTGTATATTTTCATTCATCCTGAACATCATTACTAGATTAAATTTTCCTAAAATATTTTCATTAATATTATATTATCTCTAGTGAATCCTTAATCTGTGCATGAATCAAATTCAAATTCTTCATTCTGGCACCTCAGGCACAGCCTACTTATGGCTTTTCATAAGCAGCTGGCAATTTTCAAGAAGCTTTTTTTCTATATAGTACAAGAAAGTTGATGGTCTCATCTTTAAATTAATCACTTGTCCTTATAATATCCCTCTGAAGATCAAGTAAGATAGTAAGCAGAATACTTATTAGAGAATTGGGACATATTAAGAATTCAGTTAGCACATTTTGTAATTATTCATTTTGATCTCCATTAATGTATTATTTTCTTGATACCAGACATTTCTAAGCCACTTAATGTGTACTAAAATTTATTTAAAATCTTTAATCCATTAAACATCTAGATAACTATGTCATCTGTTCTGGGCATTAGGCATATTAATCTAAAAAATTCTAGAAATTGCCCAAAGTCATAAGAAAGCAAAATTTAAAGAGTTTGAACTGGAGCAATATGTTTCTAGATTGCATGACTGTTTCTTCTATGTGTCATGTCACATATTTCTGAAGTATTTCCTGAATATTCTGTGATTTTTAGCCTCATAAATTCAGCATGCTAGGTTCTCTGATTTGCCATGTGTAGCTATAAGAATAATGATATAATGAGTATATGTTATATGTATATGTATATGTATATGTATATGTATAGTATATATATATATATATATGTCATGCTATAAAAATATATCATTGTGTTTTTCTCAATTTGAATTTTATCTCTTATTGACATTAGTTATTTTATATTTTATAAGTTTCTAGAAGCCTTTGCCAAAACCAGAGAGATTAGAGGAAATGATATTGTAGGAGTTCATATTTGAATATATATGATTGATTAAAGACTACCTGAAGCATGTATCAATAAAAGCCAAAGAGAAATGGACAAAAAGTTTAGAGTAAATTAGATAAATGTCTTAACACAATTGGCATACAGGGTATGTGTGCATGCATGTCTGCATGCATGCACATGCATGTGTACATGTATGCATACATACACTATAGAAAAGTTTTAAAAATAGCTATAAGGAGGTGACATTGCATACTTTTGCAAATGGTGAACGTCATCAAAGCTAATAAAAAATTGCTGAACATACTAAACAGAAAGGACTGCTGAGAGACTCAGAAAAGTCAGGCTGACTGTTAGAGGAACAGACTGGTCAAGCTGCCTGCAGGAATCAGAGATAGAGACCACCTAAACTATCTGAAAATGGAAGACGAACTATGCTGTCTTGACAAGGCTCAGACTTCCTGAGCCGCCTAAAGGAGGCACTTGACAAACTTTCAAGCTGCCTGAAACTATCCATTGAGCTTCTTGTTTCCAGCTTTTGTGTGCCACCATCTATACTGTGGTGAGCTCTTAGTAATATAGCTGTCTTTGAGGAATTTCTCCTCCTATAACTAATCCCTCAACCATACCCAGTAAGCAACCCAAATGAATTATTAGTCACACTTGGTTGTGGGTGGTATCCTTACTTTGTTTGTCTTTGGTTCCTGATGTAGGGTGAATAGACATTTGTTCATGGCTCCCCAGGACTAGTGTCATGCAACACCCATATATATTACACTGGAGTGGATATTAAGGAACAACACCTCAAGGGTTGAAAGAGTGAGCCAAGAGTGCTAACAATAAGAGACAAAGATGTTGGTGGTTGGGTATGTGATAGAAACGTGTGCCTGCTAGAGACAAACAGTCTTTCAGAAGCAAGTCCAGTAACTAGTGATGATGGCATTTTCTAGCTAGCTTCCATAATACCTTTCCATTTTGATAAACATATTCTAGACACTATTGTTTATTATACATTCTTGCTTTTATTATATTGCTTATAAAATGTACCTAATTGTAAAGAACTAGGTTATAAGAAAGAATGATTTCTAATGAGTTTGTGTTCAGTTCAGTAATGATACACCAGATTGCTCTTCAAATAGCTAAGCAAGAAAACAAAAGGTATCTGTTGGTATCTGTAAGAAGAAAACAATGACTTCGTGAAAGTCGCAGGCAAATGGATAGAACTAGAAAATACCATCCTGAGTGAGATAACCCAGTCACAAAAGAACACACAGAGTATGTACTCACTGATAAGTGGATATTAGGCTAAAAGCTGAGAATACCCATGATACAACTCACAGACCATATGAAGCTCAAGAATAATAAACACCAAAGCATGGATGCTCAGTCCTTCTTAGAAGGGAGAACAAGATATTCACAGGAGGTAGGGAGTGGGGTGGGGGGAGCTTGGGGAGAGAGGAAGAGGAAGGGAGGAAAGGGGGAAAGAGGGAAAGGGAAAGGGAAAGGGGGATCAAGATCAGGTATTGGAGGAGATGGGGATGACATACAGAGGGTTAGGAAGTTGAACAAGATGTGTAGCAATAGGGCATGGGGAAATGGGGGTAGCCACCAGCAAGTCCCAGATGCCAGGAAAGCAAGAGGCTCCCAGGACCCAACAGGGATGAGATCAGCTGAAATGCCCAACCTAGGGGAGGGAGAACCTGTAGAGACCATATTCAGAGGGTAGGAAGGTCCTCCATTGGGGGATGGACCACCCACTCATCTCCAAAATTTTTAACCCAGACTTGCTCCTGTCTAAAGGAAATATGGGGTCAAAGTGTGGAGCAGAGACTGAAGGAAAGGCTATCCAAAGACTGCCCCATCTGGGGATCCATCCCATATACAGAAACCAAACCCAGATACTATTGTGAATGCCAAGAAGTCTTGCTGACAGGAGTCTGATATAGCTGTCTCCTCTACCATAGCCTGACAAATACAGAGGAGGATGCTTACAGGCAAACATTGGACAATCATGCAGTCCTCAGTGGAAGAGTTAGAGAAAGGACTGAAGTTGCTGAAGGGGTTTGCAACCCCATAGGAAGAAACACAATATCAACTATCCAGATCCCCCAGTTCCCAGGGACTAAATACCAACCAAAGAGTACACATGGAAGGACCCATGGGTCCAGTCATATATGTAGCAGAGAATGGCCTTGTTGAGCATTAATGGGAGGAGAAGCCCTTGGTTCTGTAAAGGCTCGATGCCCCAGTGTAGGGAAATGCCAGGGTGGTAAAGTGGGAGTGAGTGGGTGGGTGCATAAGGGAGCACCCTCATAGAAGCAGGGGAGGGGTTGGGATAGGGGTTTGCAGAGAGGAAACCATGATAGGGGATAAATTTGAAATGTAAATAAATAAAATATCTAATAAAAATCCATTTATAATCATGCTAGGAGAAAAGAATATCTAATATAATTATATTAATATTGTATTAATATATCTAATATAATTAATAACACTTGGGGCATCTTCTAGGAATATGTCAGCAACACCAGCCAGTAACCTACAGCCAGCAGAAAGTCAAGGGCAACTACTAACAAAACCAGAGAGCTTAGTATAAGTAACAGTTAACAAGATACCTGCAAAGTTGGAAAGCAATAGCACAGTTTAAGTGACCGTTAGCTAGGAGTTAGTTAAGGTCTCTATGCTAGAGTCAGAAACAGAGGATTTCAGCCACCCCTAACTGACTTGGTTGCACACAAGCAGCATAGGATCACCTTCCTGAAGACATGCAAAGAGTGTGGGGGGCCCTTATTGTCTTTACCCAAGAGAATTCAGAGATTTAAGCAATCTCACAAGAGTTTATCTTGGTCTTTGAATAGTTCATGCTGTTGCTTATAAATGTAGGGTAAAGGTAATTTTATGGCTTTTCCTCCTGGAAGCTATTTCTTGTCTCAGAAGTTGCTCTTACAACTCTTTAATTTTTCACTTCTCAATTTTTCTCTGTTATATAGTAATTCTTCATCAAGCTAGACTATGATACATGATCCTATCAGAGGTCATGTCATTTATCTTTGTTGATATGAGACAATGAAAATGAAGTCATTGCTCCATGTCCAATCTTTTGTGGCACAAGTGTCACAAATCTTAGGTCTATGAATAATCTGCAATTATCGTATAAACATCCATTGATTTAAAAGAGTTCTACATTTTTGGGAGGCTAAGGTAGGAGTATTGATGCAAATACAAGACTAGCCTGTGCTACATAATGTGACTGTTTTAAAAGCAAGCAAATGGAAAACAAAAAATAATATACTAACTTAATTACTATTTAGAACTCATTACTGAATGACATAAACTGAGGCTTTAGTTTATGATAAATTTTAAATGTTCTACAAGTGAAATTCTCCTTCCTGTGTATTATATGAGTGTCTGAATGGGTAAAATCAAAGTAGCCACTTGTTAGTTGATTGGCATTGAGATTAAAGGACTTATTAAGAAAATGAAACCCATTACAGTAGAATTGTCAAGTATATGTACATTTAATAAATTATCATGGAAGAAAGAAAATACACACACAACTTCTGTATATTATTTAAATATACAGAAAACAGAAATGGCAATATCTGAGGAAAAAAAATGTGAGTAGAATTAGTATAAATAAATCATCATTACCAATACAAACTAATCCAAAGCATAGGAAAATAGGCAGACTACGTGGTTCTTTAACAATGTAGTGAATATTATATTAGGTTGAAGTCCCTATATAAGTGCCAAGCCATTCAAATCCCGTCAACACTAAATTAATTTAATTATCTACTGATAATCAGATTCATTTAATAATACCAAATACTAAAGGTATTTAGATTTAAGGAATTGAGATTGGTTGATGTGAATATATTAATCTCATTAAAAATTATACTTGAAACAATTAAATTGAGCTAAGATAAACATTTTAAATTAGTAAAATAGACAAAGCCAACAGTATGCAGAGGAGTTCATGAATTTTCTTTACAGATAAATCTGTCTCCAGTAAGAACAGAATAAGTAGATATCATCACGTAAGTAAACTGAAAAGGGACACGAAGGGAGACTTTAAAAGAGTGGAGTCAATCGGTATTTGTCTTTTAATAATGAAAGAGTTCAAATATATAATATTAATAATCTTGAATTTTATACATCTAACATAGGACGTGGAAAAACAGAAAAATCAAATACCTTTATAGATGTCAAACTACATGTAATCAAATTCTTCCTTTTCTACCACAAAAGGCAAAATTCCTAGAGAACTCAGGTGGATTTTACAGTTCTCCTAGTAGCTGAGACAAAAGAAAACAATGTAGATCAATCTTACATATGTATAGAGAAGCTCATCCTGTGTGGTCCTGCAGGAGACCTCATTAAGCTCAGGAGGTAAACAATGCAATATAGCTTCAGGAAGTTCCTGAAACTGACCACTAGTCTCAAACTTAACCTAAGCAGTAGGGACTGCTGACATGCACCATCAGAGCAGTATCTTCCCTATCTTAGTCAGAAGATACAATCTTACAGCAAATTCCCTGGTCCTCTGGCTCTTACACTCTTTCTCCTACCTCTTCCGAGGTGTTCCTTGAGGCTTAGATATAAGAGTTATGTTGATCATTTATCTACTAGAGATAGGTACTGTGAATCAGTTGTTCTCTGCATTTTGAGCAGTTATGGCCTTCTGTGGTGGTCTCTATCTGCTGCAAAGAGAAGATTCTTTGTTGAGGATTGAGAGCTAAACATATCTATGGTTGTAAGGCTAAGTATTTAGAGCAAAGTAAGGAATTACAGTGATCTAGTACAGTGGTAGTTGTAGGGTCTCCTCTAAGATCAACTGCTTTTACTAGTCATGGGTCATTGTCTAGGTTCATTACCAGGCATGATTTCCCTTTTGTTGAGTGGGTCTTATGTCCAATTACACAGCTGTCAGTTACCACCAATAAGTATTTCTATTGCATCTCCAGTGATACCTTGCCTTCCTGGCTTTCATTGTGGTTCGCAGTTATCATAGCTGAGTAAGACTATTGATTACTTCCCTAGCTATCCAGCTTTCACAGAACCTTCTAATGCTATAAAAGCTGATCCTTATAGAGTGAACTTTGAGGCAGATCTAGCTCAAATCAACCAAGTCCTGTATACATTAAAGTTCAGGATAAATTTTGAGTCACTTTTCAAAGTTTTTTTGTATTAGAGAAAATCTATTTCTTTTGCCCTTGGACATTCAATTGTATATCACTGTTTGCTGACAAAGATAGATCCTTTTGAATTACTGGCAAATTACTTACGTTCTGATTTCCATGTTAAGCAATTCAGTGAGTGCCCCTGGGTCTTCAGGGTAATAATTGTTTCTGCTTTCCTGAAAGCCTTTGTTCTTATTGTCGCTGGACTCTGCCAACTTTGCCCTTATGGCTGTGACTATTTATTTAATATCTATTTTCCACCATGTATACATTTTAAACATTTGAATCCCTTGATTTAATTGCCACTGAACTGCTGACACTATAGGAAACTTTGCTTACAAATTCTGCTTGACTCCCCCTTCCAGACCACACCTCCATCTTATTTCTTGAAGACATCAAGTTCCATTTTGCATCCTGATTTAGGTGCGTGCTGTTCCATCCATCTGCTCAGAATGCAATTTTGGCAGAGCGCTGCATCTCACTTCTTCCCTTTACTCAGATTTCAAAAATGTTACTAGTCTCAAAGGACTTGCTTGCCTCACCCTTATAGGGCTGCCTGTATTGCATCACTAATCTGGCCATGTGCTCTCAGGCTTGCTCTCCATCACTTAGTGCCATTTTCATTTTCTCTAGCCCACACTTGAATATAGATATATTTTTCAGCCTACCACATAAATCTCAAACTGCCAAAGAGATGGTCACCTGATCAATAGTGTGTTACTAGGGTTCTTTTTAGGGGTTCAATAAATATCTGTTGAACAAATACTTTAAATTTAGGAATAAAATGTATAAGAAAATTGACATCAATAGATATCATGCCCCTGCTTTTTGTCTTGTGCTCTTTTGTATGACCCTGATTTTCATGTTTCTCATCTATAAGCATTCCTATGAAACATGAATGAAAAATCTGTGAAACTACCCAGCAGAATTCTTAGAACATGACAGGCATGGAATAATTTTGTTTTTTTTCTTCTCATTGATTGTGTTTTATTTCCTTCTTTATACTAACGATGATTCTAAGAATAATGGTTCTGTCTCAGAAAAACAAACAAACCAACAAAAAAGAAAACAAAAGCCTCCTACTGATTTGTAGTCCATTGTGGTTCTAAGTAGTACACATTTTACTTAACATACTTCAAGTGGCTTTCAATGTGTGTTGTGTAGCTATGAAAGCATAGAGCCTTCTGTGTCTAAAACAGTCCCTCTTTTCACTTCTCAAATCTTGCCTCTTTAAGGCTTTGAAAGAGAGCATGGTGACTCATGTCTTTAATCATTGCATTCATAGACCAAAAGCAGGTGGATCTCTGGGAGTTCGAGGCCAGCCTGGCTTACATACACACTCCAGGGAAGCCAGTGCTACACTGTGAGACCTTCTCTCATACCAAACCAACAACGTCAGCAACCAAAATAAAACCCTACACAGGTCTGCTGATGTGGCCCCCACATCCTTTAATTTTTTTTTCTGAGATTGATATATTTTTCTTTTCCATTTTCTAAGATTGAAACTTTTGATTATTTCAGACTCCTCACTCCCATTTGTCCTTGTATGCTAATAGCCATTTTTCTGCTTTGATACATGTTTATAGTTTTGTGAAAAAAATGATTTTGAATTTTTTATATAGAAACACCTGCTTCATATCAATGATTCTCAAATGGGGAGAGGAGGAGGCAGGAGGTAGTATTAAAATAGCAGGGGGGAGCTTTCTTTTAATTTTGCAAAAACATGCTCTCCTCCTATGCCCCTCATTGTATTTCTTTCCCTTAGAGAACTACTATTTGTGAAATAAACACTGGGCTTATTTACTGGTTTCATGTCCCTTATCTGGCAAGGGTCTAGAAGCATAGGTTCAGTATATGGCTTGAATGTTGTTTGTCTCCCAGATGGTTACATCTGGTGTGTCCAGCATGGCATGGAGGTTGACTCTATAAGAGGTGAAATCAAAGGGGGGGAACTGCAGGCAATTCAGCATGATCTCTGGAATGGACCATGTGAGCATGGGTCTTTCTAGATTTCCACCTGTAATCTCTTCCTCCCACAAGCATTCTTACCATTGTCCTGCTACATGAGCTGATACTACCAAGAGGGAATCCTCAAAGGAGCACGCACCATGCAATTCACACCTTCAGCATCTCAAAAGGTGAAATAAGAAATTCTTTTTGTTACAAGTAATTCTTTTTGACCACCTGAGGTATCTTATCATGGGAATGAAAAAATAGGCAGAAGCAATGGGCCTTCAATCCAAGTAGCCAATTGCCTCATTGTCTTTGAATAACAGTAGGAAACTCAGAACTTTCACCATAGATAAGTGGCTTTGACTGTGGTTTTCATAGTAAAATTTCTCTTACTTGTTTCTTCTTTAGAGCTACACAACATCTTTCAACTATAAAAAATTAGAACTGCATAATCCTATAGACAATGTCATTAATAAAATAAATCAGCATCTGAGAGCTACTGATATACTATGATTTTGAGTCTTCTGAAAGAACATACCTACAACTGTCACTTTACTAAATCAGCACAGTCCCTAACTACATTCTAAATATTTGTTTATATATTACAGATAAGTGTAGTTCTCAACACTTATCAAGAAAACTCTTTGCAACAGATCGAAACCTTTACAGACAACCACAATCACTATGTAGAAATTTGTACAGTAGCCCCAACTGATACATACAATACAATTTTGGCACCTAATGCTCAGGACATTTTGGGAGGCAGATGGACAGAAAGCTTGTAAGAGACAGAGATACATGAAGCTTGGTGTGAGATTCTGTCAGTATCTGTCAGGGATGTCAAAGCTACATCTATAAACAACATTTGTAAACGTGAACAGAATAAAGATAATACTACTAATAAGCATGTTCATGTGGATGGGGAAGTCTTACAAGACCTTTAAACCTGCACAAAAACTCCAGAAAACTGTGCTGAGATTGGGACAAATCCTCTTCCCTAGGGTAGAGTATCCCAACTGATCATGTAATACCAAATAATCATCCCTGAGCTGATTATACCTACGCATGCACGCACACACACATGCACACACACACACACACACACACACACACACACACATGATATATATATGGATGTAATAACATCTGATGAAAGGGGGCTATGAATTTGAAAAAGAATAAGGAATATGTGGGAAGGTTTGGAGGGAGGAATAAGAAGGGGGAAGATAAAAGAAATATCTATTACTATGACTTATCTAGTAATAATGTGATGGAGACTACATACCTCTAGAATGAACTACAGATCCAGCTGGATGACATTTTGCCTTTGTACTCTGCCAATTGTTCTCAAACATTTTGATCAGAATACCACCATGTCTTCTCCCTTTGGATCACCTTCACATACATTTGCTAATTTAGTGCTGTTTCATTTTCCTATATCTTTACTCACCAAGTTTTACTCATTCTTGGAGGCCCAATCTACATACCACCACACCTGCAGATTGTTCTTTTTAACTGCTTTATTAGTTTGTATCCTTTTATGGTTGTATAGCTTTTCTGTTAAAATAGAAGCCTCTTGAAAATAGCACTATGACAGTTACAAAGCAGGTATTTGTTAAATGAATACGGCTCTTGTAGTTGGAATCAATTGTTCATAATAAAGTCAAAAGAAGATTTCCCTTCTGATTTGACACCAGTATGGCATCTCATCACTGTCTTCCATGGACTTTCAGCTGAAAGCCAGAAGCCCCTTGATGGAAGAACAGAATAGACTGTACATCAGAGACATTGCAAACAAAACCAATGTAGGTGTGGCATAATGGAGTACACCTATAATCCTAAAACTTGGCTAAATAAAAGAGAATTGTTAAGTTAGGGCCACCATGGTTTACACAGAGAGTTTCACGGTAGTTTTAGCTATAGACAGTTCTGTTCAGACTGGATTATATAGTTAGAACCTGCCTTTTAAATAATAAATCATAGAGATATCATTTGAGTTACTTATTCCTATACTTGTTGGTTGGTAACAAGCCAGCAGTAGCCATACTATCTGCTCTTACCCACCAGACTTTCTAAGACAAGAATATGGATGTACAACCTAGCAACTTCTGTGTGACAACCCGTATATCACGAGACAATCGTTGTGGCAGATCTAAGGATTTTGAACTGCTAAGTCATATTCTGTCACTGTGGCCATGCTGAAATAATCACCCATGATAGTGATCTCTCACTGTACCTCAGGTTTACTTTTTCCTAACCAAGTCATGTTTACAGGAAGAATCCAAGTTAAGGAATGTGAGGCCAAGGCTAAAACAGGTTTGTGTAGCCTGTTTTGTCTTCTCCCTGGTAGACACCATGAACCATAAGGAAAAGTTTTGTCTAGGGTTCTCTCTTTTGTCCAAAATAAAAGAATACACCTACTTCTCCAGCTGAGGAGTAGGAACTTGGAGAAGTTGGGCATTAGCAAACCACTGCTTTTGAGAAGAAAATGATTGCCAAGGCCATCCCAGAGCTGAAAGCCTCCATGAAGAAAGACAAGGACTTCAAGAATATAAAGTGAGCTGTGGGCCTCAATGTGATTAAGCATTGTGTCACTAAGCCACTTCAGAGACCTTTGACTTTAATTTACTTTCATGGTGGGTATTGTATCAGCATCAGTATCACTTCCAAACTGTGTCTAGTCTGATGATATTGACAGTAAAGCAGACTCTGTCTTTCTTAAAGAAATAAATTCCCACATGTATGAATTTTACAAGGTAAGCTGTTTTCTTTAAGCATAATGAGAATTTTACAGATATTTTTCTACTTCCCTTGTAGATTCTCTTTCAGTGTTGCAAAGATTTCACTGTACAGGTGTTCCATATTTTAGCTTAGATTCACTGCTAGGTATTTTGGTTTTTATAATTTTATTTTGTGAATACACACACACACACACACACACACACACACACATGCATGTGAATGCAAGCAGGCCACAACACAGAGTAGAAATCTAAAATTCAAGGACAACTCATGTGGATTGGTTCTCTCCTTACACCATGTGGCTTAGCAGCAAGCGCCTTTTCCCACGGAGTCAGCTCATTCGTGCCTCTTTTTGTTTTTTTTAACTGATTGTGAATAGAGTATTTTTCCTTATTCCTTTCAAGTAATGTTTATTGTCAGTACAAAGAAAAACTACTAATTTTTGCATGTAGATGTTTTAGTCCTTTTATTTCTCTGAAAGTCTTTATCAGACATCTGTACATATGGTTGATTTGATTTTTGTTTTATATGTAGCATGTCTTTTTCTTTCTCTTGTCTTATTGCTGGAGCTAAAACTTTAAGTATGGTGTTGATACTAAATTGCGATGAATGGAGATTATTCACGTAACCCAAAGCTTAGTTATGCCAATCTGTCACTGAGATACCACATCCTCTTGCTTGTAAATAATTATACTATGTGATATATTCTGCATATTATATGTTGAATTAAAACTTAAGTACATTTTAATAAATTAAAGTTTAGATTTATTCTTCTGTTTTATCAATTTTCTGTAAGCTCCTGTTTTCACTAATAAAATGGTTGAGTTTCATTTTCTTATATCTAAAATGAGAGGCTTGGTTAGAAAATTTTCTTGTTTCTAAAATATTACATATTTTATATAAAGTAGGTATATTAGGTAGACTGGATTTATTACAAAGTAGATTGTCAAGAAGAGAAAATTAAACTTAAGGAGGTTATGTTATTGCCCAAGATCACACAACTAACATATTGAAAGCACTGTTAAATCAGAAATAGTGTATTTTGGAAAAATCCAAGCTGCGTTGTGATAAGCTATTTTTCTTCAAGATAACGTATATAAACATGACATATTCTTTTATCCTCTTGAAAAATTTGTGAGTGAAAAAGCCGCAAACTACAGTTTATTCACAAGAATCAAGTATATTGTGAATGACGATGTTGCCACTATCTCTTGTCTTATCACACTGAATGATGTGTCCAGTTGCATTTGTGATTATCTGGGAGCAACTGAACAAATCAGGTACATTACCTTAGAGACAAATAGGAAGTTCCCATACAGAAGAATGACTTGTTGCAATTAGAAAACTGGTATTTTATGCAATCAAAATAAAACTCTAAACATGTCTTTGCAGATCCCTAGTGCTAATGCTCATCTTGGAAAGTAATTACTTACCCTCAAAGGAAAGAGCCTATTTAGAAAAAGTACCCTTTAGGTCAAGAATCTCATGTAAATACTTGTTTAAATAATATTACAAATAGGCTCTATTTTCTTCGGTGTCATATAATACTCTGTGAGGTTAAATCTGATGAATATTAGGTAGAAATTGGCGAATGGGTTTATATTAAGAAAGATAGTAGATTTCTTGGTTGTGGTAAGCTATTAATCTATGCTGCTGACTTATGTGGGTAACAGGAGTATGGCCATTTACCTGATGCTCTATCAGCAGTTAGCTGGACAAAATTCTGCAGGGCATATTCTTTGTGTGCTTGAAAGGTAAGTGTCTAGACTGATAGAAATCTCTTTTTAATAACCTGCTCTTAGACTCTAATGATTACATGAATATTGAGACCTAGAAACTGCTGGAGGGGGTCCCCGTTGACTTTGGCTCAAGAGATTCCAGTAGGGAAGACTGGAGACTTAGCCATGGCTGTACATGCTGGGTTTGTGTTATGGGAGGAACCTCAGCATTAAATAGATCAACTTGATGCCAGCTACAGTCATCTTACTCAGCTGAAGAAAAGCAGAGTTCCAACTCAAGCAATGTCAAAAGCTTTCTAAGGAGTTTAATGTAGTTACTGTTTTCTGTTAGGCTGCCACGTTCCATTTTAAATTGAGAGGAAAGGGGAGAAGGTGGAGCTGTACTGCGGATTGGTAACTCAGGAAAGGAGTAATGTGATTTCTCCTCCACATAGAAAACTTACTCCTTCCTAGATGTAGGGCTGTAAAGGATTCTGTGATTAAAAATATCAAATTTCAATCCAAAGCCAAGATACATAGAAAATAAGAACTACTAGTAATTTTCCTTGAGACAAATGTTTAGAATAAATGACTTTTTGCTGACCCAAAGACATTTTCTTTAAGATGTTCCCATCATAAATTTCCATAACGTTTTAGAGAAAAGTCTTACTAAATTTAGGAAAGTACTGGCATTACTATGATGGCATAGCCTACAAGTGATGGTCTTAAAATAAGGCAGGCATTTTCAATGTGTTGTTTTGTAAGAGTCCGTGGGTTTGGCACCTCTCCCTTATTCCTTTATAAGCAGGTAAGAAGGCCAAGCTACTATGCTACACCTTTTTCTCTCTTGGCTCCAAACTCCATAAATCATCACTCAAACCACACCCAGATCACTTGTTTAGTCATGTAGAGAAGAACTTCAAGAGAAGGAAAATGTTGGTTCCCATATTGTGCTCAAATCACAGAATGGAGTTCCAGAATCTCACTGCAACATATTATGTTACTCTGAGCGTCAGTCATTCCTGGTCAGGCTGGGGCTTGTTTCCTAAAGCCTGGATTTGGAGTCCTGATGTTTCCTTCCCAACAATATAGATCGACTTTTGTTTTCCCATTGGCAACAATGCCAAGACAAAACAGGTAGAGTGGGTATGACTATTTACATGAAGACTCATTGAAAAAATGTATTCAGCTGTAGAAAGCCTTATAATGATTTCAGTGTTCTCCAAACATCCACACTTAAGTAATGCATTATTGAGCTTATGGAAATCAGTTTAATTGTTAATTATCAAGTTGCTTTTGCTCAACCATTCTTGTGTTTATAAAGCACATGCTCTGATATTTGGAATTTAATTTATGAAGAAGTAGAAAAAAAAATAAAACTCTTTTCCCTGTCTCATTTTGCTTCATAATAGAGACAAGAGTCAATGGTAGTTACATCTCAACTCATAAAGACATTAGGAAGAGGAATGAGGCAATGTCAAATAAAGGAGTGAGAAAAAGAGTAGTGAGACTTAATAAATCAGTTTACACTAAATATACCTGTGTTCATCTGTGTTAATTGCAGCACTATTACAACAGCCACATGATGGAATAAACTAGGTAGGTATCTTGCTAGAGAACAGGGGCGGGGGTCAATACAGAAGAAGAGAGGGAAGAAAGAAGGACAAATAACACCAAGGATGATAAGGTCTCAAGGAATTATGTTATTTTATATTTACCTAAAATCACACCATGTATGTATGAATGAATGAATGAATGAATGAATGAAGTCACGTTACTTTGATTAAGAGTCATAGCCCATCTAATAATGATCCCCAGTACCAGGCATGAACAACATCCATTTAAATTGTTGGCTAGTCCAAGTGACTCCCAAAACAATACAGGCTGCTTCTGCTGCCCTTGCTTGCCTCTTAGATGTTGAAGGTAATTTATTATTGTTATTATTATTGTATGTTGAAGACAATGTGTACTTCAATCACAGGACTAAGAAGATTAAAGATGGGCCAAACCTGAAAGCTTTCTTCCTGTGGTCTCACGCTCACAGTACCAGAAAATACTATAGAAGTAGCAAAGTTAGGAAAGCAATCAGTTGTGATGCCTATGAAGCATAGCAATGACCGGCATAGCAGGATATTCAATAGATGCAATTATATTTTCCCAGTAACCAACAGCTGTCTAATTGGACTTACATCCCACTCAATAGGAAGTCATTCCTAGTACTAGAAACTTAGCCAAATACATGGGGCCAGTAAGGTCATGGATCTTAGAGAAGAACCTACTGTTGTTACTTTACAAGACTGGCATAATTCCTAACTACATTTTCAAACTTATCTTTATACTCACAGATAAGTGTAGATCTCACTCTAAATACAAATGGAGACTATAAAAGAAAATCACAACTGGCCGTAATGCAGATATCCAAGAGATGCATTTACAACACAATTGGGGTACCTAAGGCTTAGAGGACATCATGGAAGAGGGAGAGGAAAGATTGTTGTAGCCAGAGTACCGGGAAGTCTGTTGTGAGATTGTATTTCCTAAGAATGACAAGGAAGATACATTCATGATCCCTCAACAATATGGCTGACTAAACAAGAGCTGAACAATGACAATTTCAATAAACATACTAATACAGGATGGGCAAATATCAGTGAGTCCCACCACTAGACAAAGAACTCCAGGGAACTAATGACTGTTCAGGGAAAATTATTTTCTCTCGGGGATGAGACCCCAAATTGGTTATCAATATAAGGTGGCCAGCCATGAGATCATATTCACCTAGCTACACCAAATGGACTCTGTAGGTACTATTTATATATTTGTATATTTATATATATGTATTTATATACAGATATATCTAAGAATAATTATAATTAAAAAAGTAAGCCACCAATTTGAAAAGGAGTTGTGGGGCAGGGATGGGCTTAGAGGAAGGGGACAGAGGTAGGATTGACAAGTGGGTGGAAATGGGGAACATGATATAATTATATTTTAATTAAATTTTTAATAATACCCAGAAGATTCTCCAACATATCATAAGGACACATGCTCCACTATGTTCATAGAAGCTTTATTTATAATAGCCAGAAGCTGGAAAGAAGCCAGATGTCCTTCAACAGAGGAGTGGATACAGAAAATTTGGTACATTTACACAATGGAATATTACTCAGCTATTAAAAATAATAAATTTATGAAATTCTTAGGCAAATGAATAGAGCTAGAAAATTTCATCCCGAGTGAGGTAAGAAAAGTACACACATGGTATGCACTAACTGATAATTGGATATTAGCCCCAAAGCTTGGAATATCCAAGATACAATTCACAGACCACATGAAGTTAAAGAAGGAAGACCAAAGTGTTGGTGCTTCACTCCATCTTGGAAAAAGGAACAAAATACTCAAGAGAGCGAATACACAGACAAAGTGTGGAGCAGAGACTGAAGGAAAGGCCATCCAAAAACTGCCCCACCTGGAGATCCACTCCATATACAGTCACCAAACCCAGACACTATTGTGGATCCTAAGAAGTGCTTGCTGACAGGATCCTGATATAGCTGTCTTCTGAGAGGCTCTGCCAAAGCCTGACAAATGCAGAGGAGGATGCTTGCAGCCAACTATTGGACTGAGCACAGGGTCCCAATGGGTCTACAATGGAGAAGTTAGAGAAAGGACTGAAGTTGCTGAAGAGGTTTGCAACCCAATAGGAAGAACAATAATATCAACCAACCAGAACCCCTCAGAGCTCCCAGGGACTAAACCACCAACCAAGGAGTACACATGGAGGGACCCATGGCTCCAGTCGCATATGTAGCAGAGGATGGGCATTGTTGGGCATCAATGGGAGGAGAGGCCCTTGGTTCTGTAAAGGCTCGATGCCGCAGTGTAGGGGAATTTGAGGGCGGAGAGGTGAGAATGAGTGGGTGGGTGGGAGAACACCCACATAGAAGCAGAGGAGGGGTGTGAGATAGAAGGTTTGTGGGGGAATTGGGAAAGGGCATAACATTTGAAATGTAAATAAAGAAAATATCCAATAAAAAAAGAAAAAAATAATAAAAAGATAAATAAATAAAAACATGATTTATAAACACAATGGAGGTTTATCCTGAAATTAATCCTTCAGGTGTGTCTTCTTTCTTCCTGATCACCTCTCTGTTTTTAATTAACCCTTGTGTTTAAAATCTGTGTTTAAATATCTTTTGGTTGAAAAAAAGATCAAATGAAATTATATTGTTTGTAGGGAAATGGATGCAACTAAAAGTCATCATGTTAAGCAAAACAAGCCAGGTAAGAATAATGAATGCTGTATGGTTTCTGTTATATGTAGAATTTACTAAAAACAAAAAGGCTTAAAGGGGAAAGGCAGACGCTTAGAGATATGGGCAAAGGTGGTGCAGGGGATTAATAAATGTAATCAATGGGTGAACATAATCAATGTATGCCATATACATGAGTGCAAATTGCACAGAGACCTGTTACTTTATCCAATTAATATACATCAATAAATGAAAGAAAGTGCCAGTCTCTGAAATGTCCTTCCATCTTATCTCTGGCCCTGCTGTGTGACTTTCTGTAATGAGGCCTTTTAAATCTCTGGTTCTTCATGTTAAATATTAAATTAATATATTCCATTTATCACATTATTATGTGAAGTCAGATAACATATGTCGAGGAATTATTATAGCGCAGGACTCAGAACAAACAGTCATTCAACAGTAATTGCTTTTCACTTAATTTTACATTAATTACAACACACAGATAAGTTAGTCTTATTGCACACTTGAAGAAGTGTGTTTGTTTTATTTAATTCTGACCAAATTGTTTGAATATTTAGTAGTCATGTTTAACACGGACATGTTACATGAGCAAGAAACTTGTTCAAATTGAAATAGTTGACATGAATGAATGGGGAATTCAAACACCAGGTTGACTCTATATTCTATGGGATCATCAGGTAACCCTACTATAATTCTGTAGTCAAGGGTAACCAAAGATACTCTGTGAACATTAACCACAGAATCCCAAAATATAGAAAAGTAGAAAAAGCAATGAGTCTACATTTGATGGTGGTGATTAGTGGCAATACTTCAAGGAAGATTTATGGAGACGAAACATACTTGAGACAATGAACAAGGGTCTCTCAGAGTATGTATAGCTACCACATTCTATTTACTACACTTCAATTTTTGCCCCCAGAAAGGCCTATTTTGTCCTGTTTCTACAGTACATGTACAAACTTCACTCTGTGTTCTGGAAAGTCATTCTTAGTGCTTCTCTCATTAGCTTGTTTACATTTATACAGGATGGAGTCCCACTGCGTTCCCAGCATTGATCACCTAGCACAATGGATAAAGTTTCTGAGCCAGTTCTGGTCTGTAGATGACCGGATATTCCTGGTCTTACTATTCTTATTCTCTATGTTCAGTTAACTAGCAAGTCGAGGAGCATGTTTTCCAGCACACAGGCTGACATGCAATTTCACAAAACTCTCAGAATTGGTCAAGTCCCTCTTATGTGTCCATTTTGACCACCTAGTTGTCTCCACTTCTATCTTGATCCAGATACTAAGGAGCATCTCTGAAGGCACAGCTGTTCTATGAAAAATCGTTGATATCCATACAGTCTCCGTTGCAGGGAGCCACTCATCAGATTATTTTTTACACTGACTCATCAGATTATTAGTACCTATTCCATAATTTGACAATGATCACATCGGAACTGAAGTTCCACTATATCTTTACCTTTGTGTATGCCTATATCCCAGGCTGAGATATGTCAGCAACTTTCCCTGCATCTCAAATGTGGACACTACTCAACATGAGTTACAAATTACTCCCCTTTGTATAACCTGTTGTCTACGTGTCAACCTACCATCTCTCCCTGCACAATTCACATTCACTGGTACAGACTTTCAAAGCCTGGGTACATTTAAGGTCAAACGTCCCATAGAACGTAGATCTTGCTCTCCCACTCTATGTTTCTTGTGTTCTTTCTATTCTAGTTTCTATTCCCTCTGCCATTTGGTCTACATCCCACCAACCAGCAATGAGGCTATCGTAGTTTATGTTGTCCATCTCCAAAAGCAACACAGTAGTTCTACATTTTCACAGGAAAATTTGTATCATTAATGGTTATCACCCTACAGAATTTGCTTAATGTAATCAAGTATAGAAGGAAATATAGATTTGTGAAGTAGAGTAAAATATGTTAAACCTTGGCATTGTTTATTCTCTTGGTTTATAAGTAATTTTTTGTCTTAAAATAAAAGTTTATACATTATATGTATACACATTAGGGTATCAAATGGCAATCCACAAATATATAAAATGTTATAACATGGTAAATATATTAAGTTACAAATGAATTTCAATTTTTGAATTTTTCATAAATAATTTTTAATTTATTTAATTTTTAAAATTCTTTAATTCTCTTTTACAGTCCAGATTTTATCCCTCTCCTGGTCTGGTCCCCAGACCACTCCCCACCCCATACCTCCTCCTCCTACCCCAGTCTCCACTCCCCAACCACCCCTCCAGGCTTTCCTAGGGCCTAAAATCTCTGGAGGGTTAGGTGCATCTTCTCTCACTGAGTCCAGACCAGGCAGTCCTCTGATGTATATGTGTTGGGAACCTCATATCAGCTGGTGTTTCCTGCCTGGTTGGTGATTCAGTGTCTGAGAGACCACAAGGGTCCAGCTTAGTTTAGACTGCTGGTTGTCCTATGGGGTCACCCTCCTCCTCAGCTTCTTCCAGCTTTTCTCCAATTTGATCACAGGAGTCCCAGCTTCTGTCCATTGGTTGGGTACTAGTATCTGTATCTGACTCTTTATGCTGCTTGTTGGGCCTCTCAGAGGGCAGCTATGCTAGGCTCCTGATGCAAGCACACCACAGCATCAGTAACAGTGCCAGGGCCCCAGGCCTTCCCTTGAGCTGAATACCACCTGGGGCCTGTTGCTGGACCACCCTTCTCTCTTGCTCTTCTCCATTTTTGTCCCTATAATTCCTTCAGACAGGAACAATTCTGGGTCAGAGCTTTTGACTGTGGGATGGCAACCCTATCCCTCCACTTGATGTCCTGTTCCTCCACTGGAGGTGGACTCAACAAGTTCCCCCTCCACACTGTAGAGCATTTCATCCAAGGTCCTTCCCTTTGAATTCTGAGAGTCTCTCACCTGCCAGGTCTCTGGTACATTCTAGATGGTTCCCCCACCTCCTATCTCCTGAGGTTGCCTGTTTATATTCTTTCTGCTGGCCCTCAGGGCTTCAGTCCTGTTTCCTCTTCTAATATTTGATCATGTTCTCCCCTTCCCCTCCTTGTCCCCTCTCTCACACAGGTGCCTCCCTCCCTTTACCCTCCTCCCACCCTCACCCCTGTGACTGCTTTTTTCTCCCTCGCAAGTCACTTGGGTCCTTCAGCTTGTTAACCTTGTTGAGTTCTATGGGTTGTGTCCTGTGTAATCTGTATGTTTTTACCTAATATCCATTTATTAGTGAGTATGTACCATGCATGTCCTTTATACAGTACAAGTTATTACCTATTGATAGTCCATGGAATATATTTCTCATTCTCTACCAGCATGTAAAAACAACAACAGCAAAAATTCTTTTTTACTGGTACCTGCCAACATGGGCTGCATTTGTAACCAAAACTGTGAAGAAGGCAGCCTGGACATTATCAAAAAGTAGTACAACGGCTTGGGCAATGACTTCCACACCAATAAGCATGTGTGTGAGGAGACTGCATTAACCCCAGCAAGAAACTCTGCAACAAAATGACCACCATGTATGTCATGCATGTGATGAAGCAATTCAGAGAGGTCTAGTGAGTGGTAGCTCAAGTTGCAGGAAGAAGAGTGAGAATGGGAGAGATAAGTATGCTCCTGAGGTCTCAGCCCTAGATCAGATCACTGAGGTAGATCTGATATCAAGAAAATATTGAAGCTTCTGAACTTTGGTAGTTCTCCAATCTACACATCACTCAGCCTACAATTGAGATGAATTTCAAAGCATGACATAGAACCATTTGAATCTGTAAGGCAACATTTTTAATAAAAGTGGAAACAAAAAAAAAAAAACGAAAAAAATAGAAGATAGAAAGAAAAAGAAAATTTTATCACACATGGTCAAAATATTAAGAAATAATGTTATGTCTATGGCCATACCACCCTGAACACGCCTGATCTCATCTGACCTTGGAAGAAATAATTTTATTAGTAAGTATACTTTTATGAGTATCTGGTCAATTCTAGCCGTGATTAAACCCTTAGAGATATAGAGATCTAAAGATCTCGAATAGCTCCCATAGACTGAGATCAGAATATCTGTTCATCTAAATGCTGCCTCAGGGCATCAAACCAGCTGCTTCATACCTTAAAGTATTCATTCCCTCCATGTCTTCAGCTGAACCATTATTTAGATTTTCCATTGTGAAAGAGCTTCATCTAAGTTAAACGAAATACAAAGTGCATGTAATGACCTATTGAATTTCATCTACTGTGCCTCAAACTGTCTCCATTTCAATCATGTCATCCACAAAAGTAGAAATCCTAAGGTCAAAGTTTTATAAAAATTGAGGCAACTTGCAGTAAGTGCTTTGAGGAAGTGTTTAGCACATAGTAATTTGTCAATGAATGCCAGACATCATTATTATCACAACCAGTGACCTACATGATTTGTAATTTTTGACAGAGATCATTGCAAAGCAGGAAAAAAATATAATAAAAGATATGAGGCCCAGAAATCATGCATGCAGCTCATGCCTGTAATTTCAGCAGTTGACATAAGAAGTCCAGACAAGGCGACTGATGTGAGATTGAAGCCAGCTTGCCTTCCATGGTGAGGTCAAGGCCAGCTTTGGCAATCTGGGATATATAGCACAAACTTGTCTTCAGAAAGCAAAACAACACATGGTTCGAAGGCCTTGTAGTCTAAAACTGTTGTAAATTTGTTCAAAAGTTTTCCAAATGTCTGGTGCTTAAGACTAGGAATTTTGAGGAAAGAGGGTCTCTGTTTAAGCCCCTGCCATATTGGTGAAGGCTAATTAGCTGCCTTGTAAACCAACCAAGTAAGGATTTCCCAGTGAGCTCTAAGGTGTGACTCTATAAATGCAATATTTGATGTTATTCTTCTGGCAAGCACAAAACAGAAACAGAAGGTGAAAACTAAAGAACACCAAGCAAGAATGTGTGTTTGTTAGTTTAATTTTGTTTTAAATGTGATTTTATTGCATTAACTTACTAGGCATTTTGCCATTGGTCACCTTCACACAACCTGTATAAAAGAAAATAGATTTCATGAGAAGAATTTCACTGTTTACATAACCTAGGTCTTATATTAATACACCCCCAACACACACACACACACACACACACACACACACACACACTCACAGAGAGAGCGAGAGAGCGAGCCACACTGCTCTGGGTTCTTTTCTGTGTGCAGCCTGGCGTATGAAGACTGGATGGCCCATGTTACACCAAAGACCTAGACTCTCAGCAACAATAGTCCTCTTTAGTTTGTCTGTCGTAGTTAATTGGAATTTCTAGAGAAATAGACTTTAGTACCAGCTGTAAAAACAAAGTTTGCTGCGCCATGGGGAGAGCAACAATACCTACTAACCAGAGCTCCCAGGGTCTAAACCACCAGCCTGGGAGCACATAGGGAGGGACCCATGGTTTCAGCTGTATATGTAGGGGAGGATGGCCTTGTAGGGCATAGGTGAGAGAGGAAGCCCTTGGTCTCCTGAAGGTTGGATGCTCCAGTGTGGAGGAATTTGAGGGTGGCAAGGTGGGAGTAGGTGGGTGGGTGGGGGCACATCCTCATAGAAGCAGGAGGAGGGGGAATGGGATAGGGGGTTTCTGCGTGTGTGTGGGGAAATGGGGAAAGGGGATAACATCTGAAATGTAAATAAAATATCCAATAAAAATTAGTTAATTAAAAAAAAACCAACAAGTATATTGACAGATGCTCATTCCCAATGGTGAGGTTAAACAATTGTCCCATTGTGTTCCCAATGAAGCTGTTAAACTGCCCAGGCAAGTGAGTCTTAGGAACCAACACTCAAAGGTATCTGGTTGGACTGTTCCAATGCAAAAAAAAAAAAAAAAGAAAGAAGAAAGTTTTACAATCTTTTGATTCTGAGTAATTAAAGATTGGAGGTGACATTACGACAGTGGGAGAAGCAGAGCAGTAGAAAAATGAGTTGCCTGCAGAAGAAAGTTTAATTGCATTAACAGAAACATGGTTCTGTCTGTGTCCCTGGTGCATTTATTTAGGGTAAGGCTTGGAAGCACATCAGAAAAACAGAGATGTAGGTAAATAAAGACAATGAGACGGGGCATGGATCAGCAGTAGAGCACTGGCCTAGCATGTGTGAGGATTCCTGGAGGTGAGGTAGACAGAGAGAGTAAGAGAGAGAGAGGGAGGAACAGACAGTGAGAGGGAGAGAGGGAGGAAGCAGAGGGAGGGAGGGAGAGGGAGAGAGAGGATTTTCACACTAAGATTGAGAGAGGAGATGTGGAGAGAGAAGAACATGAAAAGTATGACTAGATGATGTAAGTAATAAATATGTGAGAATGTCATTCATTTAAATAGTCTTTGAGAAAGCGATTATATGGTTATTATAAAATATAGTACCCTAACCCAATAAATATATTTTACCGTTATTTAAGTGACATTGAAAAACAATTATAATTGTATACCTTGTGTGATAGGAGAACCGCTCATGACAGGCTATAAATTTCCAACAGCGCCACCTAGTGTTGGAAGCCTTTGGGCCCATGCGTGTATGGCTTGTGTGCATTAAATGCTTGCTCTTGAGGACAGCCTCTGTTATAATCCGGCGAGGTTGTAACACAGCGGAGACTGATGTCAGTATAAAGTACACTTAACAGTTGTGCAGAAAGCTCCTCCCTCAAGTTTCACAAGACTCTCTTTGCCTCTTTTCGGGTCCCTTGCAATTTCAAATCATTTTCATTTAGTGCAACAGACTACAATGAAGTAATCTAAAGTATAAGAATTGGGCTTGAAATTAGCATATTCTAAGTCTCTAGGTAATCCATATTAGTTGCATGTTTATTCTCTACATGTTCTTGCAACTGTGAACATGATCTGAATCCCATACATGTCCATGGGCTTTTGTGCTTTATAATAGGAAAAACTGAAAACAATTACTATAAGGAAATTTAATGTCAATACAGAAAAATGTATAAAATAGTCAACATGATTAAAATTATCTCAGTTAAGAAAATAATTACCCTCTTGAGTTTTTAATTAATAATTTAGGAATAATTGCATATTACCCGTTGCAAAGTATAAATACTCTTGAACTAAAGAACTAGGAAATAAGAAGTTTATGTATTAATATAATGTATTTTTCCTTTTTCAGTAATGCATTATTTTTTTTTACAAAGTAATAACTAAATTTGCTTGGTATATAGGACTGGAACATTCTCAGTTATTTTCTAGGAAGTAGGTTGTACTACAATATACAATACTCTTACAACAAGACCATATGTGTGGCTATTTTGTTATTTTTGTTTCTTTGTTTTGAGATGAAGTTTTGCAATGTAGTCCTGGCTGGCCAGGAACTCTCTATGTGGTCCAGGCTAGTCTTGAACTCACAGAGATCTGCCTGACTCTGCTTCCTGAGGGGCTCATATGTGAGTGTTTTGCTTTATTAAGCACTAGCTTCCCATTTGTTCTTTTATATTTTTTCGCATTAGGGGACACAACTTGTTCCTGGGATTAAAATACCAGCATCTTTTGTATTCTAGAGCCACTATGAGATTTGAGAATAGAGAAAAGTAAGTATACCCAGACAGAAAGGAGGATAAACAGCTTCTGTGGTGTTTTAAAAAGGAGCAGTAAACCATCTCAGGGGCAGTCTGGTAGCTGGAGGGTCCTATAAGCAGCAAATTCAGAGATAGTGACAAGTACAAAAGCTGTGTGTGTGTGTGTGTGGTGTGTATACGCATGAAGTATAATAACCCTGAAAATGTGGGTAAGCAGAGAACAGAAAGGTTTTTATTGTGAGTATCAAGGTCAGCAATCAAGAGAAGCCAAATATGGAACGAAGAAACACAAAGGTGTGTCCAACAGAAGGTGAACAAAGACAAGGCCTCAGCCAAGTGAAATCAGGATCAACTGCAGAGGGGAAATGGAAAACATTAGCAGAGCCATTGCTATTTTTTCACTGAGTCACAAAGGAAGAATAGTATGCTCTTTGTAGTATCCTTTAAAGGGGCCTCATAATGATGGAGCCAGTGGCCAGCGACGCTCACTATGTACACCTAGAGAGTGGGCAGGCTTAGAAACAGTTGGTTTCAATTGAGTCACATTAATTAAATATATTTCAATTATCATAATTATAAAAATTAGCAAACCTAGTGATTATTAATTCATATTTATATAAGGTGCGTTCACTTCTTAGGCACCACTGTTTGGTATTTGTACCTGTTTTTATTTGTATTATGAATCTGTAAGTTGCCTATTTTCTGGCAGCTAGGTAGGCTGTGTGAAGTGGATTGGGGCAAAAATATTTGAAATGAAAGGGGTAAAATTTAAGTGGGTTCATTTCCATCTAACAATATAAATATTGATTTACAAAATGATTAATTTCTGCAACTCAAAGAGCAGCAATAAAAGCACACTAGACTGGAGTGGGTGGGGAAGTTAAAGCAGCGTAATTGGCTGACGAATGTGCTGGACCACTGCTTTGAAATACTGCAGTTTGAAAACCTAAATCTGTTTGCCAAACAGCAGCAGCACTCGCCTAATTCTTCACAACCTTAGCTACTTGATGGAGTAGGACTGAAGTGAATTGGCTGCCGCAGAAGAAGAGGCAGGGAAGGCATCTCTTGTTTCTATCCAGGTGGATTTCAACCTAAGCTGGAGCCACCCACTTATTTAGGATAATTCATTGTGCCTGAGTGAACATATTTCACTGCAACCAACTCTCCTCAGCAGCATTTGCTGAGTAGCCTATCAAAACATTACAAGACGAAAGATGAACACGAGCTCACCAAGAAGCTTTTCCCAAGAGCCATTCTCCCAGCTTGACAGTTCATTTAGTAGCAGAAATAGACATAAAATCTTTCTTCCACAGAAGACATACCTGCTCTATGTAATAGTTATTTTTCCATTTTATATACTAATTGAGAAAAATTAATAAAATGCAAGCTATGAAATATGCCTTAAAATCAAATCCTGTTCAAATAGTTGGGTTTTTATACAGTAAAGGTCAAGAGAAGGCCAATGTAGAGAAGATTAACAAGAAGGTGGCACCACAGATGGAGCATGGAAACCTGAGGTTTTGAGGTACTTAAATGCATCTTGTTTTTTTTTTTTTTTTTAAACAAGAAATCATGACAGTTAATATTGCTTCTATGTGGATCCTAGCTTTGAATCTTTAGTTTTGTGTGGTGAATTTGAAAGACCTATGGAAACCAAGAAAGGAGAAGTGGACCATTGAAGGAGAATGTCTCAAAGAAGGACTAGCTGTAGAATATAGGTAAAATGAAAGTCTAGAGGGGGAATACTGGGCACAGAATAGTTGAAGCAGCGTGAGAACTAGGAAGCTGGAGTAGATGGAGGAGCAGAGGGAAAGATTGACCAAAATGAAGGGCATATGGAAGAGCCACGTGAAAACCTACTGTCTTGTAGCACACTTTAAGATAAAATTAAAAAGGAGATTTAGAAGAGAGATACTCTAGGTGTCGGATATATTGTTATGAAGTGTTGGGTTGTAGATGACCCAAAATAATACCTGTTCTTGCATTTCCTCTTGTTCTCCCATCAGTACTATATGATAAGATTCTAATGACTAGAATGCCACACATATCTATTGCAGAAAATTAACCCAGAACTAAGCTGAAATTTTGCTCCTTGCTGGCTCTCTTCCATCAGGCCAGAGGTGCTATACCTCTGGGGTAAAAAGACCCTACCTAGCTGTGAACCATATCAGCTTCAAAAACAACCTTTAAGTCAAGTTTTCTTACTTGTGTAACAGTAGAAGGTTTGCTAGGTGGCTAACCAACTGCTCTCTAATTGGGTTTGAAGTCTGTTTTTTAAGAGAGCACCCATACTTGGCAATTATAAACTAGTCAAGAACACACCACTTGAGAAGTCGTTGGTTCTCAGGAGTAATTCCTAGTACTGTTTAATTAAATTAATATATTGTCAAGTGCCTTATAAATATCTATAGCTATACACATTGACAAATACTACTATCATCTTTAATCAGAGGTTAAATGCATGACAGTGAAAGCACAAGACTTATGGCAGCTCAAGATGCTTGGGATAAATGGAGGTTAGGTGCTCAGGACTATAGAAGACATTTTTACCTCCCTATCCTTTGATAAACTTTTCCTGGATGATTGAACACACACATACACGCACACACACACACACACACACATACAATCTACACACCCACGAAAGGAAGATCCCATGGCAGACCAATGATTGAACCAATGAATCTTTAATGGGGTTACTAACAAAAGTTTGGGAAAGGAGTTACTTATAAAAGCATGGATAATACATGGATAGCTCACCAGAAAGCCTGCTCTGACACAGCAAGGCTCTAGTGAATTGTAACTATGATGTTCTCTACAAGATTTGCAGGCAATTCAGTAGTCTGAGTATTTTTTTAATCTTTCCCCCCCACAGTTTACCTGGTGTCTTTCCAACTACAGCAATTATTTATTGCTTTGTATATTGCTGAATAGGGATCCCTCATGAATATTCCAAGTTTCTTCTCTCCAGTAATGTTACTTCTTGCTTATCTCCCTGAGCTAATAATGTTTAGATTTGGAGAGACTGTTGCAATTCTGAGGAACATGCCATAGAGCACCTTTCCTTCAAGACTCAGGGCCATCATTGAGTACAGGGAGGAAGATAAGAAGAGAAGATGTGGAAAGCCATTCTCTGGGCATGGCACAGCTATCAATCATGAACTCACAGCAGCTGCAATTATCTCCGCTAAGTCTGCACAAAACTTTCACTGTCATCATAGATTCTGGGAGGGGCAGAATCAGTGTCTTCAGTTGTCGTTCTACTGCTGAGTCCAAGCAAACAAAAAGATATGTCCATGGAGAAGGGTTTTCTAGGGAGAGAAGGGCATTGAAAGGAGTTGCAAAAAGGTAAGGGGCAGAGGGTAAGAATAATTGGAATGTATTTTATATAAATATGCAATTGCCAATGTACATTTTTAATTAATAAAAGAAACACAAAAAAAGCAGATTGTTTTCAATTTCCTTTAATACCTTGAATTTAAAGGTAAAATGTGAGTGTCCCACAGCTTTAATTCAGCACTGAGAAGGCTGAAGCAGTAAGATTACTGTTAGACTTAGGCCAATCTTGTGGTGATCTAAATATACATCCTCGTATATCTATGTAAACAGTTTTATGTTTGAAACATAAAGTTGAAACAGGTATAAAAATGAAAGCTTGTCCATTTTAAAAGTATTGGTATGGGATAGAAACATTTACAGAAGACTTGAGTTCAGTTCCCTGCACCCATATTGGTTAGCTCACAACTGCCTATAATTCCACTTCTCAGGGACCTAATGGTTTTGGTTCCTGGTGGGATCTCCATACACATACCCATACCCGTGTGTAGTCACTTAGATATAATGAAAAACAAAATGGAACAGAAACGTTGTTGGGAATTGGTTCTAAGGCTTTGTCTTAATTCAACCTCCAACATCACATGGGAACCTGCATGTCCAGACCCTAAGGGTCCATGTCCCCAATTGATTTTTTATTAATCAATAAAGAGCCAACTGCCAATGACTGGGCAGGGTGAAAGAGGTGGGACTTTTAGGATTCCCAGGCAAGAAGAGAGGAGAGAAGAAGAGAGAATTTAGTCATAAGAGGGATGTAGGACTGACCATGTACTGAAGGAGAGAAAGGTGAGATGGGTGAAACGTACATATAAAGGGAAAGTGGCCCCATAAAAGGGCTGCCCAGAAGGAAGCAGGGCAGCAACGATAAAATATAGATTTGGAAAGTGTTAATCCAGGAATACTGGAGGGGAGTGTGTGTTGGTGGAGGAGAGGATCAAGAATTGCCGAGTTATTGAGCTAATAAGGCATATTAAAAATATGTGTGTTTTTCATTTGTGAATCCAGAGAATTCTGGGCAGGTGGCAGGAAGTACAGATTACCTGCTGGAGCTCAGAGCAGTTTAACTATTCACCACTACAAAATGTCATACACTTTTACTGACAGCACCATTGGCAATGTAGTCCTATATGGGAGTTGATGAACTTAAACTTTTCTCCCTGAAAGTTAGGAAAGTGTTTTATCCTTTCTCCTTACAAAGTGATACTTTTAAGTAAATGTTGTAGTAGGAAAAATGTATGCTGATCCCCCTTCTTACATCAGTTGCTTGAAGTCTTTTAACTGGATCTGAAGGTGGGGCTGAGGGTGGGGACAAGATGGGCATGTCTTGGTTCCTACCCTTTTCTGTTTCTACAGTTTCCTGGTTTTGCCATGATGTGAACTCTCAGTTCCACCACAGGCTCCTGAGACCGTGATGTTCTGCATCACTGCACACTCGTATCAATGAAGCAATCTGACCAAGAGCAGAAATCTCTGAAATCATGGGCCACCTGTTTTACTCAGATGTTCTGTTACAGCAACAAAAAAACTGCATAATATAACTTGAAAATAATTTGTTTTTATTGAAAAACCTCTTAAACACTAAAATTCTTAAAAACTATAGTATAATTATCTCCAAGAATGACATAATCACACTTACGTAAATTAGGATGATTTTATAAAGTTCCATTTCTGACGAGAACAAAGGAACAGTAAATACTTAGGGTATTAACTGCTGGCTCAGGCAGTGGTTAACTTACTCCTTAATACTACTTACTGTAGTGGGCCATTAGGCTGTGTCTTTATAGCTTATGTCAAGTAGACATATGTTTCCAACTTTCCCTGTTCAAAAAAGTATTTATTTATTTATGTGCATGTGTCTGAAAGTCTATGTATGAATATATCTGTACACATGGCTATGTGTGTATGCAAAAACCAGAAGAAGGAGCTAGATGTCTTCATTGATAGCTCTCTGCCTTTGTTGAGACAGGGAGAGCCCTTAACTTATATTTTCTCTTGTCTGCAACATACTTGGAGCTGGGATCACAGCATATACAGAGTACCTACCTACCTTTGTACATTGAATTCCAGTCCTCAAGATTATACAGAAAATGGTCTTTACTATTGAGACATCTCTTTAGTTACACAATACATTTTGATTTACTGATTGATAAAATTCAGGCATTATGTTGTCCCTTCTTTGGGCAAAAGAATAATACAGAAAATATTACCTAGTAGAAATAATTGTTACTTTTAGCTATGTTCTGCAATGGCATTCTGTTATTCTTTAGAGTCATCCAAGAAATATATTCTTTTAGAAATATAATTTCCTGGTTTCCATTTCTGGACTAATGAAATTAAGGTATGTAACAGGATAAAGTTTAATTCCTCCTCTGAACAGTCATTGATTTCTCTTCTCACATAACAAAATGATCCTAGCTTTCTGAATATCCACTTATTAAACTTTAAGTTTTTCTAGATCTATTTAACTAACAGTATGGTTTTCTTAATGTTACAATGTTATTTCTAACATTAACTTGCTCTATGTAGTGTATATAATGGTGTCTTGGGGTTTCTACTGATGTGATAATAATACATGATGAAAAGCAACTTTGGGATGTTGGAGTTTATCTCAGCTCACAACTCCCAGGTCCTACTGCTTAAGTCACTAAAAGGAAGTCAGGGAAAAAACTCAAGTCAAGAATATGGAGGCAGAAGTCTTGCAGGAATCTTGCTTCCTGGCTTGCTTCCAACAGATGGTTCCTCATAGCTTGCTCAGCCTGCTTTCCTATAGCAGCCAGTCCCACCTGTCCAGGAATGGACGTGCCTACAGGACTCTCCCACATTAATCATCAACCAAGAAGTAGCAAACGCTTTCCAGCAGGCCATTCTGGTGGAGATATTTTCTAATGTTGAGGTTCCTTCTTCCCAAAAGAATCTATCTTTTGTTATATTGGCATAAAACTGGTAAGCACCAATTCATCGTTCCTTAATTTAGTTAGAAACAGTAGAGACTTCAGAATGTCATTCTAAAATTGATCATTGGAGCTGTGGAGTATAAAGGATGGATAGCTTTTCTAAAGAAGGGATTGATAAAAAAAAAAAAAAAAGACAAAAAACCCCACCACAATAGACTAAAGACAAGTACAAGCAGGAAACTGGAAAATACTGTATCATGAAAACTCAATGAAGAAGTGTTCAAAGAGACTAATGAAGCTAACTAAAGGGTAGAATAAGATCAAGTCGTATGAATCTGAGAGGAGTCCATTGACTTGAATGAGAGTGTAGGGATGGGCATGACTATAAAATGGGCAACTCTACCTCCTGGAAAAATTTTGCTCCTGTTTATTATCAGAATCAGAAAATGGTCCAGAGCTCATGTTGGATGAAATTTTGGATCAATGGCTTTTCTGAGTATCTATCTGGAACAGAACCTGGTGGCTCTATTTGCCATGTTTATTAAAGGATAAATGCAGGGGATTGTGACCAAATGCTTAAGCTGCTGTCACTTTCTACTGAACACAACAGAAACTAGATTCATTTGGTCAATAAATATTTATTGAGCACCCTGCTATAGACCAGGTTTCAGAAACAGAGGAGAAAAAAAAAGGAGTGGTAACAGTTTCAGCTGGGGAAGGATTGTTGAGATAATACTGTCCACCGGAGGCATCTCAATTTTTAATGTGCAGGTGAAAGACCTGAGAACAAAATGTAATTCCCAATTCTGTTATCTTTTAGGGCAAGGCCAAGGACACTACATTCCCAATAAACTCCCAAATGGTGCTTTGCTGCCAGAAGGCAGAGCACACTCTGAATAGCAAGGGCAAAAATGACAAGAAAGAGAGGGCTCAGAGTTGTCACACCTGAATGTCTTTTCCATAATATGTTCCTACTGCCAGAGGCTCTGATTCAGAGACAAGAATGACTTTAAATTCACCCAGGCCAGAAAAGACATAGTTTATTATCTTTCTAAAGAGGAAGAATTGAACCAATGGAGACCTTATGCAAAAGTCAAGTATATTTACAATTGGTAGGCCTACCGAGGGGATCCAACTAATAACCATACCCTTCACCCTCAGTTTCTGAACCAAAGCTGAAAGGCAAATTATGGCTAAATTGAACAACATGTCTTATCTCAATAGACTGCATGATTTCTCCCAGTACGAGGTGAACTGAAGAAGCATGCCTGAGGTACATACAATGCAGACCTAGGGCAGATCTACCCACTGCCCTAGGAGTGGTATGTGTACCCTTGGAGAAGATTAAACAATGCATGCTCGCTGTGGGTAATATAACTCTCACAAGAAAGAGGGACAGAAATAAATGAAGAATTCTTATTGAAAACCAACCAGTGAGTGTATATTACTGCTATGATGAAGTGTAAGGACACAAAGAAACTGAAAGAATTATATCTCTTTAAAAAAAAAAGCCATGAAAATGAGGAAGACAGGTTTCCTACAGCACCATTTCTAGTAGTCTTTTCCTCATTTAACTGACAGCCACCATTTGATGGACCAGGAAAGGTGTTGAAAATTCTGAAACAATTTAAGATGGGAAAGATTTCGTTTATATTTTTTTCTTTTTCTTTTTGTACTAGCCATAATTTTAAGGAGTGCTTGACACATGTATTATTCACATTACCCTGAAGCATTAGAATAGGGAATCTGATTCTCTAGATCTAGGTAAGACCTTTAGAGACTTCTTATAGAGGCCATGAGTACATAGCACATAGAACAAGAACACAACTTGAAAGACACTTTATCTCAACATTAAAGTGTCCTTCAGTCTAAGATATGAGAAGGCAGACTATCAGTTGACTGATCTAATTGCTTGTCACATGATTCTTATGTAAAATTATGCTTTAGTATTGCTGTCCTTATGTAACGTTTAGAGGCTAAACTTTGTTACTGCTGAGAAAAGTAAATCTCAACAGGTCAAAGACCATCCCTTCATTGTAATACAGTGCTGACTAGTTTTATGTCAATATGACACAAGCCAGAGTCATCTGAGAGGAGGGAACCTCAAAAGAGAAAATTTCTGATCTTTTATTTTATTTTTATACAACTTTTAAACTTTGAGATTTTCTTACATGAGTTAACTGCTAGTCAATGCCTTCAAATACTCCCCTGCCCCCTTATTTCTTCTGAAATATATATTCCTTTCTTCTGATATTATTATGTATGATGCTTACCATCCACCTATCATCTTCATATACTTATACATCCACACAAATAACTGCACCCATTTAAAAAATCTATCTATCTATCTGATCGCTGTTACACTTCCACCTTTCCCACAATTCCTCCCTCCTTCCCCCTCCCTTTCTCCTCTGAGAGTATGGAGAAAACTCTCCCCCATATCACCCAACCTTGGCACATCAAGCCTCTGCAGAGCTAGGTGTATCCTCTCCCACTGATTCCAGACAAGGCAGCTCAGTTAAGGGAATGGGATCCAAAGAGAAGCAACAGCTTTAGAGATAGCTGCCATTCCAGTTGTTGGGGGACCCACATAAAGACCAAGCTGCATATCTGCCAAATATGTGTGTGGGGCCAAGGTCCAGCCTTTTACGCTCTTTGGTTGGTGGTTCAGTCTCTGAGAACCCCCAAGGGTCCAGGTCAGTTGACTCTTGGGCTTCCTGTGCGGTTCCTAGTCTTTCTGCGGTCCTCAATCATTTCCTTAACTCTCCCATAAGACTCCATGAACTCCATCCAATGTTTGGCTGTTGACCTCTGCATTTGTATCAGTAAACTGCTGGATGGATCTTCTTAGAGGACAGTTACATTAGGCTCTTGCAAGCATAAGAGAATATTAATACTGTCAGGGATTGGTGCTTACCCTTGGGATGGATCTCAAGTTGGGCCGGGTAATTGGTTGGCCATTTCCCCAATCTCTGCTCTGTCTATATCCCTGCATGTCTTGTAGACAGGACAAATTTTGAATCAAAAGTTTTGTGGGTGGGTTGGTGTCCTTACCCGTCCACTGGGGTTCCTGCCTGGCTACAGGAAGTTGCCATTTCAAGTTCCATATCCCCACTGCTAGGAGTCTCAGCTAAAGTCACCTCCAGAAACTCCTGGGAGCCTTCTTCAGCCCAGATCTCTGGCATATTCTAGAGATGCTCCCTCCTCAGGCCCCACTCCTCCAGCCACAGATTTCATCATGTCTTTGTTTTTAATAGCTGAGTAGTATTGCATTGTATAAATGAACCACAATTTCTGTATCCATTCTTTAGTTGAGGAGCATCTGGGTTGTTTCCAGTTTCTGGCTATTATGAATAAAACTGCTTTGAACATGGTGGAACAGGTGACCTTGTGGCATGGTGGAACATCTTTTGGGTATATGTCAAGGAGTCATATAGCTGGGTCTGTGGGTTAGAACTATTCCCAATTTTCTGAGAAACCATCAGTTTTATTTCCAGGGTGGTTGAACAAGTTTGGAATTCCAACACCAATGGAGGAGTGTTACCTTGATCTATATCCTTGCCAGCATGTGCTGTTGCTTGAATTTTTTTTTATTTCACTGAGCCAACACAATTGTGTTCTATCAGAATCTCAATATCACACAATGAAAGCTAGACAATAATATAGATGGTATGCACAATGCTTACACCAATGTAGCTGAATTAAATAGAATATGTCTTATATTACTATTCAGGTGAAGTTATAGCTTCATTTACTTTATTTCTCCCTAATTCCTTTTGTATTAATTAGGATAGGCATAGCCCAAATATATTGAAGTTTAACTTGGACTCATATTCACTTTCTCTGAGTCCTTCCTCCCCCACCCCTTTCTCCTTCTAGAAAAGAAGAAATTGCTAGCAAAGCCCACAAACCAAAGATGTTGAGAGCACCCACTTCCCTGGAATCAAGTTTGAGTTCACCAGTACTGATACAGTGAGGAAGAACATTCTAAGGTGTTCTTCAGATAGTAGACTTTTACAGTGACACCTGGCATAAAGCTTCATATCCTACAGTTTATTTTATTTTAATGTCACATGTGTTGATTATAGGTATGATTCGGGTATTAAGTTTTCCCATAGGTCTTCAAAATCCACTAGGTAGTCACTTATTCAATCTGTTAGGTCTTAGAGATAATTGTGCTTTTAAATGTTAATCATCTCTGAAAAAAAGGTTAGAGATATTGAGGGAATATCAGAGGTAGCATTTCTGTTTTAATCGGAATAACTTTTAATAGAATAAATATACATTTATTAGTGATAAGTATAGATGTTTTGGCACTATTGATTTCATTTAAATTGAGAGATTTCATAATTCTTATTGTCCTTGTCCTGGTTCTCTACTTAATTCTAATAGACTGGAGACATTTCATGCATATTTCAAAACTAATATTTAATGGGATATCAAGTTAAAATATTAAAAAGTTCAATAAAGAATGGAACTACATAAAAGGTAATGTGTTTTAAAGTATTATTTATCAAATAGAGGTTTGCAGAATTCTAAAATTAGGCTTTTAGATGAATAGCCTTCAAGATAGTTCCTACAAGTTTAAAGGTTGTAAAGATTTGGGTTATATTTTAAGTTTATGACCTATCATGTTTAAGGTTTTGGTCAAAGATATGTAATGCTCTGAAATGCATATCATCTATGTAAAAACTATTTGTCTATTATCATTCATCAGCTGAAATTCAATTATTATTAAAAATCCATAATTTTCAGGGTATACTGTCAAAGGCGAATGATTCTAAATTTGTTCCTGGCTTTTGCTATCAATGGTCTTTCAGCTCATTAAATCAAGTTCTCAAATACTCTTCAATCTAAACTGCTATAAATAGCTGGTTTTTTGCATTCAGTATATGTTCTTGTTTTCAGATTCATATTTGTTTTTATGATATCACTACTCTCATAAACATTTATTATGATCCCCATGGCCTTCTGGCACCCATTTGAAAAAACTCACAAATACTATCAAATATATTGAAGACAATCTGTTGGAAAATAAGAAGTTGGAGGTATCACTGAACTAAAGGTAGGCTGTCTGTCTAAGTAAGGGCCTATTGGGGCTAGGCAGGACAATATCCTGCACTGAGGCCTCATGGGAACCTCTCCACAAGGATTGAGCTTAAAATGCTACTTTACAGAATGGATTGCTCATGCCTTCATTACTACATCTCCATAAATTTCATTTCTTTATTTTTTCTGTGTCAGTTTTTTCCCTTTTCTTCTGCATCGCATGCTCAACATCAGAACTATCTTACATAAAACAAAGGTTGGTACATAAGAGATCATATTGCATGCAACAGTAAAAAAATGACAATAATGAAAGCTAATTGAATTAAAATATAACTATAAAATACTATGTAACTTGTAAAATTAAGCTTCCTCTCTAAGTTATCATGCTTTATGAATTCTGTTTAGAATTTACTTTTGTTTTGAAATAACTTTAGACTCATTTTTAAATTCACAAAATTATCACAAAGAATTTCTATATTACTTGTTACCTGTTTTTCCTAATTTTGACATTTTTGAAACAGTAGTATAATGATCTGAACCAGAAACCACTATTATATGCTATTATTAGTAACTTAATGATCATATTAAAGCCTTACCCATTGTCCCTTTTATCAGACTAGAATTGAAACTAGAACCTTGTAGTACAGTTGTCTATCATGATTCCTCATTTTCTAATAGTATGCCAGATTTCTTATTCTTTCATGACTCAACAATTTAAATAATGCTGGATAAGGACAGGAAGATGGCTCTATAGGTAGTGCTTGCTGTGTAGGTATGAACACCTGCGTTTGTATCTCCAGAACAATTTAAAGCTAAATGCAGTGACACATATCAGTAACCCACTGCCAGGGACATTGAGATAGTGTGACGCTAGGGATAGCCAGTCCAACCAATCATTGAGCTCCATGCTTAGTAATTGACCTTGTCTTAAAAAAATAAGATAGGAGAAAGACACTGGACATTGATCTCTGAATTCCACAAGCACACATATGGGTAGGCATACTTGTACACACAAGTGGTCCCATTTACACAACTATATACCTGCATTTACATGTGTACAAGGACACAGAACAAAACTGGACATAAATGGCAAGTGTGTGTGTATGGCGTGTTATACATCAGATTAACTTTCATTTAGGGTCTAATTTTCTGTCAAGATTAGATTTAAGTTAAATATTTTGAAGTAAATAATGTAGCTGTGTCTAATTGGAGATTAAAAATTATCTTTTATAGAAACATTCAAGATGTTTACAGTATAGTTTTAAGAAAAATTAAAAATAAATAAATCTGTATATATAAATTACATCTGTACATGTATATATACAGATATAAATGTATCTGTACATTTATATCTGTATATATAAATTATGTATATAAATTAAATATGTATAAATATATGTGCATATATAAATTAAAAATTATCTTTTATAGAAACATTCAAAATATTTACAGTATAGGTTTTTTTTAATTTATTTAGTTATTTAAATCACATCATAATTTACTTATTTACACAGGGGTTATAAACACAAAAAGGCAGGATGTGGGGAAGGGAATGGCACCAGAGCATAGGTGTTCAGGGGGAGTACAGATACCTTTCAGAACAGGGTATCAGCTGGGTGTAGGTTCAGGGGACAGGTCACTATGACTCTGCCTATGATTCACTTATCCTTATCTAAGTTGGTACTGTCCACCGAGGCTGCCTATTTATAAGACCTATGACTACTTGGGCTGGTAAATTTCCACAGAAGCCGCTTGTTTACAATAGCTTATAGCCTGCTGTTTCAGTGTTTTTCCACAGAGACCCAAGACTTGGTGTTAGCATGTATGTGAGGACTATTGCTGACTTTAGGCCTATGGCTGACTTTAGGCTTTTAGTGTATATGTAGGGCTGCTCCTGACATCTCTTCCCTTCTCTAAGTATAGAAGGGCCTTGGCGATTCTATTCTTGCGAAGGCGGGGATAGAGGCCTGACCTCCAATAATTGAAGGGGACCTTGTAATAGCTCAGGTCCTCCTGTCGTTGTCCAGTGAGGCATGAGGGCCATACCCATCCCGATGTCTTTTTCCTGGAGAGGGGATACTTTTGACATCAACCCCTATGCAGTCAGGCTAGTCCCTCAGGGAACCAAGATAGATATTTTAAACTTTTATTTATATTCCCTTGCAGTACTTAGCCTCGCAGCCTAAGCAAGAATTCAGATCACCAGTCAGAGAGGGTTCTGGGTAGCCTCTCTCTGCTTGGTCTAGGGGTGGAAGTCTCCTCTTTTAGGTTGGGTGGAGATGGGTTTGAGGAACACCCTGTATAAAGTAACAACCTCATCTTGAGTCTTGTGGTCCTCCATAGCTAACTTATGATAATGTATCTGAATAGGTTTTGCTACTGAATTATCTATCTGTTGTATCACAATGTTAGTCAGCCTATTTAAGGCCTGGGACTAAAAGAAATCAGCAGAAATAACCCAGTTATTGGTCCCAAGATGGGAAGAAGTGGGGTTGACAACCATGGAGAGGTTGAAAACCAGTCCTTGTACCAGCTCTCAACTTTCTCTTTCTCTCTCTGTCATTTCTCTGGGCCTTCTCTGACCTTTTTCATGTTCTCTTTAACCATCCCTGTCTTGTCTATGTAAGGGCAACATTCTTCTTTAAGGACTGTACACAGTCAAGAGCTGTACACAGTCTTTTCTATCGTAGAAGAGTAGTGGTGCACACCGGTAGGATTTGCTGAAGGAGGCAGAGGCAGGAGGATCAAGAGTTCGAGACCAGCCTGGGCTATACAGTATAGTTTTAAGCAAGTTAAGAACAACTAAAACTGTATAACATGAATGTTCTTAATTCTGAACAATATTACATATATAGCAAAATTTTAAATACAAATATATTTTGAAAATTTTCCCCTCCCCCAACTCCTTCCAGATCTTTTTATCCCTCACCACACACCTTTAATATTTTTCCTCAAGAAACTAACAAAACCCCAATACAACACCACCACCAAACCAAGAAAACAAAGTAAAAATCCCAGCCAACCACAACAACAACAAACTGTAACCACATAAAAGTTTACAAAAAAACTGGAGTCTATTGTAAGTTGGTCAACTATTTCTGAATATGATCCCTGTTCTGAAATGGTTAATATACTCAGTGTCACTCCATTGGAGAAAACGGATTTTCCATCTCTCAGTAGGTGTAAATGACAGTTCAGTTGTTATACCTCATGGCTATAAATATTTTATATTTTAAATATAAAATATCATATGTGACACAAGAGAAAGTGCGGACTACACTTGAATTCATTCATATAGAAAAGGAGTTTCTGACCCCAGTAGCTCAGGCATTATGACCAATAATTAACAAATGGAACATCATGAACCTAAGAAGTCCCTGTGCAGAAAAGAACACCAGTACTACGTAAAGAGGGAACCTATATAATGGGAAAGTCTTTATCAGCTGTACATTCGACAGAGGATTAGTACCTAAAATATGCAGAGACATTAACAACAACAAAAAAAAAAAACCCTCAACATCAAGAAAACAAAACAAAACACAAATAAATTGAACTCAACAGAGAGTTCTCCAAAGATACAACATACAGTTGAGAAACACTTAAAAATGTCTAATATCATTAGCCATCAAGAAAATCAATTTTTTTTTTAAAAAAATTGAGATCTCATCTTATTCCAGTCAGAATGGCCAAGACTGATAAGAAAGAATGTGTGTGTGTGTATGAGAGAGAGAGAGAGAGAGAGAGAGAGAGAGAGAGAGAGAGAGAGAAGAAAGATGTTAAGAAAAATAAAATTTACTGATAAACAGACGTATTCAGAAACAATTACCTGGAGTTAGGTAACCCAGGCTTGTTAGTTAATAATTTTAAAGGTAAGGACATTGGTACTTTAGCAGTGGCCCTCCTTATAAATTTGGAAACTCAATCCCTGTCATGTCTTGTGATAATTGACAGTGTCGGTGGTTGTTTTTGATGACCTATATCAATACCTTCCCCAGAATATCTTGTAGAGGAATTTCAATCCAGCAACATGACTGCTCTGGTAAGGGATCACATCCCAAATCCTTCTAGGTCTATATGATCTGGCTAGAATACAGGCATGCCCTTAGTTCACACCTTTGATCCTTGTGACTTAAATACAGACACACTTTTAGTACACATCTTAAATCCCAAACAAAGATGTCTAATTGAGGGGCAGACAATGTGATAAATCAGAGAAAGATTTGACAAAATGAGTCAGAAATAAGATACACCCAATTCTCATGAGAACAGACAGGTAAAGGAGGCTACCTAAAGAGCGGTTAAGCGGTTCAATTCAATTCAGTTCAGTCCAGTTCAGTGTGGTGCAGTTCAGTTGAGTGCAGTTGTGTTTGAATTTGCAGAGCAGTGCAGTTCAGAGTAGTTCAGTTTGTGGAGTTCAGAGGCTGTCTTTTATACCAGGGTAACTCAGTCTGAAGACAAGAGAAGCCAACTTGAATCAGTCGGCTTGGGGAGAAGTTTGAGCCAGAACAGGTGAGTTGAACCACCCACAGAATTCAGAAAGAGCTAAATAGGGTGAGTTTATTAATGAGTAAGTCTCAGAGGGTGAAATATTCTTGACCTATGTTACCAGACAGAGGCTGCAAACTGAAGCTTCCAAGGACCAGGCTTGCAGAAGACTAGATTGTATAGAAGCTAGAAGCTTTTCAGCTTAAGCCTGGGAATAGATTGAAATGCTCTAGGCTCAGCCCAAATCATATATTTGTAAAGCTTGTGAACATATCTCATCTCATCTCATCCTTTCCCCATAAATTCATGGGTATATCAGCCACATAAAGCTTTAACTTTCCTATTTGACCTGGTCCCATGCTTAAGCCATCACATAGTTTGTTTTGTATGAGATAACTTTTCAATTCCTAGAAATTTGGTATACATATTTTTTTGAACTGGCCACTCTGATTTCCAATATTTTTGTGAAATGATAGTCACATCAGCTATTATATCCATCAAACCTTCTATCTCAATGCCATTTACTTGCAATTTTAAATTGGCCTCTGATCATTAACAACTGTCTGCCTGAGCACACATTTTCCATACTTCTAAATCCTCCTGCTGTTTCTACTAGAGGAGCTTTGCTCTTGATGTAGGAAAAGAGTAGTGTCTGGACAATCCTACCCTCTGCATTAAATTGCATCTCTCTTTTTACTCAGGCCATAATTTTAATTTCTTCTTTGAAATCATTTATAATGAATTCATGGGAAGTCAATATACTCCTCCCCAAGATCATCCCTACTGTTTCTGAGGGCAAAGGTCTATAAACTCCAGTAGTTATTTTATAACATTGAGTTTTGGGGGAGTAGAGTAAGATGTTCATCTGTTGCCAAGTGTAGAGCAGCACTTCCTGATGTAGCATCCATTAAATCTCCAATGCCAAGTGGAGACTTTCAGGTGTGCATGTTATTCCTTGATTGAAACAGCTCGTATTTTTTGCTGCAGAGCCCTGAGCTAGGCCCCCAAGGCCATTTCCCAATGGTAAGAAATTACCTTGTATATCTCTTTTGGATTCATACTTTGGAACCCAATGGAAGGTCTTGCTGTATCTCATACATACCCCAGGAAGCCTAGGCATATTTTCTGTTTGATATTTAGAAAAAACCATTGCCCTGGAAATGGCTTATTAACATTTCCAGCACAAAGTACGATATTTCTCACAGCTAATGCACTTTGAAATCTGAGCATTTTGAAATCTGAGGCTTTTGGTTTGGTCAAAGTCTCTTTGCAAATGACCATATTTCCTGAAATTGAAGCACCAGAAATTTTGATATCAGAGACTTTAGCTTGACCTATTATATTAGCATGGAACACATTAGAACCAATATCAGTCATATCCCTTATCTACTCATCCATACACTGTTTCTGCCTAGCAGTCTAATAACCGTTTTACATTTGGTATTCACATTTCAACCACCAAGGTATCTTTCAACATTTGTCTATTGTGAGAGTCTGATACAGCTTTGTTCACAGCTAAAAGTAATCTTTGTAAAAAAAAAAAAAATTAGTGAAGCCTTCTCCAGAATCTGTATAATTTTTGTGAAGGAGGTAGACTTTCTCCCAGGCTCTTCAGCTTTGTCCCAAGCTCTTACAATCATTATGAAGATTCTTCTATAGTAACATTATCAAATGGAATCTGTTTTTTTTTTTTTTTATAAGAGTACCACATGTCACCTAGTAACTGCTCTTTCACCATATTCATTCCCCTCACTCTCTTTCACTGTTCAATATTCATGACTTCTTCCCTTGATCATGTTAACCATTGTAACTTCAGACTGGTCTCTAGTACAGCTGTTGCCAATCTCTTTTAGTATTATGGAATAATTCTATTTTGAGTATTCCAGTTATTTAGAATATACTTCACATAAAGTGGATGCATCCCATATGAAATTATGACCTCTTTAAACTGCCTTAGGTCTATCATTTCTATAGGATGTAGGATGCATCCTAACTTATCATCATAACCTTGTTCCACACCATTAGCAAGGATATGCTGCATGACTACTGGGAAAGCTGATGGTGATCTTGCAATCCTAGGTTGCCCTTCCTCTAAATCTGGCAGTGTGGTTGGTTCAAAGTTAACCCTTTCTTTCAAAATGAGCTGTTTTATCAGATTGCCCTCTTCTTTTTCAGCTTTTCTCTCACCTGACTGCCCTGTGACACAGTTCCTTTCCCTTTTTCTTCTTGTGGGAAATTTCTGCTCTCTTGCTCAGCCAACAAGACTGAGCCTTTTTGTTTTCTCTTCTCTGGTGCTTCTCACTTTGCAAGTGCTTCCAACTCTGTCTACAGCTTCTGCAGTTGTACAGTCAACTTGCAACCCTTTTAGAAATGAGAGACTAGAGTGACCCCTTTTCTTTTCCTACTTCAGCCATTTTTTTTCTTTTTCAGGCCCTGCCATTGCCACCTGCAATTTTTCCAACTGCTTGTCCAATTTCAACCTTTTTTTTGAAAGAAAATATATGAAGAAGAAAGAAGAAAAACATTTACTTCTATAGTTTCCATCTCACCACATATTAGTAAAAACAGTTGAGCAAGTTTTATCTTCATTAATATATTTATACTTGTGTTTTGTTATTTGATGTGTTGGTTAGATCTTTTTGTTTTCACTATACCAACAATAAATTTTAAGGAATTTTTTTTTTTTTGAAAAATACTTAAAATTTGTTTCTTTCTTCATGGCTAGAGTAGAATATTAAGATGGATGCTAACCTGAAAAAATGTGATTACTGGTGAAATCTGATTGCTGGCATCAGTAGAAAAGACTGAGTACTGAGCTAATTCTGTAAGTCTTTGCAGCATCTTTTATCCCTGTGGTGATTTGAATGAGAATGACTCTCATAGGTTCATATGTACTTGGTCTCCAGCTGGTGGAACTGTTTGTGAAGGATTAGAAAGTGTGGACTTAGAGGAGCTGTGTCACTTCGGGGTGGGCATTGAGATTTCAAGTGACTCATATTCTCTACCTTGTATCTCAAGCTGTGAGCTCTCAACAACTGCTTCAGTGTTATGTCTTCCTGCCTGCAGCCATGTTTGACAACATGATGGACATGAACTCTAATCCTTTAAAACTGTAAGCCCAATATTCAAGTTTTTCTTTATAAGTTGCCTTGGCCATAGTTTTTTATCATAGCAATAGAAAAGAAACTAATATAATCCTTATTCAGTTCTATTTCATATTACTTACCTGTACTCACAAAGCCCTGGGTTTGATCTCTAAAACCCTCTAAGCAGAGAAAATAGTACAGTTTGGATGTTACATGTAAAATTTGGCAGTAGCTATGGCTATGTGATTAGACTCTATCTCAAAATAAAACAAAACAAAATTTGTAAAACAAACCAGAACATCTTATACAGGGATAGGAGTATACGTCAGTTGTAGATCAGTTTTCTGTCTAATGCAAGGTTCTTGTTTCATCCCTAGTTACTGTAAAAATAACAACAGACCACATTTTTTCAGTACAATGAAAATCTTCTTTCTCCAAGCTAGTCTTTTCAATAAATCCATTGGTTAAAATTTAAGGAGTTGCCACTGAAGCTGAAGGCAATGGAAATAATGAATAAGAAATCACATAGTAAAACCTTGTGTATATCAATGACATAACATAAAATTATAGTCAGCCCTTACAAAGCCATAAAGTTGTACTCACTGTCCTCTTTTACAGAGAAGAAAATAGGTTACTACAAATTAACTATAAATATGATAAAATATATAAAACCCTGCTTTTATTATCAATTATGTTAAATTTTATTTATATGTACATAAGTGATGTGTAGAAGTAGAAACAGAAGCTGGAAGTGGAGAATTCAAACATCAAGATCTGTACGTCTAAATCCAGAGATAAGACTTTTGTTTTTTTTTTTTTTTTTTAAATATGGCTTCTGTATAACATATGTCCTCTTCTTGGAAATATGTATTGAGTGCTAGATATTAGCAGGGTCTGGCTGCCAGTTCAAATCTCCAAGGCAGGGAAATAAGTGTAGAAGCTCTCAGTGTAAAGCCACAGGCAGTGCTCAGATTTTCACCTGCCTACAGGTCCTAGAGAGTATTCTCCATGTCGCCTCAGTCAGGTCAGTGACAAAAAATATGGGTTCACTGCTGCCTGCAATTCCAGACTTTCTTTTTTGTGGGGATGGGTGCTCATTTTCCTTTCTGGTTTGAAGTGTGATGAAATCATTATTTCTTTTTTTTTTTAATTGAAAATAGATTCTTCTCTCATACAGCACATCCTTACCACAATTTCCTCTCTCTCTGCTCCTTTCAGCCCCCCATATCTCCCTGATCTCTCAAGTCTAATCCCCCAATATTTCCCTTGAAGGTCTCCAAGAAACAACAACCAAACACAAAAGGACAAAAAGGATACAGTAATACAAGCCAAAATCCCTCATATCAAGACTAGACAAGGGAACTCAAGAAACGGAAAGGAATCCCAAGAGCAGTTCATACCAGCTCACCTGTTAGGAGTCCCACAAAACACCAATGAAACAGCTATAACATGTATGCAACAGACCTGGTGCAAACTCATGCAGACCCCATGCATGCTGTTTCAGTATCTGCAAACCATATCAAACCTGCATAGTTGATTTGTTTGGCCATATTCTCCTGGTGTCCTCTACCCCTTCTGACTCCCACAGTCTTTCCATCCCCTCTTCTGTAGGATCTTTTTAAGCTCCAAGGTGAGGTCCTCAATAGAGACCTCCAATTTAGACTCTTTCTCTGCATATGTGGTTATAGGTCTTTGCACCTGTTTTAATCTGCTGCCAGAGGAAGATTCTCTGATGATGACGGACAAGGCATAAATCTATGAGTATAGCAGAATATAATTAGGAATCATTTAATTGACTTTTTCCCCCTTGACCTTTCTTATTGTGTTCTACTTTAGGTAGAACTATCCAGTCTTCATTCCTGGCCATCCAGAGAGACATGGACTGTTGTATCTTGTGCAGGCATGGGTCCTGTGGGTTGAGTTGTAAGTCCCGAGTCTGCTGCCTCCAAGGGGCTAGGGCACCGGGCAGACATCAGGCTGTGAGAAACCATGGGACCCACGCCGGGTGTCAAGGGAACACAGTCTGGGGTCCTGCAGGGGCTGGAACTCTTGGGTTGGGGGTCCCCAGGCCTAGGCAGCCAAGAACCAACTGGTTCTCTGGCCCTTGGGCTCTCAGATACCACTGAGAGTCCATGGAAGGGCCGAGAAGGGAGTGTACAAGTTGGATTGACCCACAGCCGAAGAAGAGAGGGAAAAGCTCTAGCTGTGTCTGCAGGGATAAGACTCTTGGTCACAGAGACTCACTTGCCTGGGTCTCCATGACTGGAACATAGAGAGGTCATCAGCAGGAGATTAGACTGCAGCTTTGTAGTTGAAGACCTTCTTCAAGGTTCCCCAAAGCGGGCCACAAAGAAGAGAGATAGTCCATGGTCTTAAGATATGGTCTTAAGATATTTATTGTCATGGTGGAAAATGGATGAAGCTATACCCCAGAATTCTCAGGGGACGCCCAAGGTTAAATACCTTTTGCAAGGAGGAGGGTCTGGAAAGGAATGCTTAATTGGCTACGCCCTTTGACCTTTAGGTATCTCATTAATATGGAGATCTGTCTCTTGAGGTTCTGTGGCCTGTAGTCATGCCCTCTACCTGTGGAGGGGCTAGTAGGAGCGTTGTTCTATGTGATCGATGGCCACAGACCTCTCTGTGGGAGGTTGAAGCTATGTGAAAGGAGCAGGGGAGAGGGGTGGCAGGAGCAAGGCCAAACTCCTACCATCCCTGAGGATCTCTGGGGTTCAAAGCCTGTTAGATCAAGTACCAAGCTGCCTCTCACAGCCCCACAATGGACTCTCTTTCCTCATGGCTTAGGCCTTAAATTAAACCAGACATTGGTTGATCACTCCCATGAATTCTGTGTTACCATTACCCCAGCACATCTTGCAGACAGGGTATATTTTAGGTTGCGAGTTTTCTGGCTGGGTTGGTGTTCAGGTTTGGCTTTTGGCAGTGTACCTGCCTACTCCAAAGAGACTGGAACATAGGGTGTAGGCTCAATGCAGGCACCAGCTTGCCCTCTCTATGTTCAATGAGTTGTGTGGATGTTGTCCTCAGCAGTGGGGCCCACTGTCAGTCTTTGGAGAGTGACACTCTGTCCTAGCATCCAGGAAGCCAGAAATTAGCATATTTTGTAAAAAAAAATATTTATTTCTTTAAGCATACTTAAGCCAATAAAGTGTATGTATTGTCTACATCTGATAGTCTATTCATGGCCTCTGTGAATAATATGAAGGCAGTCTTATTCTGAACCTTTACCAACTCCTATTAATCATGGGAGAAGGTCATTAAAATCAGTAGTCAAATTTACATTAATATAGTTTGGTATAACCTCTCTTGAGAATATATAAACTAAAACTTGTTCTTTAACCACGTGACAAATGCCAATCGATTTTCCTGGTGGTCAGTTGGGTAATTACTGTATGTCCACAATTCAGCTGGTCATACTCAGGTTTCGTATTCTTGATCTTTATGCTAAGTTTGCTGAGTTTTCCACTGCCATTTAGTCTGTCCAGCCACCCAAAATATTAGCCTTTATTCATGCTTTCCATCCCAAGCCTCTGACTTGCTTCGTTCAGTTAAAATCACTTAGACATGGAGACTAGTCAAAGTTGAGGAGTAATGGATAGTCTTTGTTTTAATTCTTGCTAAAACTTCTCATTGGTGGACTCCTCCTGATTAGTTTGTCTGCTTCAGGCTATTTTACTGGATCTTTCATGTCTCCTTTTCTTTCTGCTTCTTATCAAGCTTTATTCCTTTGTCTAAGAACCAAGAATGATTATCCTACAGAATCACTTCTCTTGGCTTGACCCTGATTTTCAACTCCCTCCTATGGTGTTTATCAAAGGCTTTTTTTTTTTTTTTTAATGAAGAGAGTCATCTCTGTAATAGGAATTATAGTGCCAAGGATAAAATTACTTACTTTCCTGTTTGATTGTTTGTTTGTTTTGAGACAAGGTCTAACTACTTGTTCTTAAACTCACTGGATATTAAGCTGGCTTGCAACACACAGATAGCTGCCTGATTCTTTTAGTCTCTCCTGGGTGTGGAGATCAAAGACATGTACCACCAGGCCTGGCTAACCCTCTTTCCTAATTCTTTAAAGTTTATTCAATGATTCTTCATTCAGAGTATGCTTTAAGATTACTTTATGAAATATGCTTGTTCATATAATCCACTTGAAAGCAGAACCCATGATTCTTAGACTCCTACAAGGAAACCAATATTTCTTCCTTTCTGCTCAAGGTTTTAAGAGATATATCTTTTATTTTGGAAAAAAAACAAGGCAAATCCAAAACCAAAACAAACAAATAAACAAACAAAACCCCAGAAGATTTCTAAAGATATTAGAATTTGTGTATACTTTCAACTGGCTTCTTCTAATGGTAAAAATCTCATCAGATAATGATATAGTTATCCAAACTAAAAATGTCTTTGGATTTTACTTATTTTTTCCATCAATGCATTTATCTATCCCAGTACCAAATCCAGTATACCAATATGCTTTTAGAGAATTATTTTTAAAGAAGTTACTGAGGCATAAAAGCTATTTCAGCAGAAGGTTGTGGACCTGAAGTCCATCATCATTTCCACTTTATAGCTAAAATGACTGTTGTTGTCATTCATGAGAAGCTTCTACAGTAATAGGACATACGGTAACTTTGAAACCTATGACTCTTCCTTTCCTTCAGGTTCACAGACTCTGGGCAAGCAAGAATCAATCCCTCTGTGTTTCTGTCTCTCTGTATTTCTCTGTGTCTCTCTCTGTCTCTGTCTGTCGCTCTCACACACACACACACACACACACACACACACACACATACATACACACACACACACACACACACACATACATACACACACACACATACACACACACACACACACACACACACATATATACACACACACACACACACACACACATACACACACACACACACATACACACACACACACACACACACACACATACACACACACACATACACACATATATATACACACACATACATATACACACACACACTTGATTATACCCTTACCCTCAAAAAGTTGTAGAGTGTACGGTAAATGATTTGAATTATACATTATATCTTAGGGACAAATATTACATGAAAGCTCACATTAGAAGGACATGTTAGTCTTTTAAGAAATACCTTTGTTTGTTTTTTGTCTTTTGTGCTTTTTTCCCCCTTAGGTTGGTTGATTTTGAGACAGGGTATCACAGCATAGCTAGTCTGACAGACCTGGAACTCTGTATGTAGACCAGATTGGCCTTGTACTCACAGAATCAGCTTACTTATATTTTCCGAAGGCATGCATCACATCTGACTAGGAAGTACATTTTAAGGCATGATTTCGTATATTTTTGACCCCTATATACAAAATTTAGAATACTGCACAGAAACACCTTATTACACCAATAAATCATCTATAACTGTTAGCTACTGTGAACGTTCTCTCTTTAATATATTACACAGATTTTAAAGTGAAATAATGTAAAATTATCTTTGAAACACCTTGAATAGAACATATCAGTTCTGCATTAGAAACATTTAGAAAACGTTTGATTAAAAAACAGACTTACTTAATGTTTTAGTATGAAAATATGTGGTACATGTAAATATAGACTGTGCATGCCTGTGTGTTTTTCTCATACCTAAACTGACCTGAGAACCATTTTATAAAGACATCATCTACATTAATTTGTGACAGAGGATAAAAGAAGTTATAAAGTGCATTTACTATTGAATTCTTAAGCTGGAGAGCAGTTCAAGGCTGTATGAGCTAAAACTACCACTCCTGTAGGAACCATCCACAAGAGCTGTACCAGATTCTACTTCCAAGGCCATGTGGGAGATGCCCTTCCACAGCTGGAAGTCTCCATACTTAACAAGTGCGGTTTTATTGTGTCCAGTCATCCCTGTGGTGACACCTTCAACCATTCTGAGCAGCTCTTCCTTGGGAACGGAGAACTTCTCACAGACAGCATGTGACATAGCAAGTCCAGACTTCCCTAAGACCTTTGTATCTGAATTGCATATTGATAGTCAAGAATGTCAAGATGTCTGGTGGTTTATAACAAATTCTTCATGGGTTTTATACAAATTTGCTGTGGAAAAAAAAAAAAACCCGCAGGTTTAGTTGGTCACAGACTTGCTGGCTTAAGTGATTTCTTTTTTCAAGGGTGGAGTGCTGAGGTAAGGTTCACGCCCTAGCCTGAGATTTTAAACAGGTTGAACAGGTTTGACCAGTTCAAGTGCTGTCTCACTCATTCTGAGTTGAGCAAGGACATTCCTTCCCTGTTCCTATCTGATTAAATGATGGAGTAGGAGGACAACAACTCTTAAGGCTTTCATTGTCTTTGAAAAAGTCCCTTCTCAGTCAAAGGGGGAGACATAGCAACATGCTGATGCTGTGAGTTGTTTGAATTCTCATCTGCTCCCCCAGAGTCCTGTAAGAGGATGCAGAAACTATGACAGTAGCACTTTGAGAACATGCAATCATTCACATTTTGGCCAACAGCAGACACTTGATACAATTGTGGTCACATAAGATTATAATGGATGTAAAAATTTCCTCCTACTGGTGACACTATAGCCATGGTAAAGTGACACAATTTCTATATTGTGGAGAAGCTCATATAAACTTACTGTGGTGCCTATGTACTCAGTTAAAAGCATACATTTAATAAAATTATAGATTTTAAATGGAGCATCATATTGAGGAACTATATTACTGATATATTTATTATGAAATTTATTGTGAGAGTGTATGTCTACTTTAAAAGTTTGTCATCAGACAGTATGCCATATGACAACAGCACACCCCTGTATGCCTCAGGTCTGCCACTTCACTAGGTAGCATGGGGGCGCCACACTCAGGACTGGCCTTCACCATATGCTTTTGTGCGAGCACACTGATACTCAGCATAGCATAGGCATTACTGGAAGATACATGTCTCGGGACTATGTTATGTGATGCTTGACAGTATCTGAGTAGAAAGAAGAAAGATAATGTCTTGTTATAGACTCCAAATATACATAGATGCATTTTTGTGTAAAATATATACAAATATAACCACTTATACAAAAGTTAAAACACTGTTACTAAATTAGATTTCACCATAGAAGCTCATATAAGCCTCATATGGTGCATATGTACAATGAGATCTATTATAAGACTAAAAACTACAAATTGGAAAGCACAGAGGCGCATACAAATGTTATAAACTGACATGGGTAACCATACTCTGCACTTCAATGTCTAAGTTAAATTATCTAGAGCTATATAGGATCCATTTTGGGAGAAGCAGAAAAGCTGCTGCTGTCATATATGATGCTTGACCGATACCAAAGAGCTGAACTAGAAGTGTGAAAGGATCTTACCATAAGCTACAGTCTACTCCTTGTCAGCAGGACGGCAAAGATCCCTTTGTTTCCCACACCCCACATCTCCACTGCACCAGAACCCCATGCTCAACCCACTCAGGATCTCTCTTTCTTTCTTTTTCTTTTTTTTTTTGGTTTTTCGAGTCAGAGTTTCTCTGTGTAGCCCGGGCTGTCCTGGAGCTCAGTAGACCAGGCTGGCCTCAAACTCAGAAATCTGCCTGCCTCTGCCTCCCAAGTGCTGGGATTAAAGGCGTGTGCCACCACCGACCAGCTTCAGGATCTCTCTTAATCTGTAATACTACCCATACTAAGTTTTCCTGATACTCCTTCAACTGTTTAATTTTATAAGAATATGAGTTGATGGAAACATGGAGAAAGCATAGGGGTAGCTTCCTCAAGTCTTTATCCTTGGAGACTCAGATGAAGCCAGACTCTGGAACTGAAGCAGAAGGAAATAACTGAGTGTTTCCAATGTTGCTTCAGTATTCTGCTTGCTTTGCATCCCTTTATTAGGCCCTGCAACATTCAATGTTCCTTGTCCAATCTTATTGCCATGTGTCCATCCACACCTTTGGTAACTCCTAAGATGTTGCACTTCCTCTCTCTGTCTCTGTCTCTCTGTCTCTGTCTGTCTCTGTCTCTCTGTCTCTCTCTGTCTCTCTCTGTCTCTCTGTCTCTCTCTCTCTCTATATATATATACATATATATATATATGTGTGTGTGTGTGTATATATATATAAAGAGATTTTATTCTTTAAGGTCAATTCCTCAATTTTTTCAGAGTATGAACTTTGTAGATAATAGTGTTGTATGACAATGTCAAAATATTAGACAAGTCTGACAGATTCTTGACTATGATTTCTTTTCTACCCCCAAACCATCACCACGGACTTCTTGTCTTAAAACATGTTCTTCCCACTAGTGATTTTATATATATATATAAAATGTGTGTGTGTGCATGTGTATGTATAATACCAAAGAACTTTACTTCAGTATTGCTCCTACTAAACCATTTCCTTACTGTCCTACCTTCTTAAAAGATGAAAGCAAGTAAACACTGTTCTCATTTTCACATTTCCTTTTATTTGTTCTCCTCTGTTCTATTGCAATCCAACATACTTACTCCATGGTTCTCTCAATCTACTGCCTCTGAAGCATCATTTCACCTCAGCACCAAATGCAGGATTCCCTTCACTTTCAGCTTTATTTCAGAACAATGTCACAATGGACTAGAAAGCATTTATTCCATGAGTCCTTCATTTTCTTTTCCAATGAATATTCTCTTTCAATACGTCAATGAACTACGAACTTTTAAAATCATACTTTCTGCTCTAGCCTTATAGCCCTTTGTTTAGGGCATTTTCTGTGTCTACTTTTCCCTACATCCACATGTATTACCTTTATCCTACTAGGTCATTAAAGATGTCTATCTACATTGGGAAAAATACCTCAAGATTTGAGCTAGAAAGGTTTAGGTAAAAAGAGTAAGTCAGATGGGTAGATATTGAAAAATTTAAATGTCTGATCAAATTTGTCTGTCTTTTATATTTTCAGCTAAAATAGTCATTAGAACTTGAGCACCCTTTCTACAGGGCAGAATAAAATGTATGAAGGTGTATAAATAGAACCAAGAAAAAGACTTAAGTGTGGGGTAGATCTTTCACAAATTCTCATTAGGCTTCTACTTATATCGCTGACTCTAATAGTGTTGTTTGACACATCTAATTGAAAAATGTGTCATGACAATGGATGTAGAAATGTGTATTGAGAGAGTCAAGAGTCAATCAACAGTATGATATAGTAGTTTCATTATTATTAAAAATCCAACAGAAACTGACATAGAATGGAAGATTGTGTCATCTAGACATGACAAGGAAGCTCTACTCAGGAAATCTCAACAGTATGGCTTTTTAAACATGTATGGAAAAATTCCAATACTAGTTCATCTCCTAAAATAAATTGGGAAAATCTCATAGTTTCCTACTACTAGATGAAGATCTATTGGCAATTTTCAGTTGTGAAAAGAAGGAAGAAAATTAATCTTCCCTTGGACTAATCAATTATTCCATATGTAGTTGTTAGCCTTGAAACATATACATATAAGCAACACTAAATGGACTCAACAGGTTGTATTTATATATTTTGTGCATATATGTGTTTGCACATATAATAATATGTTTAATAATAATTAAAGAAAAGAGGTCACGAGTATGAGAGGGGGCAGAGTGGGGGACACAGGAGAGATAAGAAGGGGAGATGAAAAGAAAAGTGATATATTTTGGTTTAATTCCACAAAATAGAAAGAAAAAAATAATTAACATGCAATTAAAAGTGCTAGAATGGCCAGTCTAGTGACATATCCTTTTAAAGCCACTCAAGAGGCAGATGGATGAGGACTTCCGTGAGTTCAAGGCCAGTCTTGTCTACATAGTGAGTTTCAGGACAGCCAGGGCTACACAGTGAGATGCTGTCTCCAACAACCAAACCAAAACAAGCAAACAAAACCCAAGAATAATAAAATTGTGGCCATGTTAGTTTCTTTTCCTTTTTCTGACCTCACTCCAGAGCATGGGAACCATTACTATCTATGTTCTGTCTTATAGGTCCTGTTATAGAATGAGTTCAATAGAGTGAGTCTACTATAGATGCAAAATTTCCAAATGAAAAAGTATTTCCGGGACTCAAGTAGGCAAAGAAGAATGGATCTCTGTGAGTTTGGGACAAGGCTAGTCTACATACGAACAGCTAGACCAATCAAAGCTACACAGTGAGACCCTGTCTCAAAAAAATAAAACAAAACAACAACAAAGAGTATGAACATACTGAACATATTGAGACATTTCCTTGACATTATTGCATAAATAATATAGTCTAAGTACTATTTACGTAATATTTTTATTTTATTACTAGTAAGTAAACTAGAGATGACTTAAAGTATGCAAGAGGATGTGTGTAAGTAATCTCCAGGTATTATATTCCATTTTACACATGGGATTTTAGCATTCACAAATTAATGTACCCATAGGAAATTCTGGAGATGATGAGCTAGAGAGTGATGAGTTACATCGCCTTTTTTTTTTTTTTTTTTTTTTTTTCAGATTTCTGTGCAGGAAATATACTCATGTGACCCAGTATGACAAATAAAGGGAGGAAAACTAAAACATCCTGGAAAAAAATGAATTCTTGTTAAAGGCAAACAGAGCTCTCCTGTCATCAGATGAGAGACTTGAGGTTATACCATCTCTTGTAATCACTTCAAGGTAAAACTCGTAAGAATTAGATACCATGATGATAAGAAAGTGAACAGAGGAGGGTTTTTTTAAAAAAGTAAAAAGTAAAAAGAAATGAGCTCCAGAGTCACTATTTTATTATCAGTCCACTACCTTAATGTTGTTTTCCTCTAGATTTCTGATTCTGAAAATTCTGATCACTTTTCTGCTCTGTGCCATTATAATTTGGCTAAAAGCCATTGTAAGGTGTGATAAGAAGCATGTGAAAGAAATATGAAATGGCCTTATACACCATCTACTTGGTTCTTGTTTGTGCTTTACCTTGTAAACATCAAGCTGTGTGCTCAACAGAGATCTGACCTGTCTGTGCCATGTGTACCCTACATTATTGCAATGCCATCACATATAGAAAGAAATTTCCAAGTAAATGTAGATGAATGAACTTGATTCTACATTGTAACATTCGCAAGAGACAAGGGAGTTGGCCAATGAAATTGATAGGCCAAGACAGTATAATACTTTGGAGTCTCTAATCCTTTCTTGAAAAAAAAAAATCCACCTTCTTATACTATTAGTGGATTTCTAAATATTCTCAGTACAAGCAAGCTTATTGTTGGCATTGGTAGTACTGGAGATACTTTGCTTGTGTGTTTGTGTTTTGAGATCTATCATTCTAAAATCTGGCTGGTGAAAGACTGAGTTTTGGCCCAGGAGTCATTAGCTATAGAATTAAAGATAACACAGAAAAGCATGGTGATGTATTCTTGTAACCATAGCAAACAGAGAGGCTAAGGACCAGGTATCAATAGTTCAAGGCCAATCTGTGCTGTATAATCAAACCAATAAAACAAATTCAATACTTTATTATTTAAAGTGATACATTTAAATGACTAGAATATTATTAATAGTTACAGAGATACTGATATTCTCTGCCCAACAACATAATGTGTTTTATACTTTCAGTGTTTCTTAATTTAGATTAATCATAGTTCAAATGTTCAATAACCATTTATTTGCTAGTATTTTTCATGTTAGATGGTATATCTATAGATTAATTAAATCTATTTAAGAAGTATTATTTAAGACCTCATTTATATTGCAATCAAGTAACTAAAAACAATGCATAAAATGCTTTATTTAGTATAATGAATAATGCACTCAATAGAGAAACCACCGTTACCTTTTTCCTGGGGAGAACACAGTATAGACAACATTTCTGTCGAAGGTAAGTCACTGAATAAGTTCTACAAATTGTGATGAAGGTGAGCTAAAAATGATTTTATGAGAATACTAGGAGGAGACAAAACTGGCTACACAGAATCCAAAAGGACAGGGAGCCCACACAGAGCTGTGAGGAATGAGAGGATCATGTGACAGTGAGAGAAAGGAGTTTTTATGGGAGGAACATAAACTAAGAGTAGAACAAATTCCTAATATGTGGTTACCACAGAAGGAAACTATGAATGTGGAGCCTGGCTGTTGACACAGTTAAGATGCTATGTCATGGCAACTCATGGGAACTTAGGATAGCTAGATATTCAAGCTACACAATGCTTCCCTTCCTCATCATTTGTATTGCACAGAATGACATCATCTTTATAAACAAGGGCTTCTATTATTGATGTTCTCTCCACTTTTTGAAACTAATTTACAGAAAACTTATGTCAGATCCCTACCTGTTGCTATTTAACTTTTTTTTAGGCATTTCACCATTCTCTATAGGAAAGTAGATACAACACACACGCTTACATGTTTTCCAGGAACAATCATAGTTCTCAAATAAAAGGACTCGCCAATATTACTTATTAGCATTCATCCTTAAAATCACCTAGTGAATGAGATGGCTAGCTCTATTGGCTAATTAGCATTATTCATCTCTCATTAGTAGTTAATCACCATATTATCCATATGGTGATTCTATAATGTAAGTATGTGATTACTGCTGGGGCATCAGGCTAAGTATTGTGGTATCTTTATTACACAGATGCCATGTCAGCATGGTTCTCTTCACGGAATGGACCTGCCTGGGTAGCTGAGTGAGTAGAAAATGAACATCAATCGGAGGATAGGGAGGCTTGATGCCCAGCATACGGGGAATACTAGAGGGTGAGCAGCAGTGGGTAAATGGGTGGAGGATCACCTCATAGAGGCAAAGGGAAGATGAATGGGGGTTGGTGGAGGGGTAACCGAGAAGGGTGATATCATTTGAAATGCAAATGAATAAATGATTAATAAAAAAGAAAATAAACATACAGATACACAGAAAAGCTGGATCAGGTGGTCTGAGTTTTCTGTTGGAGAAATTTCAACTTCCTTCCTTCTAAAACTTCAGTATAGCTGAACAAGGAGGCAGGATAATTGCATTCACTTAAGTCAAGAAAGCAGGGCTTATGGAGTATGATTGAATCAAGAAGACAGGTTTAGCTAATCTTGGTAGGAACAATCTCTGACAGAGTAGTCTTCAGGCCGTAAATATGCAAGGAAGAAAGCTATGGTGGATGTTCTCTGCACACGCTGTCAACATTCTCACTCAGGGCAAATGAAGGCTTTGCCATCCCTCTGAGCTTCAGCTTAGAGTCAGGAGTGAAAAGAAAGGCTTTGTCATTTTCACAGGTGTAAATGCTGCCTTTATTCACCAGATGTAATTATCATTTAGGAGCCTTACAGCTAAATAGAGTCACCCTTTCTTTTGGTGTCTCCTCCTTCCTTGAGTTGTGCTTTTCCTGTAGAAGTTTCTCTTATTCAGATCTTTATCAATGTTGATGGACCCCATAGTCTTTCATAACCAGTGAAAACGTGGACCAAACCTCTTTCCCAATGTAACACATTCCCTGACTTCTATTCTGATTTTAAAACATTTTAAAGTATATTGGTTGACCTAATTCAGTAGCTTTTTCTACAATCTAGTATATTTCAGCTAGTCTTATTCCGTCTTTTTGTTTATCATGGTACAGTTAGATGTTTATGAATCCACACATTAACTAGACACTAGGCACTTCATTTCATGCCTAGCTCCATGCCATCAAGCTAGGCTTCAAGTTATATAAGATGCCAATATGCAATGTCATCGAAATTTAGCTTAGTTTTTGCCATTTGCTCTGTAGATTGCTGGCAGGAAATGCCTGGCTTGTGCTGTTTCTTGCTAGGGTACAAGCTAACTTCGTTAGGGAGTTTCCAGTTGGTAAGGGATTACCTCAAATATCTCTTGCTGATATGCACTCATTAGTCCAAAGCCTACCCTTACCACATCTTCTACAATCCCAGAAGGTTGAGGTCTTCTAGAGAAGTCTCTAGAAGCCCTGTGTCTACAATCACTTTTTAAATGACCTTGTCTCCCACAGTCAAAACAATGGACATTTTGCTATCTAAGATTATTGGCCATTGCTTGTCCAATGACATAGTCATTAGAGTCAATATCAGCAGTACTTCTAATCCACTCATTCATGGGTGCTGATCAAGCTTTTAAAGGTCTAAGAACTGTTTTTACACTCTTCATTTGCATGTTCAAAATCTAAAGTTTCAATTAATAGTCATCTCACCTCTGGATCTGAAATTGTCTATTTATGGTGGATGTTAATCTATGTAAGAAATCAGTAAAAGTCTCTCTGTGGTTTGCATAATCTTTGTGAATGACATAGACCATTTTCCTTGTTCCTCCACCTTATCCCAGTCTCTTAAAACTACTAAAGTACATTGTATGATAATGGAGTCATCAAATTGCATCTGCTCTATCAAGTCAACAAACTGACCTCTCAACAATTAGTCGTTTTAGATATTAGCACCTTTAGACCCATTACAAGTTTCCATAATTGCAGCTTCTTCTCCTCACCATGTTAGCCATTGTAGTTGAGAACCAGCTTCTAGCACAGCTGCTGCTAAATCTTTACAGTCTTGGGGATTAATATTGATTCTTTAAAATGTTTAAGTTCTTATATTTTAACAGGATTCCAGGCTAGTTGTTTATTTTGTGAATTTTTAACATTTTCTGGCGTTTATTACTTGGTAACTGGAAAAGCTAGGGGAGGTTTGTCATCTTTCCTCAATTTCCTTAAGAGGTGGTACTATAGATTCAGTGGGTGGTCTAGTTTCATTCTTAATTTTATTGGGTTGTCAAGTAGGCACTTCTTCCTTTACTTCCTTTGTCTCCTGTCTCATAAGCCTTTGTACTATCATAACTAATTTTGCTTGCTGTATAGCTATTTTTCTTGCTACATAACTATTTTTCTTGTTGTACAGTTATTTTCAATTTTCTTTTGAGAGAAATTATAAAGATTGCAATTGAAAATAAGGAGAGGTTTACTCTGGTGTTCACAATTGCAATGAGCATTTCAATGGCTTTTTCAAGTAACATTTCTATCCCCTCACATTCTATCCTTGATCCTATGGAACCTGAAATGGAGTTTTCCATTTTTTAACATAGAAAAGGTTGTCCATGTAATTAAAATTTTTATTTGAGGTGACTTACTGTGATTTGCTATCTCAGAGGATCCTTTGTCATTCCTTGCTCTGGGCTCCAGGCTCCTACCACTTTGGAATCTCCCAAGACTCTCTCTGTATCCAGCTGAACTCAAAGAACTGATGCTTCTTCTGGAGATGATCCCACACAAATTAGTTCTCCATGGCTTTCTGTCAGATGTTTTCTACTTTCTGTAACATTAGTGAACTTTCTTCTTCTCCAATCACATTGGGCACAAGAAGTAAATGATTTTATTTCCTTGATGTAATTGTTGTCTCAGAGGCTTACTGTGGAAAGATAGCAATAAAGATGGCACAGAAAGCTGATCCCGCCTGTGTAGGAACATCTCAATAAAACAGTTGAAAAAGAATAGATCATTCATTAGGTTAGCAGATTGGAAACCTTGATGCTGAAATGGGCATTTGCTGAAGAACAGATGATCAGGACTGTAGTTATCAAGGATCATCGTACCAACTGATTGTTAGGTTTGTGGGATTGATAATTGTTTCTGTTATAATAGTTAAACTGTGTACAACTTTGTAGCTTAAACAGAAAGAAGGAAGTTGTAGAGGAATTTTAATCTAAAATCATGGTTGCTCTGACAAGAGATTATATTCAAGACCTGGTAGGTCTATGTCATCTGGCTGGAATGATATACCTTTAATGCCTCTGGCTTACTACACAACTTTAATTACAAACAGTGACCAATGAAGGTAAAGTTAGTTTGTAGAAAGAAGCAGCTATGTTTGAAAGTGATGTCCAATTAAGGGGCAGACAAAGTGACAAATCAGAAAAAGATTTGACAAAACGGGTCAGAGATATGATATGTCCAAATGGGACTCCAGGAGAAGTTCTCTGTTATGCCTTTCTTTTCGAAAGTGAAGATCAGCAAAGACATGAGACCAAGGAAGTGTTACAAGGCTAGCTATACAAGTGTGCAGTCACTGTTGAGTCCTATTTATAATCTCTCCAAGCATCACATGTCCTCCCATGGGTCTTGACTCAGCAAAACACCACGTGAGTCTGCATCACATGGCACAACCAGAAACTTCCACTTTAAAGAGCAGTGCGCAGTGAGTCAGGAAGGGAGGGCAGTTCAGTGAGCACACTTCAGTTCAGTTCAGGCAATTCAGTGGAGGTCAGTTGGTCTCAGTTGGGTTCAGTTCAGCGCAGTTTGGTGCAGTTCAATTGAATGCAATAGAGTTCGGCTGAGTTCTGACAGTTCCGTTCAGTTCTGCTTAGTTGATGGAATCAATGAAGTCAGTGTAGTTCAGTTTGTGGAATTCTGAGACAGTTTTTCCAAGCAGAGCAATTCAGTGAGAAGGCAAGAGAAGAGGTCTGCTTGGAAAGGAGTTTTGAGTCAGAACAGCTGAATTGAACTAACTAGCCAGAACTCAAAAAGAAGTAGAAAGGGTGAATTTATTCAGCAGTAAGCCTCTGAGACAACAATTACATCGGGCAAGTAAAAGTTACTTTTACACACATGTGTCTGAGGCTGTGGTTCTTGAAATGGCTATTGCTGAGCAGTGGTGGCACATGCCTTTAATCCCAGCACTTGGGAGGAAGAGGCAGGCGGATTTCTGAGTTCAAAGCCAGCCTGGTCTACAGAGTGAGTTCCAGGACACCCAGGGCTACACAGATAAACCCTGTCTCGAAAAATACAAAACAACAACAACAAAAAAAAAAAAAAAAAGAAGAAGAAAGAAGGAAGGAAGGAAGGAAGGAAGGAAGGAAGGAAGGAAAGAAAGAAAGAAAGAAAGAAAGAAAGAAAGAAAGAAAGAAAGAAAGAAAGAAAGAAAGAAAGGGCTACCAACATTAAACAATACATATTCAATTAGGAAACCACTCAGATCTACTCTACCACTCCTACACAGACTTTAATTGATTTACATTTCTGTACTTAGGAATTGCATAGCTGACATAAAGTGACAGATGCCCACAGAGTTGCATATCTCTAGCAGGTAAGAAGTCCTGAAATATTTTTACCTTACTTCCTTTATGTGAATCACTTAATGTGTTGCCTGAGACATCACTCACATTTGAAATGCTACAAATTCCACTAAAATAACACTATAAAAATCAGTACTCTAAATTTTAGTGTGCTCTGTTTCCATGTCAAGCTAATATGCCCTCTCTCAAGCTCTCTATTTAGAATGAATACATTTAATAGACAGCTAAATATCACAAAATTGAATGGTTGCTTTCATAGATTTGTCTTCATTTTCTTTCCAATAAATCATTTATAATCCTAGTATGCCTACAAAAATGATATTCTCCATCTAAGTATTTACATCAGTCAAAAACCACTCTCCATTAACTCTGCTAATGATTACTTTGCCTTGTTCAATAATAAAGTCAAATCTCTTACTGGATACATGGGCAGTTTAATCTAAACTAGTGAACTCCTTATTCATTTCTGCAAGCCCTCATGTGCTGTTTCTTCTTGTTATATAGCAGGGACTATGTCAAAGGAGCAGCAGTTTGCAGAGAAAAATAATATGTTGAATACTCAATAGCTTAAATTGAAAAATGAATAAAATAAAATTTATGGCTTAAAATACGTTAAACTATTCCACAGCAACCCCATATGTAACTTTTTCCTGATGAGAAAAGAACATGCTCTCAACTAAGAGTTCAATTATTTTTATTTTCATTGTTTACAATTGGTTAGTTTAATTCTGATCCTTGACAAAATAAACAACAGATAGTAGTTTCTTCATCTCAATTCTATGATCTTCTTGATATAGGAATTGAATGGATGAATGAATTATAAAATGAGAAGAGAGGTATTTAAAAAAAAAAAAAAAACATTTCCAACTGTAAGCATTCTAGGAGTCGGACTTCATGCAGAAGGGACAGGATGACTTGCATAATCTACTCTGGGACCAGCTGCTCAGAACAGCTGTTAACAGAAGCTTTTAAAAGGCTCATTTCTGACAGATTTCTGTTGCTTTTCCCCATGGAATTGAAATGTACGAACGAAGACTCATATTTTATATGGCAACCATATAAAATGTCAAAGATCAGTATGGGAGAGAGAGTCAGAGGATTTTGCATTTCTTTTAGCAGTCTACATTAAGTTTTACCTGAGAGGGCCTTGGAACTCCTTTGGGAAGGACCTCATCTCACCCTTTAAGCAGAGATATACCAGACAAGCAAAAAAAAAAAAAAAAAAAAAAAACATTAAAAAGTAAAGTGAATTTAAACCTTAGGAAAAATTTCTGTACCATTCACATCCACAGAAGGAGATATTGGGTAAGATTATATCAACCTTATTTCTTAGTGGTCCTGTGATATCAAAACTAGTGAAATGTCACAAACTTTTCTATTTTCTAATGTAACTAGGTATCTTAGAAAATAGATAAGTGAGCCATATACACTGTACATTAATATTTCAAACAATTATAATAAATATTTATGGAAGGAAGATAATTCACTGACTAGAATATATAACTGAAGAAAGAATTTTCCGATAGTCTTGAATGATTTAATGTGAGCAGTAAGCCAAAGGTAAATATATTCCAAGTGTACCTAAAAACTCCAGTTAAGTCCTCTCCACTCAAAGGACTACCCATGAGTGCTGCTGCCTAGAGACTCTACTAAATAACAAAGAACAAAAGAACTGTGAAAGGTAATTGAAGAGCTTATTCTGGGAGGGAAGAGGTATAACGTGTTCCCAAGTTAAATGAATAAGCCAGAGCAACTGCAAAGACTTGGAGCATTAAAGCCAAATTTCTAGTGTCTGTTTCAATGCTATTAAAAAAAAAAAAAAAAAAAAAAAAAAAAAGAAGTCATCAAACATTCATTATATATCAAGAGCTCTGACAAATGGTAAGCTTATAAAAGTGACATGTCATCACAGAGAGAGAAGAAAGACAGGAAGATTTAAGTCAATATAATTAGAATGTAGGAATCTAACAAATGTATGGGGGGAGACTGTTTTCTTCAAAAACTATGAGCACAGGTGACATTTTAGTTAATAAATTGCATAACAACTGAGATTTTGCAAGAATTGAGATCAGGTGTTCCAAGGAGGTGAGATGGTTTCTCATGGCATAGATGTAGAACGGAAAAGAGATTCAATGCTTTCTGTTGCTTTGGTAATGGTCTATGATGACCTCAAGATTCTTTTGTAGTGAGCATGGGCTTGAATTCCTATCGCTGTCTCCTAGGTGCTTGGGATTACAGGCATGTACTTTTCTCACCAGTTCAATACATGGTTGAATGGCAAGACCTGGCATAAATTAAGAATTGCAATGTTAGTTTGGAGTTGCATTGTTAGTTTAAACTTATTTAAGGAATTACAAAATGAGACCTTACAGGTAAAACATAGTGAAACCAAATAAATACACCTAGGTATCTCCACCTCACAGAAACAAGGTGTCCCCTTTTAATCCCCAAACTCAACTTAGGTCTCTGTCACCTTTTCTTAGAATAACTTTTAGATTGTTTTCCTCTCCCAGGTGACCTAAATATTCAAAAACCAACAGGGCATGTCATGCTTCTTACATCATGCCCTGTTGGTATTCTAGTGGGACTGAGTGGGAGAGCACAAATTCTCTGGTCCCTAAGTGCTTTAAAGGTCTCCTGTTCTGCACACAGAAGATAAGAATCCTCAGTAATGAGTCACAGATGGATGTAAGACATGTGGGCTGAAATATTACCCTGGTAACAACACCCTTGGTAATAACTGATGTATTTTAAAAGATTGAAAAAGAATGTGTGATGTGGAGACAAATGTAAAAACATTTCCAACAGAATCTAACTGTGTCAGTCTTCCTCACAGCACATTGAAGAGCCTAGCGTTATCTCTCTCAGGATGAAGGAGTATTTGGGGTACCTAGATAGATAATTTAATGATTAGGTCTAAGCTTTGGAAAGAAAATGTTGATAGATTGAAGAAAATTTACTTTGAAACTAACATGGAAACTTGATAAAAACAAAAATAGTAAAAAGGTGAAGAAAATAGATTTGAAGGAAAATAATAGACACAACTGAGAGTTTTAAGTATAAAGAAGGTAAGGGAGTCAGAGAGTGGGAGGCTAGGATGTGGCTTTCTGTCTTCAATATGTGATGTCCTCTCTGTTGACTATGGAAGGACATCTTCAGGTATAATACCTTCAGGATGGGAAATATTGCAAAATTGGAATTTGGTTGAAAGTCAAGAATCAAAACATATTTAACTTTTCCATTGGATGTCCTGGTAGATTGAGTGCATAGAAAGATCATAAAGGAAAAAAAAACATATTAGAGAAAAGCAATTCACTAATATTTAAAAGACTCACAATCACAATGAGTTTTAGAGTGAGAGTTTGGCTAAATGGTCATTTTAATGGATGTACTATTATAATTTTAAATTTTTTTTTTTAAAACTGGGGATTACATGCAGAAAAAGTTTAAGTTTTCCTTATTCCTAGTCAGAAATATTTTTATTATTATTTGTAACACAATTGGAAGAGAGAAAATTCTCTCTGGTATGGGCTCTTTCTCTCTGGAGGTAACACTAAGGTCTTCAGATGCATGCCTCAATTAAAAGCAGTTTTCTGATCCAAGGATGGGCCAACCTTCTCTAAATGGTTAGATAATAAATATTTTAAGATTTATGGGCCATCTAACTTCTGCTACCAATATGTATTACTGCTTTTGAGAAGGTAGGTTGTGAGGGGCGAAAGAGTGCCTGTATTTTAATGAAATTTTATTCACAAGACCGTGTGGTCAGCTATTTGTGATCCATAGAGTTGAGTTGCTGACCCTTTCTCTGAGCTGGACACCTTTTTTCATCTATTTCACTGCTAGACATAGCTTCGAGACAGAAAAGCATTCATGTAAAAGTATCTTGGTGCACACCATTTAATTTATAAATATGTTTTCAGATAGAGGTCTGCCAAAATTGATTGAAAAAATATGAGACTTTAATTGTTTTCCTTTTATTATGGTTCTTAATTGTATTTTTAAAAACAACTGCACTAAAGCTCATAGATGGATAGATTAGACTAAATTTTAATGAAAAATAGAAACTTCTTAGAAGAAATCACAAGAGTGCTGAGAATTTGGGGAGTGACTGCACTTCCAGGAATCCATCAGCTTATTGTTACACTCAAGGCCACCTAGGTATGATACTAATCTTTCGGAAGTCCATTAATGTTCACAGGAAATTTGGAGTTACTAAGGATGAGTCAAAGACCATAGAAACCTAGGAATACGTAAGTAATGGTTGGTTCCTGGCACTCAAACATATCTACACCTCTTTGAAGCAAGCGACTGAACTTCAACATCAAACAAAAAGGTCTTTGTAAATCAAAACCTGAGAGGAACTAATATCCTACAGTAACTATTAAGCTTGCAGGAAAATTGTAATGACAGGTATCATCCATGTTTCTTTCCCTTGCAAGGGAAATTTCTGGTTGTGTCTGTAATCACTACTAAAAGTACCTTTGAAAATGTACTCTATGTCTCAAGGCAAAAGCAAACCTGGGGAAGACATTAATATTTAGTGTTTTAATTCAATCTACAATTCTCACATAAACACACTTAATGTTGGACATGATAAGTGGTATGAACAATTTCACGATAAATTCATATTTAACTTCAGAATTCTTTATTTGTATCTGTACGTAAGTCATTTCTATTTTGGAGAGTTACACTGAATCAGAATGGCTATAATGAATCACTATGAAATCATAAGCTTCTCTGTATGCAATTCATGTACAAGACTTTAGTATGAGGTACTGTCCTTGATCTGAGAACACAGTGAATTATGTGAGTTTTTAGGAAAATGCAGTTTTCACCCTGTACCATGCACTATTCTAGATATATTATAATATGCAATTCATCCATTCTCCCTATATAATACTATGTAAAATATACTCCATTCAAGGAAATTGAGATGAGAAGGGAAGAAAGTAATTCTAAAATTATAACAACAACCACAACAATAAACCATTAGGTTCTTTTCTCTATGAAACAATATCAAATGATTTTTTTCTCAGTGAGAAACTGTAGACATCCATCATCCTATGACAATATTTTACCCAATAATATGTGATGTTTTCTTTGCCATTCCAATGAGTCTCAGTCATTACAGATAATACACTTTCCTCACGTTCTCTTACTATTTTTGACCAGAATCTAAGAAATTATTTTTAATAGTAAAAAGTATCCCTTTGTTAAATATCAATTTTCCTCATTGAAGTCATTTCTGCAATGAGGCAGAATGGTTAGAGAACATGAAGCAAGCAAGCAAGTAAGAACCCCTCTCCCTGCATTCAGATTGATCCCCTGAGAAGTAAAAAGGCCAGAGCTGTCAATAGTGTTGTAAGGCTGCGGCCATGGAAATAACTTCCCTTTTTATTTTTTTTAAAAGGATTTTTGTTGTTGCTCTTGTTGTAAGAATAGCAGTGAACCTGGCTTAAGGCCTGAGGATACATAGCCTTGGGTAGACTGCATTCCTTTTCTTTAATATTTTTGAAGACACTCACCCTAGACTATCAACTTTGTTTAAAAAACTATTGTACCTTTCAACATTCCTGTGTTGTCTTCATTTAGATTCCTTAGCAACCCTTTGAAGAAAATATCTTCAAAACTGCCAAAATTCTATATATGATTATAATAAAGACAACTAAGTGTATGCAACTTGCTTAGAGAACTCCATACCCATGCTCTGAGGTGTGTGATCTTTTTCTGAGTGTCTCTTTTCTCTTTTAAGAGTCACAGTTATATTAAAACATTTTTGTTTAACTCTAATTCTGCTTCAAATTAGTTAATCCCAGAATACTTTTGTGCGTGGAAGATATGAATTCTGTTTTGGCCTTAGACAAGGTCTTTAAAAGATTAAGAGAATTTTTCAGGCTGCTGAGGGTGACAAAGTAGGACTGAGCCTCCTTCCTTTTCCTCCCTGACAAAATGACAAATTTCTCAGAGGATGGAAGTAGAGGAAATGCCTTATCAGTTCATTACAGTGAAATGTTCTCTACTTACAAATGAGTAAATAATCAGGGGCATTCAGTGCCTTTTTTTGGATGTTTACTGACAGTCTTAACACCTTAAATATATCATTTTCTCTCAAAAAATGTGTTAGAAATGAGGAAATTGTACATATAACCAGGAATAGCTCTATGCAAAGTCAAAGGCAACCAAAATGCCACATACTTTACCAAGTTTACCTTTCCCAAGAAAGTATAAATTCTAGTACAAAGTCACAACATTCTTTAAATAATCCCAGAAGATGGTAGGTAGATGTAAAGGAAAAATCAACCTGCTATAAGTAGAAGACATATGTAGAAACCAAACTTGCCACTAAACCTATGTTTTATTTTATGAAATTCATATAAAGATTTTATATGTTTTATACATTGAATTAGTGAAGTTTAAAGTCACAAAGGACAGACAACTTTGAATGAAATGATACTCTTATGACATGTGTAGAGGAATTTTAATTGAGGAACACGATTGTTCTTCTAGGTCTGTATAATCTGGATGGAATGACACACATCTTTAATCCCTCTGGCTGGAATGCAGACATTCCCTTAGTACACACTCTTAATCCCAAACAATGAAGATAATATTAGTTTGTGGAAGGAAGCAGTTATGTTTGAAAGTGATGTCTAATTGAGGGGCAGACAAAGTAACAAATCAGAGGAAGATTTGAGAGAACGAGTCAGAGATAGGATATGCCCTGCTCTCAGGAAAAGAAACAGGAAAGAGAGGCTACTTACAAGCATCACAGAGTGAGTCAGGAAGGGAGGGCAGTTTAGTGAGCGAAGTTCAGTTGAGTTCAGGCAATGCAGTTGAGTTGAGTTGAGCACAGTTCAGTCAAGTTTGGTACCATTCAGTTGAGTGCAGTTCAGTTCAGTTCAGTTCAGTTGAGACCAATTTGGTTTATGTAATCAATTTGTGGAATTCTGAGGCAGTTTCTCTAAGCAGAGTAATTAAATCAGAAGCTGAGAGAAGCCAATTTGAGTCAGTTATCTTTGAGAGATGTTTGAGCCAGAACATCTGAACTGAACCACCCAGCCAGAGTTCAGAAAGAACTAGAATTGTGAACTTATTCAGCAGTAAGCCTCTGAGAGGACAATTGTTTCTGGCAAATAAAAGTTACTGTTACAGCATGTTTACTATGTTTTTGCTGACTAGAATTACTGAGTAAGATAATTTCAGGTTACTTGAGCTTGCCAGGATTTTCACTGCAGTAATGGACTCTCTTCCACTGATGTAGATGCCTAAGGAAGATAGAGGTTCTCACAGTACATGCTTCCTAGTTCTGTACTGAGCCAATTTTCAGATGGATAGTCAAGGCAAGATCTCATGATGATACTTTTGATCAGTGTAATTGCCATCTTTGAATGGTGATAAAATATAACTCAATCAATTCAAAGATTACATTCTCAGAAATAAGCTTCAGTAATTTGCTTTCACAATAATAATTTCCAGTCCAGTAATAATAAAGTTCTTTGTTCCTAGTTTTTGTAAATTATTTAACCCTAATTTCACCCAGGTTTTCTTGTTGCTTAGACAAAGGTTACTCTGGAAGGAAAGAAATAGTGGCATAGTTTTAATATTTTAAATATACTTATATTTAAATATCAGTTAGAAAAGAAAGAAAGAAAGGAAGAAAGAAAGAAAAGAAAGAAAGAAAGAAAGAAAGAAAGAAAGAACAGATATAGTTCATATTTTTGATGTAGGGTTATTCTTTCTATGTGGTCCAGGCGATATTTGAACTGGTTATTCTACTGAAAATACCCTTTGAAATCTGTGGCTCTGGTGGTTTTACTCAATAACTTCTCTTCTTCTATTTCTTGGTAACTACTTCTATTTCTTCTTCCTTCCACTTCTCTAGAGATAAAGTTTTAGCTGTCCTGAATTGTATTCAGTGGTCTTCTGAAAAGATTTATGAATGTCACTGCTGCAGCTTAAAAATGAGGACAAATCTAAGACCTGGAATTTTTGCATAACACACATAAGAATCAAATTCTCTAAGGAAGCTCTATTCACAAATATAGCTTAAGAGGACTTAAGAGTGTTTATTTGGAGCCCTCCCTCCTTTCCTCTTCCTACCTCCTTTAGTAACCATTTTTCTATTCTATAGTTTCATGAACCAGTTTCAGATTACATTTAGATATGAGGTCATAGAATATCTAGTTTGCTTTCTGATTATGCCCATCATCCAGGTTCATCTCTGTTGTACATGACAGCCATATATTTATACTAAATAGCATTCTATTATGATTATCTATCTCAGTTTTAAACTTTTAATCCAATCACCCATTAATAGATATAGTCTGATTTTATAGTTTGGCTTCTGGGAAGCCTATGGGAGCACTGATGTCTCCCTCCCTAACACGCAGATTTCATTCCTTTTTGGTGTGCATCAATAGTGGGAATGAAGAGCCATCTGATAGCATACATTTTCATGGAGCCACCATACTTCTTTCCATGTGACTATTCTAACTTTTATTCACACTGTTTTTACATGAGCCTTTGTAGCATTTGTCACTAGCATTTAGCATGGTTCCCTGTCCTTTTCCAATTCTTCAGAACAATATTTAACTTCAGTTCTCACTAGAGCTTAACAAAGACAGATGGAATGTGCTTTATTATTCACTGGACACTGTTTCAGGTTCAAATGACACTACCTTTTAGGGTTTTCTTAAACTTTTAGTTCTTGGTCAATTTCACAGCATGTACCCCAATCCCACTCATCTCCCCACTCCATTCCTCACACTCTTCATATTCCCTTATAACCACCCCATAACAAAGAAGAAACAAATCTCATTGTGGAAGCTGTAGTGTGTCACAGTGTGTCCCACATTTTTCTACACTTCTTTCCTTACAAATGTTCATTCTAATGTCTCATTGATCTCGTAGGAGGTCTCTGGCTTCTGCTACTCTATCAATACTGAAATCTCACTAGGACTCTTCTCAGATATCCTGCAGTTGCCCTGTGTCATGAAGAGTTTGTAGTTTTGGATCTATAGAACCAGCCCCTTCATGCGTTCCAGTAGTTCATTGATGGAGTAGATGTTGAGGTGGATAAATTCAAAGCCCTGGATCTGGACCTGAGAGGTATTTGAGCTGGCCAGCCTGCTCGCTCTCCCACTGTCATGCTCTAGGGGCTAGTTCACCAGCAATCAGGGCCAGCTTTACCCTGCTGCCCAGCTGAGGTTCAGGACCTGCTCTCTTGAGTGTTTCAGGTGATGAGGAACATGGACAGTTCTCCCAATCTCATGACATCGGAGCCAGCTCTCCCACATGCCATAGCTGACAATGGACAAGGGAATATGGTGTTTCTCCCTCCTCAGAGCCACTGCCCACCAGGCAAGAGGTGCTTATGTCCTCTGGGCTGGATCACCTGTAACCCATATGTCCAGGGTCAGCTCTACTGTGCTGCCCAGGTGAGATGCAAGGCCTGGTCCCCTGAATACTACAGCAGGTGAGGGGCAAGGACAGCGCTCCTGCTCTGATGACCTCAGGGCCAGCTCTTCTGCCTGCCATAGGTAGCATGGGTTGACAAGGGCATCTGTTCCTTAACCATGTCACCACATGGCAGACAAATGGCAGGGCCAGTTCTCTCACATTCATATCCTTGGGGGTTGGCTCACCTGCAACACCCACAAAGTGTGGGGCCAGCAATCCAGAGTTTACTGCAGGGGTGGAGTCATCTCTCCTGCTCTCATACCCCAGGGCCAGCTCTCAGAGGTGAGAGTTGGGGCCAGTTTTGCACAGCCATTATACATTGACTTGTCTCTGGGTGGCAGTCCAGACCAGGTAACAGACCCCTGTTGCTGTAGGGCCATGTGGCCCCAGGTGGCAGCACAGACCAGAATGCCACCATGGTTCCAGGTGGGCATCACCACGGGCTACTTACATCAGGCTGTTTTCAATACTCTCGAGTTTCCAGTTTTGCCTGTCTTCATTAAGCCTATATCTTCTGTTTCTTTTTCTCTTTTGTTTCTCCACACTTACTTGGTACTCTTAGTGGTATCCTGTATCTCTGAGTATCTGGGGGTCATCTCAGGTGTGGTCTCAGGAGTGCTATACCCTGCTTGTGCATTATGGTGCTGGGCAGGGCTCCTCTTGGGCATGATCTGCCCTCTAGGCCTGTGTAACACTGGACTGATGGTCACCTCAGGCTAGCTCCTGGTTTGGGGCTCCATGGTGCCAGTCAGGTTTACTCATTGTCTGACATGTCCCAGTAGCCCATTGTGAGATGCATTTCTCTGAGACTCACCCCTGCCCTGGTCCCAAGCAGGGGTTCTTCTAGTCTCTGGTTTGTTCCCCATCCTAGGAGCCAATCTAGGTGTGCCTGGCACTGGACTGGTGTTCATTTCAGGCTAGCTTTTTCCAGAGAATGTTAGGCTACTAATCATTCAGATGTTCACATGTCAGAATACTGAGAAGAGACATAGCCTCTCTCCTCTCTGTCACCTACTAATGCACATGTGACACAGCAGCCACACCTGCAACGCCGCTAGGGTCAGGTACCTTTAGGGTTTTTTGTTTGTTTGTTTTTGCTTTTATTCTTCAATTTTTAAAAATTAAAACAGTTTATTTTTAGCTGATGCATAAAACATAAAAATTGTATATGTAATGTGATGCTCTGATAGTTTTTGTGCTGTCTAATGTTTAAATCTGATTAAACATTCCTATATTATATTTTAACATTTCTTTGTAATGAAACATTGTAATCACTTCTTCCAACGTTTTACAGAACACTATCAATATCTTTAGTGATCTTATTGTAACTGTAGTTATTTCAATGTTTTATTATCATTTTGTTCATCCATTACAAAATTGGTTAGGATGATAGACAAATATTGGGGTTTTCACAATGAAATAAGTGCAGTAATCAAGGTTATAACATCTTTCACCTACAGTCTGTGGGTAGTGACTGACAAGAATGCTCCTTCCATCCTCAGCCTGTTATGTCTTCAGCTACCCTATTTCTACAGCTATATTCTGTCAATATTTTAAATTTTTTTCTCTTTTATGGAAAAAGTTGTACTCTTATCTCATTGATTGCATGTGTAAATGTGTGTGGTTAGCTTTGTGGATGACATTGTTAATTTTCTTTTGTTTTGTTTTTATACAGTATGCTACAGTCACCTCATATGGCACATCTCTTAGCCTTACCTCTGTTATATAACTAAAACTTTGTATTTTCTGTTTAATATCTACTGCCCTTAGAAACCATCATTCGATTGTCTGGCATTATTCATTGTTTTTAAATGCCATGTACAAATAAAATAATGTAGTATTTACTACTCATTTAACAACAAATACTCTTCAGAATCATGACATTTCTTTATTCAATTTAATCATTAACTTACTGATAACTGCTGTCTATAATAGCCAAGTGAAATAATTATATTCACAAAAGGGCTCTGAGAATTCTCAAACCATTTGCAAAGATGTTTTCATTCATCTACATGGTGCTTAGTCAGCTACAGAGTTGTATTTTTGGGAGCAGAACTATGTCCCTAAAATTTCTAGTTTATTGTCACACACACACATGTCCTCATGTCCTCTGCATACCTGTTGACTACAAATAGAAATCTGCAGAGTTGACAAGAGTCATCAAAACTTCTATTTTTGAGAAAATTTCCCAATCTAATGATAAACACTAGATTTAGTTTCTAAAGTAAAATATTATTTTGCTTACAACATTACCTATAAACAGTGTCAGAAAATTATGTAGTTAAAGCATAAACAGTCATGAATTTTGAATGTTGTCCATTTCTTTTGGGGTTAGATTTCTTCAATTACTTTAGTGGCAAGACTTTGTTGCTGATTTTTAGTATCTGACTGATTGACATTTCTTTAGTTGATTTCAGTAAAATCTTTCTTTTCTTTTCCTTTCCTTCCTTTTCCCCCCTTCTTTCCTTTTAATTTTTGCCAGTAATAAAACCTGGAATTTCACGCAGTTGTGTAACCACTTTGCCTCTGTGTTACATTCTCAGTATACTGGAAACATATTATATGAAACAACTTGGTACTGATTTGTATGAATATATTGTGATTGGTGAGTTTTAGGGTAGTAACTGACAGCTCCATCGCTGCCATGGTATCAAGCTCTTGGGTCATTCGTTATGAGGGAATACCAATGTCTTTACTGGGCAGGTTCAATATATACACCTAGCCAGGGAAGGAAAAACACAAACTCAGGAAAAAACCAGAAACTCAATGGGGTGGCAATAGGATGTCAAGTGTAAATTCCCTTCCTGGGCCACCATGCCTTAGTCAGGATATTTTGATCTTAGAGGAACCACAGAATGTTACTTAGTGGACAGCAGCACACAGAAAGTCTCAGCCAGGGCATAGCAGCCCTTCGGGGTCCTACAATAACAAACTCAATTAATAAAATAAGATGATTCCTATGTGATGAAGGGAGAATGTATCATCAAATAACTAATTGTTCATATTTGTAAATAAAAAGAAAAAATACTAAATTTTATGGTAGAATTTTAGGCACATCAGGATTTCTTTGGACTTTCATTTCAAAGGTATTTTCTGGAAATAACAATGTTTGTAGACTGAGGTATCATTTATTTACTCCTGAGATCTCAAACTGCTAATCCCAAGCCCCAGGACTCAGTGGTGGGGTATAAGCAAAAATACTATTCAAACCCAGTTTCCATTCCTCTGCTTTGGTCCCTTTGTGGAAGGCATGATATTTATATTCAGCAAGTTATCTGACCTCGAGATTATCTTTCTATATTATATGGGAAAGGGCTATTGAACATCTTTTCAACAGAAAACATTGGTAATGATTGAATGATGAGCTCACTGATCTCAGAATCGTCTCTACATCCAAGTAGCACTGACTTCCTTTCGTACTGCTTGACACATACAGAAGTAGTGGATATTGGCAACACTGATGGTTCTGGTTCTAGCACCACACCTCACGTACCTTTGATCAACAAATCCCCTGGTTTTGACAAAGGTAATGTCTGAAAGATTACCACCTATTGCAAGAACAGTAACAAGGATTTGAATGGCAATTTAAGGTTTGACACAGTTGATCTCATTTGAGTTACTCTATGTAGAGTTGGTGACTCTGGACTTAGTAAAATTTTAAAACTGTGAGATTTTGGAAATAAGGGGAGTTTTTTCAAGGTCAAATAGGTAGTAAGTGAAATATCGATGTTTTAAACCAGTGACTGTAAGTTTCAAGTCCTTTTTAATACACCAAGCTGTGTCATAATTTAAGAGGTGATACACCCAGCAGAGATGATTCATTCAGTTTTGATTCAACTATCTGAATGCTTTCTATTACTAATTGCTTTTTGCTTGCCTTTAATTTATATAACTTAATTATTAAGTTTTTCTTGTTTGTTTTACACAGATTGCAGTGATTTGTACTGATGATTCTTTACTACTCTGCTCCCTTCAGCACTTCAGTCACCGGGATTTTTCAATTGCCTTAGTTTGCTTTTGTTTACTTCTAAATAGGTTGATATTAGCAATGGAGGAATTATCTGGAGGATAGTGTCAAGTCTTTTCACTACACAGCCAATAGTATTGACTGATGATACAAAATCTACTTGGTACCCAAAGCTGTGATTGGCACCCCTACCTTATTTTAGTAACAGGTTTGACACTACCTATTAATTTGTAATCTCAAAATAATGTTCTTGCAGTCAGGGATGATTTGAGCACTGTGCTGTACAAGCCATTTTGGAATGATTATCTATTCTAATTCAATTGTTTTATATTACAGCTTTTAAAAGAAGTGTTGAGTTATATATTTACTTAACTATGCAATGTCATCTTAGTTTCATTATTTATTACTATCATAGATTTTTATATTTAATGGTAATATTTTAATTTAAAGTGTTCATTGTTTTTTTATATAACATTAAATGAATCCATCTTGAGTTTTAAAATGTTCTTTGTTCTGCTGTGGGATATTTTGAATACCAACATTGTTTTCTGAAGTGCTGGCATAGAAACCTTAATGGAGCCATGTCATCCATGTAACAGATAGGACCCTGATGATTTTGACTTCACTCATTAAATAATTAAATACATGAAATCACAGAATATTGTATTTGTTTTATTACTGTTGTAAATTGATTTTTAAAGAAAGAAGTTTCACTTAATTTAGAATAAAAATGGGAAAATTACTAAGTGAGTCAATTAATATGGCAAGAATACTTTACAGAATGAATAGAACACACTGACATGTTGACTCAAAAAAAGCATAATAATGATATAGTAACTGAGATTAATGGATTGTTAAGAAATAGTCTGGGCAGTGATGGGAAATGCCTTTAATCCCAGCATTTGGAAACTGCAGTCTGGACAGCATGCTGTCAGAAGTGGAGGTAAGGGCAGTCTTTGTTTGATTTGCTGTTGTTGCTGGTTGTTGTTGTTGTTTTGTTTTTCCCACTGATAATCTTTGCCACAATAGAAGGGAACTCCGTGTGGAGGTTCTTTGGTGCCCATCATCTTCTTTGAATTAGACTGTGGTGCTACCAAGAGCTGATGTGTCTCTGTCAGAAAAGCCTTTCATCATTAAAACATCGTAAATGCTGTATTCTTCTAATCTATGAAGTGTTTGAGGACCACCTATCTAAAGTATATCTGAATAGACAAACATTACTTGTTTCTAGATATGTACTTTCTGTTTAACTTTGAACCACTACAGGAGGCTAAATAAAGCTTATTTCTGTAATTAACAAAACTAGTACCTAACATGACTACAAATTGAATTTTTATAGGTGACTAACTATTAACTTGGATTTCTTAATTATCTTAAAAGGTTTACAATAGCAGCTGTCTGAAGACAGACTGGAACTTTACGTCAACTTTTAAAATGAGTTGTGTACATACAATACCTTAAACATGAGTTAAAACATACAGTATGTGGTAGCAAATAGAACCTTACATTTCTATCAGTATACAATAATACATACCAATGTAAAATATGTGAGACTTGTTGCTTTCATAGTCTAAAAGGAGATAGAATAATCCACCTTTCTCTTTTCTTTTACAAGGAGACATAATAATCTATCCTTTTCTGTCCTTATATCACTACCGTCTCTGAAGGCAAAGGACAAATAAATGCCAGTGGTTATTTTGTAACATTGAAAATTTGAGAATAGAGCAAGATGTTTATCTGTGCATCTGTAAACCTGAGGAAGCCTCCTCCTTCTTGTGGAGAACCCTTTGCCTCTAGAAATGGCTTGTTCCCTTCTCAGGTGGAGAGTACCATATTTTTCAGTTATCACACCAGCCATTTTGAGCTCTGAGACTTTTAGTACCTTGGTCACAATTTCTTTGTAAGTGGTCAAATTCATTGCAATTAAAGTACCAGGTATTTTGATATGTAAGACCTCTAGCTATAGCTTGTCCTATGATATTGGCATGATTGCTCATGAGAGACAGGATCAGTTGTGTCCCTTATCCTCTTGTCCATTGCTGATGTTCATGCCTTTAATGATCTAATAACTCCTGTATATTCAGTATTTGCATTCTCAAATTCCAAAGCCTTTATCAACCAAAAGCCTTTGTCTCCTATTAGAGTGTGACATGACTTTGTTTACTGCTGAAACCAATCTTTGCAAGAAATCTGTGAAGACTTTCTCAGAACATTGTACAATCTTGGTGAATGAAGTTGATCTTTTCCCTGGCTCCTAAATGTTGTCCCAGGCTCTTAAACACCAAACAACATTGCTATATATGTTATCATCAAATTAAATCTGTTCTTGTAGGTCAGAATACAACCTTTCATCAAGCAATTGAACTTTAACAATATTCATGCCCCTTGCTCTATTTCATTGATCAGTATTCCAGGCTTCTTTTTCCACCATGTTAATCATTGTAACTGCTGAACAGCCTTAAGCACAGCTGTTACAAGACCTTTGCAGTCTTGGAGAATAATTCTATTTTGGGTACCCCAGTTACTTAACATTGGTTTAACATAAAGGGAATGCATTCCATAGGAAGCAATAGCCTCTTTAAAACACCCCAGATCTATCATTTCTATAGGATGCCACATTATCTCATTATGATAATGATCAGCACCATTATCAGACATGTACTGGGGAAACCGATGGTGATTTTGTAATTCCAGGACCCTCCTTCAGTAGTACACTTGGCTCAAGATTAACCCTTTCTCTCAAAACAGGGTTTTTTTCTTTAACTGAGTGGTCCTGCACTGGTTGCTACACCTAACTGCACACCAGGCTCCCCAATGTGCCCAGGGTCTGCAGGACTTGAAACTGAAAGTGCTCTGTTCAGCACTGGGTATGGCCATAATTTGCCTTCTAGCCTGGTTTGCTTCCCTCTTTCATCTTGTGGAAAGCTCCTGATCTCTTACTCAGTCATTGGGTTTGAGCACTTTTGTTCTCCCTTTTCTTGCACTATTTGCTTTCCAAGTGCTTCCACCTCTACCTGCAGTTTTTCCAGTTGCACATCAGAGCCCTCCAAATGCACTTGCAATTTGCTCAACCATTCTCTCCATGTTTTTTTGAGACAGAATATATGAAAAAGGAGGAGGAGGAAGAAGAAGGGGAGAAAGAGGAGGAAGAAGATGAGAGGGAGGAGAAGAAGAAGGCAAAGATCAAGAAGATGACAATGGAAAAGAAAGAGAGAGAGTGAGAAAGAAAGAAGAGAGAGAGAGGAGAGAGAGAGAGAGAGAGAGAGAGAGAGAGAGAGAAAGAAAAGGGAGAGAATATGCCTTCTGGGAGCAAAATGAGAGAAAACCCAGTGGCAGTAGCTACAATAAACTTTTGCTGACACCCTGAAACAGAATATCTATTCCTGAGTATCCTGCCATCTCCTTGACAGCATTAGAAACCAAGTTTTCCCTTCTGCCTTGCAGCACGTCTGGGTACCACTTGGAGACTTGCTTTTTGGCTGCTTTATGGGGTTCTTTTACCTACCACCTTTCTCCACCTTTATTCTACTCTAATCCCTTCCAACACCCCAAAATTAAGTAGGAAAGAAAGAAGGTTAGAAGGGCAAGGGGGCATAGATCTCTTTAGACTACATCCTGCTGATTAGGGGCATGTGTTCTTAGGGGCAAGTCCAATCTTGGTTGTCAGGATATCTCCAACCAGCAATCCAGAAAACCACCAAACAGCAAACCAGAAATCCAGCAATCCAACCAAACTTCTCACTACAACAAGCAGAGATTGTCTTATTTTCTTGAGTTAGCAGCCCTATAGTCTTAGTTTATTTTATGTAGTAGTAATTTAAAACAATGCAATATTTAAAAATTGAAAGATCTGTGCTTTTGTTTTCTCACTTCAATGCTTATGCAGCTGTTGATTGCTTTGGGGATATCCTTATTTTACAAAGGACATATGATTATAACAAAACGTGTGTTGTTACCTTTCTACGTATAAAAAGAAAAAAAACCTCTTTATCCATCTTGCATTGCTATAAAGGACTGCTTGAAATATGGGTAATTTATGAAAGAAACATTTATTTCCTTACATTGTGGAATGGGGTAAGTTAAGAACAAACTCTTGCTATCTGTGTCATCACATGAAGAAATAAACTTTCCTTTATAAAGGCCTTATGTCTCTAATGGAGGTGGGCCCTCATGCTCTAACCAGCCTTTGATGAGCCCACCTCTTAAAACTTAATGCTGTAATAACTCTTAAGTTGCAAGATGAATTTTGGAGGAGACAAACACTCAAACTGTAGTGCTGTACATTTCTTTAGTTATATTGAACTTTGTTTCTTAAAGTTATTCAAAAGTATATTTGCATATGCTCACTGATGGGCATTGTGCATTGGATTATCACTGAATGTCAAAAACTGTTTTCTACTTAAGGGAAACACTGAATGATTTTTAGGTGAGATGCTGAGCAACTTAAGAACACTTCAGAGACAAGCAGGACTAAGAGGAGGTTCTGAGAATCACAGACTACAAGGAAAGTTTAAACATGCTTTATGGTGGTCATTCTAAATAAAGCAAGAACTGCAAGCTACATGACTACTATTTTTGAGTATGTCCTGAGATCAAATCATTTTAATTGCTGAAGCCAAAAAGCAGGAACATGCTATGAGAAATGATGTTTCAGTTTAACATAAAGAAGAACTCTCTGACACTTAGCTTTGTCCTCTCAAACTATCCCTACATGTTCCCTGTATTGGATAAAGGAGCTGAATCACAAGGCTAGTGGATAGGAGAAAAAAGAGAGTAGAATTCTATATGGATACAATGCTGGAGTCCTTTCCAATTCTAATACTGTTGAATAGCAAGTTTGAAATATTTGCCCATCACTTATGTCAGTAATTTGGGAGAGCAGAGAGAGAGGTGGAGGCCGACCATGACCACGTGGATAGAGGGGGAAAGGGAGAGGGGCAGATACAACCTGCAGGTGCACGGCCAGGTAGCCGCAGGGAGGAGCATACCTGACTATTGTCAGATGACTGTGGAGGTGGAGTTTGACAGAATGCTAACATCCCCAGTTTTGGTTTAATTAAAAAAGAAAAAATTAGAAAGAGGTGACAGCATAGCAGGAATGGAATAGGGTCGTCGTGATATCTGGCTACTTCCTGCTGACATTGGGGGCGACGTGTCTTTAGGAGGAACCTGGGGTGATATTTGTCTGGTCCTGCTGTCCAGGGTCTGTGGAGCCATCTGAGGATAGGCCAGAAGGAACAGGTCCAGTAGAAGCAGCTGTGTGACAGGAGATGGAGCATCTGAAGGTTGCTTCTCTGGAGCTGTCCTGGATGCACCTGGGCTTGACAAGATGTAGGGAATAAGATTAAGTACTCTTAGGAAAAAGAAAATTTTTTCAAAGATGTACATTTGAAACCCAGAGGATCCCACCCTTTGTAATAAATAGTAAGTGGGAACTTCAGGCAGATGTACTTATCTGGATGGCATCTATTTGGTCTGTGAGAGGTAGATCTCAGTGAGTTTCCTGTAGCTTATAAGTTTACAAAAGAGATAACAGCATAAGTTAGCAACACAAGCAGTCTTTAAGATGAACCTTTGTTGGATCGTATAGTGGAATGTTTAATAAAACAGTTAGGCAAGTTCATAAGAACTCAGGTAATTTAGGACAGTGGGATAGCAAGAAGAGGAAATATAAAGCATTTAATTGGTGGCAAATGAGTTTAGATAATGAGGTAACAGATAATATATGTGAAAGCTTAGCTGTCAATCTAGTCAGAAGTCTGAAAAAGAGTAAACAACAATCTACCAGTTATATATTAATTTAAAAAATGACAGAGTCCACGAGCCAACTAGCCAACAGTTCCCGTGGTTTCCATACTCTCTTGGACAAAGTCAGTTTTGCTTTCAAGTACAGAAGACTTGGGGCTTTTTCTCTGTGGAATGGATACACATGACATGAGAAATGACTTACCTCGATTTGACTTAGCTAAGTCATTTGACTCAGGGTATCCAGTTTAGTCCACTGCGTTCGTTCGCATACAATCCAGGCTGTATCTTCTAGGAGTCCAGTGTTCAAGTCTTCTGAAACCATCTAGGGTCAACTGCTAGAGGCTTTGGGAATTCTGTCAGCTATAAACTATTTAAGTTAGTATTAGCAGACTTCTGACAAAATCGAGAGCCATAAGATTGGTCTTAAGTAACTTTGGCAGGCTATATAAAGAAGTATTTGGCTAGGACCAGAATAAGAAAGCTGATAACAGTATCAAATGATCAAACTGCTGGCAGGCACTGCAAATCAGGTCTGCTGGCGGCAGCAGCAGCAGGGCGGGACTTCCTGCTAGCTGCCAGAAGTCACTGCCCAGTGCCTCTGGCAGACAGCTGCAGTGAGCAAGGAAAAAGCAAGCAAGTCCCATAATCATAGCAACGTTTTAGTTGTGCAGGTGGTTGCGCACATGGGAAAGCAAGTCTCAGAAAGGGTCCCTGGCAGGATTGAAGGAGAAGACCCAGAGCAGAGCTAAGACCCACCAGGCAAACTGGCGGACCGGCCGCAGAGGAGGCGAAGGGGGGAAGGAGGCAGCAGAGTCTCGGACTAACTCCTGCTTCTGGCAAACTGAGGGAACTAAGCCCAGATGACAGCAGATGACAGGGAGGAGGGAGAGAATGTGCAAAAGGCTAACCCATTGGGAGAGACATACTGGGGATTAGAACTAGAGACCGTGCTCCTGAGGCAGAGAGAACAGTCGGTCCAGGCCTGGCCTGGGGTACTTAGCCACGAGAAACAGCCTCGAGGGAAAGCGAAGTGTCTTGCCCATGGGGAGCAGTCCTAGAGTGAGGTTCAGGAGGGACAGGGTTACAGGGTTCATTCCTAGCTCAAGAAATCTTTCCTGGGACCACGTGGCTCACTTACTCTGACCAGTGAGGGATGGGGAAGCTTACCAGGTCGAGGCTAGGCTAGTGAGCGAGGATAACCTTTGGTAGTTGGTTTGATGGAAACCTGAAGATGTCTGCCAGAGTTTCAGCAATTCACCCATTTTGGTTTAATTAAAAAGAAAGATTAGAAAGAGGTGTGGGATTGAGCAGATTTCATGCTAAAAGAACCTGGATGTGGAACAGGCAGAACAGATGGAAGGAGTATAATGAAGGTAGATAAATGGTCAAATATAGTGGATTTTTTGATTTACCAGACTGCAGGCAGTATGTGTTAAGACCCCTTAAAAATAATTGGGTCTAGTGTGCCATTAAGTGGCTACTTTAGTCCATTATCTAGAAGGTATTAAATCCAGACTTTATTGCAAAGGTGTATCCATTTGGAAGGCCTCAACTCAGTCGTTAATCTTAGAGATTTGAGGTTTTTCAGTAGACAACCCAGTGGGGTGTCTATGGGTACAGTGCCCATTGGGTGATGCAGCTGTTACCAAGTTATCAGTTGGCATCCCGAAAGAAAAACTGGTAACGGAAATCAGGCTCAGGCCAGATAATCAGGTCATCATGAGAATATCTGGGGGCCTCGCAGAGCTCCTGGAGTCCACCAGAAAATAGCCCACCTGGTACCAGGATTTCTGGCAGCTGCAAGAGCTGGTGGGGGGGGGGGGCTGGGAGCTATTTCCAAGAGGGAAAAATCACCCAATGGCCAAAGTCCTAAGTCGTAGTTCAGCTAGAGGCCAGTCATATGGACTGGGTTGTAAAGCCAACCCCTTAGCCCAGGGAAGGCTGGCCAGACCCTAACTGGGCATCCAGGGTTCCTCCCACTAATTGGAAACTCCTTACCAATTAATACTCCGGTGTGTGTTTTCAGGCTTGTGCAGTCTGGTATCAGGAAAGATGGAATCATGAGTTCTGTGTCTGTCTGGCTACCCAGCCCACGTGGCAGAGAACAGCTCACATGGTGGAAGTTTTGCAGCAGCGGTGGAAATTCATGCGGTCAGCAGTGGCAGGAATGGCAGCAGAGTGACGGTGGTGCAGGTGGTGTCTGGCAGCGGCAGGAACGGAGCTGCTATGGCTGTGGCAGAGGAGCCTCTGCGGTCCGGGCGCATGGCAGGGGATGTTAATTTACACGCCCGGTGACGGCTGGTAGCGGCAGACAAAGTCCATGTGGAGTTGCAGTTGAGGCAGGCCACATGGTGTCGGTCTCACAAGGTTGCAGCAGCCCGAGCCAGAGGCTGCACGGGGTCTTGAGGTCCCCGAAGTCTTCATATCCCAGGTTTCGGCACCATTGTTGATATTTAGATGCAGCTGCTTGGAACAGAAGACACCAGCCAGAGGTTCCACAAGGGGAATATTTATTACAAGTCTATATCATATTAATCAAATCAGGCTCACCTTTTATAATTTCATGTTGAAAATCTTCCTGGCCTTTTGACACCCAATTACCTCTACTGGCTTGCTGGGGACATGCTGACCCCAAGTGAAGTGAGTCTATCTCCCACACCCTGTGACAACAATTACTGTTTCTGTCTACAGGGAAATAGTAACTCATCTTAAACTCTTTGTATTTTAGAATACACTATTTGAATTTTCACAATTAGTGTTGTGTGGGGCTAACAAATCCTTGTTTTCTTCCTGATTCCCTTTAAGAAAGCTCATTACTGTCTAGAAAACAAAACTAGAAAGGAATGAAAAGTCCTTTCAGAATGTCACTCTATACTAAAAGTCCTTTCAGATGTCATTCTATACTAAAAGTCTGTGCCTCCTCTCTGTATTTTTCAGTTTATCGTTCCTGCAATCTCCTTGGAATTTGACATTTTTCTTTTATTTGCTGTAAGAGAATATAAGTTCCTAAAGGAACAACCTGGCATGAATACTTGAAACTTCATCAAAAGGACAGGATTTGCAGCACTATTGATAATACAATAAACATCATAATGGTTTTAGATTTTCTTTTCTTTTTTTGCCTAAAGTGGATGCTTCTCAACCTTCAGGTATGTCTTACACGTTAATTTCTTAAGAAATTGCTTAGAAAATTATCTTCATTTATTCATGAAGAAAAAAACACCTATTGTCTTGTCATAAGAATCTCTTTATAATTGCTTTTATTTTTATTTCACTCTATGCATATGGGTGTTTTCCCTGCATGTATGTCTGTGCATGGAATTTATACCCACCATTGTTTCCTAATGAACAGGGACAAAGTTTATCTCTAAGGAACTATTAGCTGTTAATGATTCCTGTGGGTATGAGTGTCAATTTGACCAGTGCTGTAGCCACTGGTAAGTAATCATTGCTGCAGTAAATAACTCCTAAACCATGCTTGTGTAAGCATGCCCTCATTTAATTCAAGGGATCAAAAACAGGGAACAAACATAGATGAGGGAAATGTTGGGACAAAGCAGGGTTTCACTGGGAGGGGGAACAAGAGATGGTGATGGGGAAAATATGATTAAAATACATGATCCACATGCACAACATTAATTCAAGAAGGAAAGAGAGAGGCATACAGTTGGATATAAATTGTATGTACTGGTCAGGCTGGAACTGAAGCACACTCATCTTTATTGTGTTTGATCTGTTCTTTTCATTGAAAATGTTTCTTCTCACATAATTTATTCTGATTATGGGTTCCTCTCTCACTTCCTCCCTACCTCCCCTCCCAGCTGGATTCACTCCCTGTCTCTCATTAAAAAACAAACAGGTTTCTAAGTGATAATAATAAAAAAATAATAAAAATAAAATTAGATAAAACAAAAACTAACATCAGAATTGGACAGTAAAAAAAACAAACAAATAAAACCCCCAAAATCCAAACAAACAAACAAACTCCAAACAGAAGGTAAAGAGCCCAAGAGAAGGCACAGGAAATGGACCTAACACTCATTGCCATGGTCAGGAATCCCATAAAAATACTAAAGTGGAAGCCATAATATATGTGCAAAAGACCTGGCGCAAAACAATGCAGGCCTGTGAATGCTGCCTCAGTCTCCGTGAGTTCCTATGAACATTAGTCATTTGTTTTAGAGGACTTTGTTTTCTTACTTTTCTCCCAGGAGCCAGCCCCAGAGTGGGAAGGAGATCTTCTTCTTTCTTCTTCTTGTAGATTCTTCTTGAGGCAGCAAAGGGGAAACAGGAAAGGGCTTGGGGTAAGACTTGATCTTACAAGATTCCAGGGTAAGACTTTGTCTTATGAGATATTTAGGGTTGCTGTATACTAAAAGTTTACTTATCTAAGTTACTAAGCTACTGTAGCTGACCTGCCTTCTGTGATCCTCTGAGGCCAGAAACTAGTTTCTGACACTTATCACCTCAACCTAAAAACAGCAAAGGATTAAGTGAATAGCTTTTGTTCTATCTCAGCAGGAACTACTGGGCTCAAACTTATGCCTGCTAGTCTGAGGTCACTGAGGAAAAAAGACACTTAGATGTGGGAAAAGGGGCAGAAGTGGAAGAGTCCCAGAGGCTTCCAGGCAGCAGGTCCCACATACAGGAGAAAGGACTGGAGTTCCAAAGGCTGGAAGCTTTGGCGACGGCAGGCCCCAATGATACAAGGAAGTCCTTGGTTCCAAAAGGGTTTATTTTCATGGTGGGTGGTGGATGGATCTGGATGTACCCACCCCCCAAACTTAGGGCAGACCTGAGTTAAATAGGAGGGAGAAAGTGGGGAGGTTCTAGGGAAGAAGGTTTAATTGGCTCTGCCCTCTGGCCTTCATTAGTATGTAAATCTCTCTAGGGCCTGAGGCCTATACTCACACCCTCTACCTGTGCACTTTGGGAGGGCTCCCCCAACCCAACCCCCGCCAATGGCCTACGTGACTGAACAATGTAGGTCCATGGAGATTAGACTGCTTGTCAGGACCCTGGGTTCTGGGGATGTGGCCAAACTCATGAAGTTTCTCCCTTGGAGTCTTGGGGTTCCAGGCCCATGCCCAGCCAAGAACCAAGATACCCTTGCACAGTCCCACACTTAGAGAAGTTATTATAGAGTTTATTACTAAGTGTAAAAAGTTTCCTATGAAAGCTATCTAAGGGGAAAAGTGGAAAGGTCCTAAGTGGAGAAAAGGAAAAAATTCTATTCTATCTGGGAAAAGGGAAAAATTCTATTCTAATACTACTCTAAGTGGAGAAAAGCAAAAAATTCTATTTTATCTCTCCATTGTATCTGCCTTTCATCTCTTTGTCCTTAGTACTTACACATCTTTCAGGATACATGATCACATGTTACAAAGTTCATCACAGTCCACACCAAAAATCAAGTCATAAATTGAAATAGAAGTTTACAATAGAGAATGTTTACATTCATATCCATTAGGAGTAATTATCTGGCTAAACATCCATCACCTGTCTAGTTCCACAAGCACTGAAGGTTTAAAACTATAACTAAGTAATTAGTGAATTTTTGTATAGATAAACCCAGGAAAATTTTTATCTTCTGTCCTAGCACCTATAATAAATCATTAGTTCTCTTTTAATGACCTTCGGCTAATTGTTTTACAACCTCTTGGAACGTACTCTGAGTAGGAGAAAGTCTGGTTACTATCTAAGAGCAAATAACTGATGACACTTGGGAGACTGGCAGAGTTCTCATTGCAGCTTTGACTAGCATAAAAGGACCTAATAGCAGTCCTGTCATAAAAGAGCTTAATAACCATTGATATAATTTTAGGAATTCTTATAGGATCATCATTAAGACCAAGAAGTTATCTATTTGTCTATATAGCATCACCACAAGATAGTATATCTTTGTGGATCTGCAGAGATCTGCTCCAAAGGGGGATGTGCTATTGCTTAGTGATTGTTATATATGTTTATAATAATAATAATAATAGGAAAACATATTAATAACAGGAATCTTTCCTAAAATAAGTCCCTTACACCCTTGCTGAATAAGGACTCACTTTTCACAGATTATATAATAATCCAAGGCAAGCCACTTCAGGATGATCACCTGTTAGTTACTAGCTTGTCCCATTATGACTCCTGACAATTTTCTTCATCATTTCTGGCTCACACACTCTTTCTGCCTCCTCTTTCACAGGGTTCCCTGAGCCCTGATTGGAGGGATTTAATGGAGACAACTCACTTGGAGCTGAAGCATAATCTTTCTGTATAAAGACATTCCCATTCACAAAGCTTCGAACATCACAGAGAATTAAATTCGACATACCAGAAAATGACCTGTGACCTATGACTGAGCTGATATATAGCATCTACCCTAGTACATGTCTCTCTCTCTGAGAGGGGTAAATAAAAATGTCACTATATCAGAGTTCATTAAAAGGGAATCTGACTGTTTTGGGGATTAAAACTGAGTTAAGATAGCCTTGGTAGCTAATACATTTCTACACCCCAACATATCTCTCTCTCTCTCTCCTCTCTCTCTCTCTCTCTCTCTCTCTCTCTCTCTCTCTCCCTCTCTCCCGTCTCTCATCCCTCCCCCATATATTTGCTTCTTATATGAATTTCAAAAAAAAAAGAAATTCTGAATAGAATCATAAGACACATCTTGTGAAACTTACCCCTACATCTCTAGCTCCTCATAGCACAGTACTGTGGCTATCAATGTTTGGGGCTTACTCATATTTTTTCACCAATTTAAGATGCAACTGGCTTCAAGGCAAGCAGTAAAAAAACCTTTCTCTTTGCAATGAATATTGAATTCATTGCTATTCCCTGGCATCTGGTTAAGGGCACAAAAAAAGCAATTACAAAGTTCAGATAGAGCATGGAGAAGTCTGATGTTCCTGAAAGAAAAGAAACCACTTATTGAAAGATATAATGTAGCTTTTGACTTCGCAGTACTCAGTCTTAGGTAGATCTGTCAAGAAAAATGAAAGCTTATAAATTACTACCCTGAAATAGAATGTTCTTCAATTTTACTTTGAAAGAATTCCATGTTACCTTGAAATAGTTATGAAATCAGTTATTCATAATAACTGATTCTGTGTTTGCTATGAAGATAGTGGCAGTAAGCACTCTAAGCTAGTATCAGTACAATGTTGGCTAGGACAGGTAACAGCAAATACAAGAATAAATGAAGGGCCCTAAAAATACTCTTCAAACTCATATGTAAGGAAAAAAGTAGAGGTGACAACCTGTAAGCATTCTTGCAATACATTTTCAGCTTTTCCAAGAGCTTTTTATACTGGTTTGAGGATGGGGTGGGGTGGGGTAACACATGGGGGAAAGACAAATGGGAAAACAGAAAGGTGACACAATAGTCACTGGGAGGAGATTTTCATGAATTGAATTATTTGTGTGTTATATTGTTTTAATGTATTCAAATATTTAATAATTTAATTGACTAGTAATCTAAGACAAAATTAAGACCAAGTCACCACTTAACAGAAACTCAATGAATACATATTTGCCTCTCTATATATCATAATTTGATTCTGGGTGAATATGTCGATGATAGAAACGTAGACAAATTTACACAGAGAAGTAAAATGTGTGAAGTGATTTTAAAGTCAGTATATAATATTGTGAGGATCGTATTTCTGATATAAGGGGAGGGGGAGGGAAGGAAAGAACAAACCATGATGCATCTATCCCACACAGCTAAGGGGCTTGTTTTAATAGACTGAGGATCATGACCTTCATTGCTAAGAAACACCTAACAAAGAGGAACAGCTTTTCTGTGCAATGAGTTCACACTACTATCTTCCTCCTACTCAAGACTGGCATTTTCTCGGGACCATTCTTCTCTGGAATTCTGAATTTCCTCTGGTTCCCATGGCATCTTTGGCCTAATAATTACCTCAAAATCTTTTTGTAGAGCCCAGAAGGTTTTAAAAGTCTAGTCAGCACAGGAATAACAAAGAGGAATATCTTAGATTGGGGATGAGGTCATGGCTTCAGAGAAGATTGGGAAAAGGTAGAAAATCCTCAAGTCACACAGGCCATCATGTGTAATATGCATAAAAGGGAAGTATTCAATGGTAATGACCTTCTTTGTCCTTTATGCAATGGAAGAACAATATGTTATGGTTCTGTATAATCCTGAGCCAGGTTTATGTAGAGCTGAAAAAAGCATCACTTATCCAATGTGAACTGAAAGGTCTCAATTGGCTCTACAGCTCGTCTGTGACTACTGGGTCATTCCTAGCTCATTCATATGAGATGGTTGTTGTGTCCTTAAGAGACTTCTCCTAATAAGAAAGGGGAATGATATGTTTATCCATTACAGCTTTATCTTAATTAAGGATACTTTGGTTGCAGGTAAAACCAATCTACTTCACATTTGAATAAACAAGATTACTGAAGAGTAATTGAGCTGCCTCTGAATCTCAGAGAATATGTGTTAACACATACAGTGCAATGGGTGGCAGAGAGAAGCTGCATAGACCAGAAATCTCAGTTTTGTTCTTTTTCTTTAACATGCTCCTAATTCCAATAATTCTCAGCTGATGTTGCCTGACACCATTCAATTCATCCACCTCCATGGAAGAACAAATGATGCATTTAAGATGAGCAAGGATATTGAATAGACATATCTCAAAGAAGACATAGTAATAGCCAACTGGTACATGAACAAAGTTCAACTTCATTATTCAAGAAATGCAAAATAAAATGAAAATGAGATCTTTATTCCATGGCTACTACAAAAATGAAAGAAACAATTTTCAAGAATAAGAAGTAAAACACTTGAGCCACCCACACTTGAGCCCTGTGGGTGGGACATATAGCCATTATGGAAAGCTATATGGAACATTCTCACAAAATGCTCTTTTCTTTAACTTTGTTTGGCAAATCAACCCCATATAAACTGCATGGAACTAGCAACACAGCATGTTAGCCTCATATGCATTATCAACACTGAACCAGAAACAGAGAAATCAATTCGGAGCCACAAGTCTCTCCATTTTAGAGAAAAGGGGAGTCATACCAATTACATCCAAATTGAACAGCTGAAAGTTTATGGGCTACCACATGTTATCTCCTTAAGTTTTAATATTTGCAAATGACCAGCTTTAAGCTAATAAAACTGCAATTCTGTTTACAGCATGCTATTCTGTAAAACAATATGAAATCTTTAAATAGAAAACTCATCTCTAAATTTTCGGTGATCCAATAAGCATCTTAATTTGTTTGATGTACAAAATAAATCTGAGAAATTAATATTGGAACAGAATTAAATGTCCATGAAGAGAATGTGACTTCTCAAATCTACTCATAAATTGAGCTATTTTGAACACCTTCTTCGAATGTTTTAAAGTAAATGTGGCTACAATAATAGCATAGCAAGTTAATATTCTTTGCTCTTAGCCTCTTTGAAGAATTGGGAAACCCTTCCAAATCACACATTCTCATATTGAAATTAATAATATAACAAATCCAAAACAAGCTGTGATGTTGCTGGCTTTCAACAGTTTGAAAGACAGAGATGAGCAATCATCAGTGATACTAGACTGTCAAGCTCATTTTGGGGAACCATTCATCCTTAAACTTGCTTTTGTTTACCTACTGGAGGCAGGGTATCACCCCCATTATAGCCTTCCTTTTGATGCTGCCATCTTTTACTTTCTATATTGTACTAACATCTGGTTCCATTAGTGGAACCAACTAGTTAGGTCGATTTTCAATCAGGCCTTAAATGTCTTATAGCTGCTTAGGAAGCAGAAGCTACATTAATAGTGCCATCAGAGGCCATCTAATTCTGCGTACCATATTCTTCTATTACCTATACCATTTCTACTCTCCCTACTATTATTATTGAGCCATTTACTAGTTCTTCAACATTCTTAAGACCTGGCACTTTTGCACTATGGCCAAACCATATGGGCAATATAATATGAAGAAAATTTTCTATTTCTGGATCCTACATATTACTGTGAAAATGTGGCTTTTATTTTCTCAGATGAAGTGATGAGATGAGAGCCATACTCAAGTCATGCAAATACATAGCTAGGGTTGAGCCTGGAGAATTTTCTTCTCTATTATAACTATCACTATACCTCGGTCTCGAAGCTTCTAGCCTTTGTAAAATCTTCTGAAAGCTTAGAACTTGAAGACTTTCGGCTTCCAGCCTCTGTCTGCTAACCTAGGCCTAGAATGTTTCAGCCTCTGAGACTTACTGCTGAGTAACTCACCCTTTCTAGGCCTTTCTGAATTCAGCTGGCTGGTTCAACTCAAACTCCTCTCCAAGCTGACTGATTCAAATTGGCTTCACTCAGCTTCAGACTGAATTTCTCTGCTTGGAAAGACTAACTGAACTGAACTGAACTGAACTGAACTGAACTGAACTGAACTGAACTGACCTGAACTGAACTGACCTGACCTGAACTGAACTGAACTGAACTGAACTGAACTGAACTGAACTGAACTAAACTAAACTAAACTAAACTGATTCTCTTAATGAACTGCTTCTCTCTCACTCACTGCTCTTTAAGTACCCTCTCTTTCCTATCTGCTGTCTTGAGAGCTGGGCATATCCTAGCTCTGACTCATTCTGTCAAATCATTCTCTGACTTGTTACATTGTCTGCCCCTCAATTACAAGTCCTTGATTGGGATTAAAAGTGTTTGCTATAGGAGTATCTGTATTCCATCCAGAGACATCAAAGATATTTATTCCAGCCAGAGGAATTAAAAGTATATGGTATGTCTGCATTCCAACATGATCACGTCCGTAGATACGACCCCTTGTCAGAGCAGCCATGTTGATGAATTAAACTTCGTCTACATCAAGGTTGGTTATTTGTTCTCTGCACTTTCACCAGTTGTGGCTTTCTTTTGGTTTTTAACTGATGCAAGGAGAAGCTTCTTTGATGAGGGGTGAGAGCTACACTTATCTGTAAGTGGAAAGACAATTAATTAGAATATGGTTACAAATTATATTGTTTTGAGCAAGTAGCAGTAATAGGTCTTCTAGTGTATATGATTTCACCAGCTGTAGGTAATTGATTTGGTTTCCAGTACTAGGTAAGATTTCCACTATTCAATATAGTACTCGAAGTTCTAGCCAGAGCAATTAGACAACAAAAGGAGATCAAAGGGATAAAAATTGGAAAGAAAGATGTCAAAATATCACTATTTGCAGATGATATGATAGTATACTTAAGTGACCCTAAAAGTTCCACCAGACAACTCATAACCTTGATAAACAACTTCAGTAAAATGGCTGGATATAAAATTAACTCAAACAAATCAGAATCCTTCTTCTACTTAAAGAATAAGTAGGCTGAGAAAGAAATTAGGGTAATGACACCCTTCACAATTGTCACAAATAATATAATATACCTCGGCGTGAATCTAACCAAGCAAGCAACAGAGCTGTATGACAAGAACTTCAAGTCCCTAAAAAAAGAAATCAAAGAAGATCTTAGAAGATGGAAAGATCTCCCATGCTCATGGATTGGTAGGATTAATATAGTAAAAATGGCCATCTTGCCAAGAGCAATCTACAGATTTAATGCAATTCCTATCAAAATTCCAACTCAATCTTCACAGAGATAGAAAGAGCAATTCTCAAATTCATTTGGAATAACAAAAAACCCAGGATATCAAAAACTATTCTCAACAATAAAAGAACATCTGGGGAATCACCATCCCTGACCTCAAGCTGTACTACAGAGCAGTAGTGATAAAAACTACATGGTATTGGTACAGAGATAGGCAAGAAGATCAATGAAATAGAATAGAAGACCCAGAAATGAACCCGCATACCATAAGTCACTTGATCTTAGAGCTAAAACCATACAGTGGAAAAAAGACAGCATTTTTCAAAAGGTGGTGTTGGTTCAACTGGAGGTCACCATGTAGGAAAATGCAAATCTATCCATTCTTATCTCCTTGTAAAACTCAAGTTCGAGTGGATCAAGGACTTCCAAATTAAACCAGACACACTGAAACTAATAGAAAAGAAAGTGGGGAAGAGCCTTGAACTATGGGCACATGGGAAATGTTCCTGAACAGAACACCAATGGCTTATGCTCTGAAATCAAGAATTGGCAAATGGGACCACATAAAATTGCAGAGCTTCTGTAAGGCAAGGGACACTGTCAATAGGACAAAAGGGCCACCCACAGATAGGCAAAAGATCTTTACCAATCCTACATCTGATAGAAGGCTAATATCCAAAATTTACAAAGTATTCAAGAAATTAGACTCCAAACAATAAAGTAACCCTATTAAAAATCGGGTACACAGCTCAACAAAGAATTTTTAACTGAGGAATATCGAATGGCAGTGAAGCACCTAAAGAAATGTTCAACATATGTAGTCATCAGGGAAATGCAAATTAAAAGGACCCTGAGATTTCACCTCACACCAGTCAGAATCCTAAGATTAAAAACTCAGATGACAGCAGATGCTGGCAAGGATGTGGAGAAAGAGGAACACTCCACCATTGTAGGTGGGATTGTAAACTTGTATAACCACTCTGGAAATTAGTCTGGCAGTTCCTCAGAAATTGGACATAATATTACCTGTGGATCCAGAGATACCACTCCTGGGCATATAGCCAAAAGATGCTCCAACATATAACAAGGACACATGCTCCACTATGTTAATAGCAGCCTTATTTATAATAGTCAAAGCTGGAAATAACCCATATGTCCTTCAACAGAGGAATGGATACAGAAAATGTGGTACATTTACACAATGGAGTATTACTCAGCTATTAAAAACAATGAATTCATGAAATTCTTAGGCAAATGGATGGAACTAGAAAATATCATCCTGAGTGAGGTAACCCAATAACAAAAGAAAACTCATGTTATGCACTCATTGATAAGTGGATATTAGCCCCAAATCTCACAATACCCAAGAAATAACTCACAGACCACATGAAGCCCAAGAAAAAGAAAGACCAAAGTATGGTGCTTTGGTCCTTCTTAGAAGGAGTAACAAAATACTCACAGGAGCAAATATGAGACAATGTGTGCAGCAGAACCTGGAGGAGAGACCATGTTAGTTCTAAAATTTACAATGGTAGTCATTAAATTAGGAAGAAGTTTAATGACACTTGCAGTGTATTTGGCATAATTCTAACACCTCTTGGGATGTTTTAACGATACATAGGGAGCTTATGAATTTCAAAAATGCTGCTCTGCTAAGTGTTGATGTGGTAGATACTGCAAATAAAATTACCCATGGCATGAGGTCAGTATTTCTATTTTGGTCAAGCTTCAAAAATGACAAATATAGCTTGATCATGCTAGCCCTTTTTGTTCTGGGAATACTTTTATTCCTGCCCATTGTGTTAAAGCTTTTCTTCAACAACATCAATATGTTGGCAGCCAAGTACATGGCTTGAACCTGAAAATGGATCCCCAGACACAGTTATTAAATTCTGGCTGGCAAGCCAAGGATGGGTAAGTTTCTGCACAGAGCCTTACCAACCTAGACAGAAATGCATTGCTTTTGATAATGCATATTCCATGATGGTTAAGGAAGGCATTCTTGTCAGAATGACCTAAGACAGGTTCAGTCTTGTTAATCGAAATAAAAAAGGGAGAGAGGCAGGAGCATTTGGGGCTGCTTGGCAAGAATCTGACATGGGCCAAGGACAAGGTAATGGGCTCCTTGGCAGGAATCTGACATTAGGCTAGAACAAAGAAGTAATCTCATGCAGGAATCTAAATTTTAGGCTAGAACAAAGAAGTAATCTCAGACAGGAATCTAAATTTTAGGCTTGAACAAGGAAGTAGGCTTCAGACATGAAAATGACCTTGGGCTAGGACAGGGAAGTAGGCTCAGATACTTGGTCATCCTGATAAGCCCTTAGAAACAGCGATCACAGGAGTGTTCATGTAATTGGGTTTAATGCCTTGCTTTTTCTTTGACTATTTGTGTTTATTGTATTGCTTGTTCCTTGACTATTTGCATCTATTGTATTGCTAGAACCTCAACCTAGAACTGATCTTAATACATGCATGTAATCAAAATGGTATAAAAACATAAAGGAGGAGGGGGATGGGATAGAGGTTTCTAGGGATGGGAAATGGGGAAAGGAGGTGCATCTGTATTGTAAAGAAATAAATATCCAATAAAAAAGAAAAAAAAAGACTTCCCTCCTATTGAGTTGGCCTTAAGCTCAATTAGATAGCTGTTGTTTATTGAGTTGGCCTTAAGCTCAATTAGATAGCTGTTGTTACCCCCAAGATATATGTGTTGATATTTAACCCTGTGTATACCTCACCATGTTGATCATTGTTGGGTTCACAGATACTACATATTCACAGGCTAAGATGACTTATTGCTTTTCTTCCTTTCAGCTTGCACAGAACCTCCCTGAACTATGAGAGATAATCCACAGGTAGGAGACTCCCAAATCTGTTCTAGCTCAGTTCTGCCAAGTCTTATGTCTGAAGAGTATGGTGTCTTTAGCAATAGAGACTTACCTTCAAGTTTCCAGAACCAACCCAGGACAATAGCAATGGCTTACAGTATTTTTAAGTTTAATGGACTTTGTTTATCAACTGTTCAAAAGGATGCTGGAATTTTTGTTGAGTGTATAACTCTTGGGGATACCATTATCACCTCAAATGGAATAACATACATATACCCACACCACCCACCCCACCCCACCACCCACACACACACATTGTTTCTCTATAGCTTTTTCAAAAAGACTTAGTTTATTCTTACCATCCTTTCCCTCTTTATTGCTATTTTTCTCCATCCTCTCCATTTTCCCATTTCTCCTTTCATAACAATTCCTACAACTAAGCCTCCGAGCGGAACACACAAAGAGAGCATGGGAAGATTGTAAATGCCAGAGAACCTAGACATGTGCGATGAGAGAGTGTCTTGTATTATGACACGGAAGCTGAACCCATAGGTGAAAAGCTAAAGGTAACACATGACTGTTGAGAGAGGGAGAATTAATCTTCTTTAGGAATGAGCCTCATGATAGATTGTTCAATCCCAAGTTATCAGTCATTAATACATACAAATCAGTAACAATGGATTTGTTAAAATGTCCTTATATGCATGTGTATGTGAGCACATAAGCAAAGTTAATTAAAGAAAAAATAGGTCATGAATTTAAAATGGAATGTATAATGCAGGAAGAGTTGAAGGGGAACAGAGAAAGGTGGAAATTACGTAAATGTAAATAGGATATACTCATGTATAAAATCCTCAAAAAAAAAAAAAAAAAAAGACTTTAGCACCTTCAGATAAGTGAACAAATGGAAATTGCAGTGCATGTACATATACACATACAAACCACAGATTATTGCCTTGTTTGCCTTGAGGTTTCCAGTTTTGAGGCATTATACATGATCTCCCAATGACTGATGCTTCCAGGAGCCTAGGCTGTCAGTGAATACATCCATAGCAACTATGGGACTACATTCATGGGCATGATGCCCAGCATTTACCTCAAGTGTGAAATTATTCAAACGTGGTCTGAGTCCAGCTTGTGATGTCACCAAAGTCACCACAGTCATTGCCCTGTCTGCTGCTACCATGACTGACTGTTTTAAAGTGTTTGTGTCATAACTATGTCAATGACAGGATGGAATATCAGATCAAGGGAATATCAAATAATAAATGAGAAAAAGTTTGATTAGAAGAGAACTTAATATGTTTCCTTCTTTCAAGGAATTTCTTACTACCTGCACACACCATTATAGTAGAATTTGAATAATGTAAAATTAAAGCAAATAAAAATTTTATGAAGTAGTTCTTCATCAATATGTTTTAAATGAATTCCCAAGTTAATGTTCATAACTATCTGTATTTAGTATTTTAAATCCATTTTCTTATTTGAAGAAAATGGCAAGCAAAAGGGCTCAGGATCATGTAAGTTCACTTCTAAAGAAAATTGGTGTGTGTACTAACAATTGACTTCAGGGCACACAGTTTGAAGCATTATACTAAACTGACATTGGGTTAAAGCTAAAGCTCTTTCCAAGCTTAAAAAATGAGAGAATGCGAGAAGATAAGTAATTATTTAGGTTAGTTTATCAAATTATGATCTATAATTTCTACTATAGTAAACATTGCCCTAGGCACTAGAGACACAACTCAGAACAAGCCACAGGGAACAACCACTGGTGTTAGTGTACAGTCAATAAGCAAAGGAAATCATGATAATTCGATATAACATATTTTAATTCAAAGGAATTTAGCAAAACAGAGGCTAGCTGTTAGCACATGCTGCTCTTAGATAGTACTCAGTCAGTTCCCAGCACCGACATGATAGGTCACAACCATCTGGATACATCTAGGGTATCTCATGTTCTCTTCTTGTCTCTGTGATCATCAGGAATAGGCATAGTGTATAGATATGCCTATAGCTAAAACAACCATATACATAAAAATTTTTACAAATTAAAAATATTAAATAACAGATATATAGCAAAACAAAGAAAACATACATAGATAGAGAAAAGGAGGCAAGGCAGTCTTACATGTCCAGGAAGATGAAAAACATCATTCATACATGTAGATGAGAGACTTGTGAAGATCCTTTTGTGTGTCAGTAGAACATATTAAGAGCAATGAATCATATCAATTCTGAATAAAAACATAAAGCCCTATGTTGATACCTATAGTGGATGTATACACGCGTCTCCCCTTTCTGGAGAAGCATCGTGTGACGTGATAACACACCCTACAGTACATGGCTGCCATGGGAAACCCACAGATCTTTAAAACTGACAATGGCCCCGTTATACGGTAGCTAAGTTCCAACAGTTTTGTTCCCAGTTTGACATCAAACATGTCACTGGTATTCCCTATAATCCTCAAGGCCAAGGCATAGTAGAACAAACCCATCAGACTTTGGAAAATATGCTTCATCGCTTGACTGAAGTTACAGATGCTTACTCCCCTTGACACCTTGAAACAGGCTCAATCAAATCATGATCTCCTTGTTCTTAACTTCTTGTCCCTGGACAATGAAGGCAGGTCAGCAACTGACTGCCTGTGGCTTCCTAAATCAAAGGATTCTCACTCATTAGTGCGATGGAAAGATGCCCTCACTGGACAGTGGAAAGGACCCGATCTCATCCTTATCTGGGGATGAAGGTCTGCCTGTATCTATGACAAAGAGAATGCTGGCCCAAGATGGCTGCCAGAGAGGCTTGAGAAAACTGTTAACCCACCTGTGTCCAGAATGGAGCAACTGTCTCCTCCTGAGACAAATGTCATTTCTTTTCCAGATGCTGCTCCAGACAAGGATACTTATGATCTTGTGGCTGACTGGAATAACCATTAACCTTCAACTGCCTCTGCCCAAATCTCCTAATAGACACATCCCTTGAAATTTATACTTGGGTATTCCTCTCGGAGAGAGGTGATGTTGTCTGGGCCACTTCCAAACCTTCCACCAGCATTAGGTGGCTAGAATGCCTTACTCCGGATCTTTGTAAACTAGCACAGGAAGCGGCGGCCCATGGGGTCTTGATCATCAGCTAGACCTATATGAAGCCCCAGAGGATAATATGCCCAACACTTAGATTTATATTCCTCAACATGTTTGGGTTTCGGTTCGTCGATCAGTTAACCCTGGCTGTGATAATTCCATCAGATGAACCTTACTTTAAGATACAGATTTTTTGTTTGCCCAGGGCTCCATCGTGACCTCTCTGTCCATCATAAGTGCAGTGACAAAACTGATTTTTATTGTGCCAGTTGGGGTTGTGAGACCTCAGGGGCGGTCTATTGGAATCCTACCTCCTCCTGGGATTATATTACTATCTCATGAAATTTCTCATGTCCCCAAACTCTTTAAATGCCAATCCTCTTTGTAAAAATTCTGACCCTGTCACCTTGGGTTGGTGCCTTCCCCTGTCCATTACATTTACAGACCATGCCAAGATCTAAGATAGGGCGCGGGGATTCTCTCTCTCTCTCTTTTTTTTTTTTTTTTTTTTAGAGATATATCAACAAATCTACTCTTAAACAAAACATTACATAGGTATATCTTACATTGATAGAAATCTTTATAATAGATACTAAAAGTTATAATTTTTTACATTGGTACAGAATTTATTTTGTACAAATTTAAAGTTTTCATTGGTATGAATTTCTTATTGATATAAAATTGGGATTAATACTGTTACTCTCATATAGGGATTGTGCCTATGTAACACTTTTAAGAATACAAGGCTTAGACCCAGTCCTTCTATGACTGCTGTTATAAACTGTTTTTAGATGATTAAGAAATGTGAGTTAAGGGCCTAAAAGCAAATTCATGGCTCTGAGTTTATTGTTAGGGTGTTTTCTAGATTTAAATTCAAAATAGCTGAGAGTATTTAATGCACAACAGTCAAGATTGCTTTACATAGTTAGTTTTCAAAATTATCAGAAGTCTACAGAATTGAATGTATAGACATTTCTTTATTAAAGATCATTTGATTAGACACCTGTCTGCTCCTGACAGCTTTCTCTTTTAGATTCTAAGAAGAAATTGAGCATCTTTGGAGTTACTCCAGTAGTGGTGAGACAGCCACTAGGCAAAAACTGACTCATCATCTACAGATATTACTAGCCTGAGAACAGACAGGGGCAAGCTGTCCTCTGAGAGGCTCTAACCAGCAGCTGACTCAGACAGATACAGACATCCAGAGCCAAACAGTGAATGGAGCTTGAGGACTCTTATAGAAGAATAGGTGGAAGGATTGTGGGCCCTAAGGAGATAGGAACTGCACAGGAAGATCAACAGAGTAAACGAACCTGAACCCTTGGAGCTCTCAGAGACTGAATCACCAACCGTGGAGCATACCTAGTCTACACAGATCTACCTCCATGGGCTGAACCTAGGCCTCCCTGCACATATGTTGTAAATGTGCAGCTTGGTTTTCATGTAGGTCTCCAACATCTGGAGTGGGGGCTATCCCAAAACATGCAGCCTGTATATGGAGTATGGTCTTCTAAAAAAAAAAAAAAAACAGTTATTCAGTTATTCATGGAATATTATTTTTTTATATCTCTTGTATTCAGTTTGCAACTACTTCATTGAGAATTTTTGTATGTATACTCATGAGGGATACTGGACTATAATTTATATATTTTGTTGGGTTTACACTTGATTTCACTATTTCAATATTATTTGCTTTGTGAAGGAGCTTATTGTGGTTCTGAATTTTTTTAAACATAACTCAAAAGTATTGCTTGTTTGAAGGCTCTATAGAATTCTTGTATAAGTATATCTGACCCTTGGTAAAAAAAAAAAAAAAAAAAAAAGAAAAGAAATCCAGAATGACTGAATTAACTGAAAATATGTGAAGCACAAAGCATGGCTTCTAAAACTTAGCCAATATATATAGACCACTGATCACCTAGAGCGTCCCTTATACTTCAAAACGTTGGAGCATCTGATATTTAGCCTTTTGGCCCAGGATCATATAACAGACCTAGTAATATAGAATTTCTAAGGTCTGATTTCCCTGTCTAGGCCGAGATTATCAGCAGGCTATTCCTCATAATGGGGCGGGGATTCTCATGGGGTCTCCGCCTTTATCAATCAGGTACAGATACTGGCCTCACCTTTACCATTAAGCGCCTCAAAGAACCAGTTCATGTAAACTTGCCAGTCTGTATTGGTCCCAACCTGATTCTAGTCCCCCAGGCACAGCCACACAAAAAATCTGATCCTCCATCTTTTACAGAAACTGTTTATACAATTACTTCAGTAACTTCCCTTGCACCTATAGCCAATTCTCCCCTCTTTGTTCAGACCGAGAACCTTATTCTTACCTTAGTGAATCAGACCTTCTTTACACTTAATGCCACCTCCCCTGATCTTGATGATTGCTGGCTGTATTACCATTCTCAACCACCTTTTTATGAAGGCATTGCTTTTCCTGACTGTTTCACCCCAACAAATAACTCCCATCATCGCCGCTGGCAACCTGGAGAACGGAATGGATTGTTTCTCTCTCAGGTCTCAGGATTGGGCCTCTGTGTGACTTCTAATACACCCCCTTCACAGTATGCCCACCTTTGTAATGTTATCCTTGCACCTGATATTAGTAGCCAGCATTTAGTTCCCCCAAATGATACCTGATGGGTTTGCTTTGATGGCCTCACCCCCTGCCTCTCAGTCAATGCCTTTTCTGCAAAAGATTCTGATTTTTGCATTCTTGTACAATTGGTCCCTTGACTGATTTATTATCATTCAGAATAATTTTTTCATTTGTGGGATCAGTCCACTGATTCCTCCCCTTCACTGGTTTGCCAGTGAAGAGAGCCCCTAACTATCATCACCATTTCAGTCCTCTTAGGTCTTGGTGCCATAGGCACAGGGACTGCTATTTCTTCATATGTTCTCTCCAAATCTAGGTATCAAGAACTCAGTGTCACCATTGACAGAGATGTCCATGTCTCTCTCAAGGCATTGATGACCTCTCTGATTCCCTCTCCTCCCTAGCTGAAATCGTTCTCAAGAATCGTAGAGGACTTGATTTACTTTTTCTTTCTTTCTTTTTTTTTTTTTTTTTTACAGCAGGGAGGGCTGTGTGCAGCTCTTAAAGAAGAATGTTGTTTTTACATAGACAAGACAGGGATGGTCAAAGAGAGCATGAAAAAGGTCAGAGAAGGCCTTAAGAAAAGACAGAAAGAGAGAGAAAAAGACGAAAGCTGATAGAAAATTTGGTTTTCATCCTCTCCATGGTTGTCAACCCTAGTTCCTCAAGGTATTAGCTTCCAGATTTCAAGATATGTTACAGAGATATAGCATTGAAAACAGTATAGTATTGATACAAAAACGGACATGTAGACAAAACAGAACAAAATAGAAGATTCAAGACAGAATGGTTATAACTACAGCAATCTGGTATTTGACAAAGTTGTTAAACTTTACACTGAAGAAAAGGCCTCATCTTCAACAAGTGTTGCTGGGAAACCTCATTGTAAAACCTGAAGCACCAGATCTAGTAGTAGCATTCCTAGATGGCACTCTCTACCACTTAGGTATGGGAACGGTCTCTGAATAGGAGGTCTCCATCTGCTCAGGAATTAAGGTCAACAATGGATAAGTGGGATCTCACAAAACAATAGACTTCTGAACAACAAAGAATCATTCAATTGAGGACGAAGCCCATAGAGTGGCAAATAATCTTTACCTGGCAAAGGATTAATATTCACAATAAACAAAGTATTCAGAAACCAAAAACATCAAGGAAACAAATGAACCAATTAAAAAAGGTCTATATAATATGGGTCTGACTTAAGTCCTCGCATATGCATATCACAGTTGTATAGGTTAGTGTTCTCTTGGGACTCCTAACAGTGGGAGCAGGGACTGTCTCTGACTTCTTTTTGCCTGCTTTGGTGACCCTTTTCCTTGTACTGGATTGGTTTGTTCAGCCTTAATATGAGGGAATGTGTCTAGTCTCTATATGTCTTATTCGGTTGATATCTCTGGGAGGCCTGCCTTTTCTGAGGGGAAAGAAGAGTGGATTTAGGGGATAACAGAGATGGACGTGGGGCTGGAGGGGAAGGGAGGACACGAGAGAGGGGAAATGGCATCTAGGATGTAATATATGAACGAAGAGTAAATAAAGAAATAAATGGGCTATGGATCCCAGTAAGAGTTCTCATTTTTTTTCAATTATGTGAAGTATGTCTTTATGAATTAATTTCCTTGAGATCTGTTGTTATGTTGCCCATTGCCTCCTTTGTTTCTGATTTTTTTAATTTGGATATTCTTTCTGTGCCCTTTAGTTAGTTTGGATAAAGGTTTGTCTATCTTGTTGATTTACTCAAATAATCAACTTTTTGTTTCACTGGTTCTTTTTATTGTTCTCCTTGTCTCTATTTTATTGATTCCAGTCTTCAATTTGATAATTTTTTCCCTCTATTCCTCTTGAATGTACTTACTTCTTTTGTTTTAGAGCTTTTGGATGTGCTGTTAAGTTGCTAGTGTGAGATGTCTGCAGATAGACACATAGTGCTATGTGTCTTTTAAAGGTAGGCACATAGTGCTATAAACTTTCCTCTTAGCACCACTTTCATTACATCCCATAAATTTAGATATGCTGTGTATTCATTTTCATTGAATTCTCGAAAGTCTTGGATTTTTCTTTATATCTCTCCTGGACCATTTTGATTAAGTAGAGAGTTGTTCAGTTTCCATGTGTTTGTAAGCTTTCTGTTCTTTCTGTTGTTAATATCCAGCTTTAATCCATGGAGGTCTGATAAGATGCAGAGTTTATTTCAATTTTCATGTATGTGTTGAGACTTGGTATATTCTCTTGTGTTTGGGGGAGATGTTCTACAAATATCTGTTAGGAATATTAAAGAGGTCAGCTCAGGAACTTTGGTAAATTCCACCAGACCCCTCCCCTCCTGGAAGAGAAAGATCATAGAACACTTAGGCACCCCTCCCCTCCAGAAGGGAGAGGCTAATTATCATTCTTTAGACCACAAAGGGGGGTCCAGAGCATGTGGATACATTCCACATGGATACATTCCATTGGCCGCCCACAGACAAGGGAAGTCCTTGCAACCTCATTCCTTAAAGATCAATCAGTTTAAAAGTCACACTGTTCTGCCATTCATGTTGTGCCTAGTCACTGTTTCTGTAGTCTACCCCTAAAAAAACTGTATAAAGGCTCACTGAACGAGCTTCACAGGGTTGCCACGGCTCCTTCAGGTGCAGGACCACCCCAATGTATTGGAACAATAAATTCCTATTGCCTTTTGCATCAATTCTTGGCTCCAAGTGGTTCACTAAGGGGGTCCCCAGTAAGCTAAGGCTCACCAGAGTCTGACAATATATCCTCAGGTGTCTATAGAACCCAGGCAAGTAAAAAAGACTACAAGTGAGAGGGAATCCATAGATAGGGTAATAGCAGAATTGAGGTGAAGGTAGAAATAGGGAAAATAGGGATTTGCTTTGACGGAGGTGGAAGGTCAGTACATCTGCAAAGGAAGAGAGGAGGATAAATAGCACCAAGGATACTTGAAAAATCTGTGAGGAATCAGATTTCTTCATATTTAAATTACATTTCATGTGTATATGTGTAGTTTAAATAAGATGTCACTTTTTAGATGAGAATACTCCTCCCTAAAGCCATAGACTATCTAACAAAATCCAAGTTTCAGGAATGATAGAACGCTCACTTTGTATTCTTGGTCAAAGGATTCCATGAGATTCCTCAAATAATACAGGCTAATTCTTTTGCCCTTATTTACCTCCCAAACGTTGAATGTGAAGACACCATACTTCAGAGAGAAAACTTGGACCCCAAACACCAAAACTAGTTTTCAGAGGATCAGAGGTGCTATGCAACCAGCAAAGAGAGGTTGCAATAAATATGAACCACAACAATGACCAATGTGACAAAATATCCCTACAGGTACAATAATGGCTCTCATATCTTGGCAGTAACCAACATATGTATAATTGAAGTAGAGGCCCACTTAACAAGAAAGAAATTAGAAACTTACCTAACTACTCAGGGCTAGAGAGGTCACGGATCTTAGACCAAATCTATTACTGCCACCTTCTAGGTTACTGTGATTCCTAAATATATCCTGAAACTTATACCAACAGATAAGTATAACTGTTATTCCTCATCTAAGGAGCTTTTGTATGTGCTGTAAATGGAGACTGCTACAGAAATTCACAGTCAAAATGCAGGGATCAACTGATCATTGCCTATCCAGCTGCAATTGACATACTTACAATGCAACCCCTACATTCTTTCATTTAAGGCTCATGAAACATTGCAGAAATGTGGCAGAAAGATTATAAGATCCAGAGGACTCCACAACATGTAGGAAGATCGAGGACTTTTAGATATGACACAGAAACTATAGCCATGATATCTCAACAGTATGGTTGCTTAAAGATGACTTGACACTAGTTGACATGTTGATGTGAATGAAGGAGATTACACATCTAGATGAAAAATTACAAACAATTAACAACCTCTGAGAAAAAGATTTAATCTTCCCCAGAGATGAGCGCCCTAAATGGTTATCCAATTCCAAATAGAGCTGCCCCAAAACTACAAACAGACCACCACCATCAAAATCCCCAGATTACATAGAAGCAACAAACTCAGCAGTTTACATTTACATATTTATTCATCTATATCCATGTAATAATACTCACAATAAAAGAATAGGAGACTATGAATTTGAATGAGAGCAAGCAGTGTAACATGGGCAAGGTAGAAGGGAAGAAAGGGAGGAGAGAAAGGATGTAATTACATTTTAATTAAGAAATATAAAATAAGGATGCAAAAAATATTTTCAAATTTAAAAAAGAAATCTTAGCAAGTTTTATCCAATATACAGGAACAGACACATATTTATGCATCTTCTTACGTATCTTATTAAAACAAAAATGTAATAAAATGTCAGGAAAAACAGAGTAAGCTGTAAAGGTCAGAAGATACACAAACGGAAACATCATTCAGAAAACACATTGCTGTCCTCCACCTTAGGGAAGATGGAAAACCAGTGACAGCAGTAGTGATGAGATGCCATAGTCTGTAGACATGTTTAATTAAATTATTTCACCAGTAGATGATGTATGTCACCTCAGAGAATCGAAGGCTATACATAAGATTTTGATTCTGCCCAATGAATGGCAGAACTTCCCAGTAAGGTGGATAAAACCAAGCAAGGGATAAATTTTGTGGGCATGGAAATATAGAACTGCAAAAAGTATTCTCTTGAAACTAATACATCACCACAGTAAAAATATAGGATATAATGTTAGTAGATAAATTACTCTATTTTATTCAGATCCTAATGATTGACCACATCAAAAATATTACTTAGCCAACTCGCACATATACAAATATTATTTATGGCTATTCTAGGTTTCTTTTTTTTTTATTTTTTTTATTGGAAATTTTATTTACATTTCAGATGTTTTCCCCTTACCCCATTTTCCCCCTCCCTCCCAGGAACTCCCTATCCCTTCCCCCACCTCTTGCCTCTATGATGGTGTACCCCCACCCTCCCTCCCCCGTACCTCACCTCCCCACCCTCGAATACCCCCCCCCCACGATGTCTAGCCTTCATGGGACCAAGGATCTCTTCTCCCACTTATATATAGCTCCCTTGCATATATAGCTGGAGCCATGGGTCCCTCCCTAAGCGCTCCCAGGCTGGTGGTTTAGACCCTGGGGCCTCTGGTTGGTTGGTATTGTTGCTTTCCTCTTGGTGTCGTGAATCCTCGCAACTCCTTCAGTCTTCACTCTATCTTCTCTATTGGGAACCTCATGATCAGTTTAATGGTTAGCTGTGAGCATCTGCCTCTGAATATGTCAGACTCTTGCAGACCTCTAAGGAGATAGCTATATCAGGTTCCTGTCAGCATGTACATCCTGACATCCACATCAACGTCTACCTTTGGTGACTGCACAAGGGATAGATACCCAGGTAGAATGGTCTGCAGACAGCCCCTCCTTCAGTTTCTATCCTGTACTTTGTCTCCATATTTGCTCCCTTGAGTATTTTGTTACTCCTTCTAAGAAGGACTGAAGCCCCCCCACCCCCAACTTGGTCGTCATTCTTCATAAGTTTTATGTGGTCTGTGAGTTGAATCTTGGGTATTTCAAGATTCTGGGCTAAAATCCAATAATCAGTGAGTGAATACCATGTATGTTCTTTTGTGATTGGGTTACTTCACTCAGGATGATATTTTCTAGTTCCATCCATTTACATAAGAATTTATCGAATTCATTGTTTTTAATAGCTGAGTAATATTCCATTGTGTAAATGTACCACATTTTTTGTATCCATTCCTCTCTTGAAGGGCATCTTGGTTCTTTCCAGTTTAAAAGAACTTCTGGAGGAATCACCATCCCTGACCTCAAGCTGTACTACAGAGCAATAGTGATTAAAAAAACGGCCTGGTATTGGTACAGAGACAGGCAGGAAAGATCAGTGGAATAGAATTGAAGACCCAGAAATCAACCCATACAACTACGGTCATTTGATCTTTGACAAAGGAGCTAAAACCATCCAGTGGAACAAGGACAGCATTTTCAACAAATGGTGCTGGTTCAACTGGAGGACAGCATGCAGAAGAATGCAAACCGATCCATTTTTATCTCCTTGTACAAAGCTCAAGTCCAAGTGGATAAAGGACCTTCACATAAAACCAGACACACTGAAACTAATAGAAGAGAAAGTGGGGAAGACCCTCAAATACCTAGGCACAGGGGAAAAGTTCCTGAACAGAACACCAATGGCTTATGCTCTAAGATCAAGAATTGACAAATGGGACTTCATAGAATTGCAAAGTTTCTGTAAGGCAAAGGACACTGTCAATAGGACAAAACAGCAACCAACAGATTGGGAAAAGATCTTTACCAATCCCACATCCGATAGAGGACTAATATCCAATATATACAAAGAACTCAAGAAATTAGACTCTAGACAACCAAATAACCCTATTAAAACATGGAGCTAAACAAAGAATTCTCAACTGAAGAAGCTTGAATGGCCAAGAAGCACCTAAAGAAATGGTCAGCATCTTAGTCATCAGGGAAATGCAAATCAAAACAATCCTGAGATTCCACCTCACAACAGTCAGAATGGCTAAGATCAAAAACTCAGGTGATAGTAGATGTTGGTGAGGATGTGGAGAAAGAGGAACACTCCTCCATTGTTGGTGGGATTGCAAGATGGTGCAACCTCTCTGGAAAACAGTCTGGCGGTTCCTCAGAAAATTGGACATATTACTACCTGAGGACCCAGCTATACCACTCCTGGGCATATACCCAGAAGATGCTCTAACATATAGCAAGGACATATGCTCCACTATATTCATAGCAGCTTTTTTTCTAGGTTTCTTAGACCAAACACACATGGTAGATTTTGTTGTTGCTATTGTTTGTTTAAATTCTTCACTATGACTGAAATATTTGATGCATTTCTTGTGCCTTATTGTAATTTCATTTTCTCTTTCTCTAAAGACTTTTTATTCCATGGTTATAGATTTTCAGCCTTGATTGACTGCCATCCCCTGGTAGGCAATGATTTTACTTGTCTTACCACCCAAGCCTTTAAAAATTAATTTTGAAAAAAAATACTAACAAAAATGTAGCCATTGCCTTGATTGGGTATACACTTGTGTCTATTAATTTTTTTCAATTCACGCTACAAATTTAAAAAATCATAGTTTTAAAAATGAATTTCCATTGCCAGCTACAATCAATGTGTTCATATTAAAAAAAATTAAAAACTAGCTTCTTACAGCCCATTTGACTGTCTGTACTTGGGATGGCTGTCTTTAACCTGGGAGCACAATGAACTAAGCAACTTTTAGTATTTGAAGAACTAAATTCATAAAAATGTCAGGAGATCAGGTCATCTTTTTAAGGTTATTTAAAAACACATGGAAACATGTTTTTCTACACATAAAAAATAATATCTACCTTTTTCTCTGTTGGTGGAATTAATAAAAATTTGAGTATCTCTAAAACAGAGTGTGGGCCACACATTCCACCCATCATGTGTTCTATTCTCCTGTTATTGTTAAGGCAACTATATAATCATAACAAGCACAGATGCCTCATGGGCATGTGAGGTCTTTCTTTTCCTTGCCTCATCTTTTTCATTGTGGTTGTTATACTTTAGAGTATTTGCATCATCTATTTAGCAGTTCTATTAATTTTTTCAGATCACCGAAGTAACCATTTCCTTCTACTCCTGTAGTGCACTAAAACCCAAGGGTAGTACTTTTTGTTTCATAAAAGCTCTCTGTGCTCTAATTACTCTCTCTGGAGAGGCTACATTTCTTTTTTGTTAGTTGAACTTTAAAATATTTTCCTGCATTTTCATCTCTTTTGGCCATGATGGGAACCACCTGTTCTTTTTATTCAATTAAGACTTTGGCCTTGATTTTACTGAGTCTTTTCTAGACGCATCATTGCTTTTCTCTGTCTTCTTATAAGTTTAGAGGACATTGGTCCTTTTAAAGCAAAGTTACAGAAACTGTGACTTTATATCATTTCACTAGGAAGCAGAGTATATAGTCAGCTGGCAACATTGTAACTCCTTCCACAGAAGCCTATGAAGAGACGACTTTCTGAACAGAATGTTCATAGCACAGGCAGTAAGATCATGAATTGATGAATGGAACCTCATGCAACTGAAAAAACTTTTGTAAGGTAAAAGGCGCCATCAATTGGACAAAATAGCAGCCTACATAATGAGAAGAGTTCTTTCCCAACTCCTCATCTAATAGAAGACTAAAATCCAAAATATTTAATGAGCCCAAGAACCCAGGTATCAAAAAAAAAATCCAATTAAAAAATGGGATACAGATCTAAACAGGTGCCTCAACATAGGAAATATCAAATGGCTAAACAACTACTACAACAACAATGTTCAGCATCCTTATCCACCAGGAAAATGCAAATCAAAATGATTCTGAGATACCATCTAACACCAGTCAAAATGGCTAAGTTCAATTACACAAGTAGCAGGCAGATATATGGAAGAAGGGAAACACTTCTCCATTGCTGGTGGGTGTGCAAACTTATAAAGCCACTATGGAAGTCAATATGACAGTTCCTCAGAAAACTGGGAATTGATCTACCTCAAGATGCAGCTGTATCACACTCTTGAGCGTATACCCAAATGATGCTCCATCTTACCACAAATCTACTTGCTCAATTATGTTCATTGTGGCTTTACTCATAATAGCTAGAAATAGGAAATGAATACTTAGATGTCCCTTAACCAAAGAATGCATAAAGAAAATGTGGTACATTTAGACAATAGAATATTAAAGGGTCTGCCTAGATTCTCTGTGTATATGTTTGGACTGTTAGCTTGTTTTTTTATGGGATTCTTAATAGTGGGAGAAGGTGTACCTCTGACTCTTTTGCCAGCTCTTGAGACTCTTTCCCACCTATTGAGTTGCCTTGTCCCAGCCTTGATAGGAGGCCTTTTGCACTGTTTTATTGTATCTTATTTTGTCATGATTGGTTATTGGCTTTTGGAGGCCTGCTCCTTTCTGAAGTAAAATGGAGGGAGAGTTGATCTGGGAGAGAGGGGAGATTGCAGGTGTGTGTTGTGGGGAGGGCTGTGAGGACTGGAGTTAGCAGAAACTGTGGTTAGGATGTATTATATAAGAGAATAATCTAGTTTAGATGATGATAATGATGATGATGATGATGATGATGATGATGATGATAAAGATTGCTTTGTGTTTCAGATTCTCCAGTTCTTTTGATGTAAGTACCCTCCAAAGTTACATGATATGGCCAGATAGAAATTAAACCCAGCTTTGGTTGGAGAGGCCACATCAAGACTGAGGCTGTGCCAATTTTTATTAAGAGCAATCAGATTTTTTATATTCTCATTAGAAACAGAATATAGTGGCAATTGTCAGTCAATACAAATGTAGTTGCCAGGATGCAATGATGTTCGCAAGCTATACAGGTTACACAAGATTAATATCTAAGTCCAATGGTCCTGTCAAGTTTCCATGCTTCCTTGACTTCCAAGGGAACATACAGAGAAACACAGGGCTGCCTGAATGCTTCACTGCCTAAGAGTTTCTCAGGAAGTGAACACACAATACCTAAGATGCAACACATAAACCTCATGAAACTCAAGAAGAAGGAGGAAGACCAAAGTGAGGGTGCTTTTGTCCTTTTTAGAATGAGTATCAAAAGATTCAACCAGAGCTCCCAGAATCTAAACCTCCAGCCTGAGAACAGACAGGGGCAAGCTGTCCTCTGAGAGGCTCTAACCAGCAGCTGACTCAGACAGATACAGACATCCAGAGCCAAACAGTGGATGGAGCTTGAGGACTCTTATAGAAGAATAGGTGGAAGGATTGTGGGCCCTAAGGAGATAGGAACTACACAGGAAGATCAACAGAGTAAACCAACCTGAACCCTTGGAGCTCTCAGAGACTGAATCACCAACCGTGGAGCATACCTAGTCTACACAGATCTACCTCCATGGGCTGAACCTAGGCCTCCCTGCACATATGTTGTAAATGTGCAGCTTGGTTTTCATGTAGGTCTCAAACATCTGGAGTGGGGACTATCCCAAAACATGCAGCCTGTATATGGAGTATGGTCTTCTAAAAAAAAAAAAAAATCAGTTATTCAGTTATTCATGGAATATTTTTTTTATATCTCTTGTATTCAGTTTGCAACTACTTCATTGAGAATTTTTGTATGTATACTCATGAGGGATACTGGACTATAATTTATATATTTTTGTTGGGTTTACACTTGATTTCATTATTTCATTATTATTTGCTTTGTGAAGGAGCTTATTGTGGTTCTGAATTTTTTTAAACATAACTCAAAAAGTATTGCTTGTTGAAGGCTCTATAGAATTCTGTATAAGTATATCTGACCCTTGGTATTTGCTTGTTTGTTCTTTTCATTTTATTCTGTTTGAATGCTTTTAAATTTTTTGATTTGCTGAAAAAAAAATTAAAAATAAAAATTTAAAAAAAAAAAAAAAAAAAAAAGAAGGAAGACACACAGTGCCCCAGGAGCCATGGATCCTAAACTGAAAAACATATGACACATGCTTCTCAAGGCAGCTTGTTCATGCCAACACCATGGTTCCCTGTATTTTAGGAAAAGCTACCTTCTTCAGATTTCATGGAAAGTTCGTGTAGCCTCTCAGGAGATATACTTTCTGAGACACCGGGAGAATGGAGCTGCCTCTTCAGAACTTGCACTGACAACTTTCATGTATCAAAACAACAGCAATATATTCTCACCTCAGATCTATGTCTTCTCTAGCCATCGGTTTTGACTATGTTTGCAATGCTAGGCACCCATTTCCTCCTGTGCGTCAAGGATGAAGCCCAGTCAAGATAGTGGGAGATGACCCCATGAATAACCATACCATGATTGTACTAGTGGGCACGCCTTGCCTGGCAAGTCACTATTGTAATATGCAGGGTCCTGCACTGGGTAAGACCACTGACGTCTTTTCTTCTCCAGAAACCTGCCTAGCATTTTCAATGAAAGCTAGTCAGTAGGGTTCTAGCCAGTTCAATATTGATTTCTCAAGGTTCTGCACAGGAAGTTTATAATCTCTTCAACAATAGTTCTTACCAGGCAGATTTGATGGGAAACTAAGAAATGGCAAGTTGTTGCTGATGATTTATTTTATTTTTCTCTTGCTTTGAATGCTTCTCAGGCTTTCCTGACAAATAATTGATAAGTAACCTGTGCCTGGCGCCGAGACTCACATTTAGTAACTCATGGGATATCACTGTTTAAACTGTTTTTAAAATATGCTTTAGTTAATTTACAAACTAAGAATTCAAAAGCCTTCCTTATACATCTTTAATTTTTGTTAATGTAGCCCTTACCTCATAATTTCCTTCCCATAATTTCTTCTGTACCCACTTAAGACTATAGCTCTTGGTTATCTTTACCCATTATTTCATATCACTATGTTCTACTGTCTCCTTTTATTATACTTTTCACTCTTAGACTAAACAACTACTAGATTTTTGGACTTTCCACTGAGAAATACCCATTGTTGGACTAGCTGGACCATAGCCTATAACTCCATATATATAATATTATATTATAAATAAATTATTGATATATATAAAATATTATTTTATAGTATGTAAGTATGTAATATATATTGTATAAATTATTATAACAATATTACACTATATAATATATACATATAATGTATATTATATTATAAATAATATATGATACATTATAATAATATCATATTAAGATAATTTGGCATATGATATGTTGTATATAATATATTCTAATATAATATATTCCAATATATATGGTCTTATCCAGTACTGGACCTGCATATTAAAATATAATAGCACCATATATACAGGGGTTTATTAGAATACATATATATGTATATATATGTATATAATCAATATATACAATATATTCCTTCTAACAGCTCTGTTCCTCTGGATTACCCTGACTAATTTATCCCACAAAAACTGAAGTATAACAGAAGTATTCCATGAAAAGATATCTCAGGATATGATAGATTTACTGTGAAATTCTATCAGAACATAAACAAAGAATCACGCCATAATTAATGAATTTCGAAATTATTTCTTGAATTATGATAAGCAGAAGGAAAGTTTCCAAACTCACTTCATAAAGTCAACATTATCCTGGTAACAAATCAGATAAAGTCAAAAGAAACAAGGAAAATCAAAGGTTGATCTTCCTGATGAATTTAGATACAAAAAATTTTAATAAAATGCTACCAATCTATGGAACTGAGGAGATGGCTCACCAGTTAATAGCACTACTCGCTCTTGCAGAGGACCTAGGCACCCTATTAATCCTTTTAAATTACTATAACCAGATTCAAGTTCATGTCAAAAAGGTCATTCACTACAAATAAGTGGGTTTCATTGCAGAGGTTCAAATATGGTCCAGTATGTATATTAACCAATAAATGTTATCCATCATCTAAATATACTCAGACAGACAAGTACATGAATTTATCCTTAGATTTAAAAAAAGTCTTTTACAAAACTCAGTATCTCTGTACTGATAGAAGGGTTAGGGACAGACGGAGTCAAGATAATACTGGCTATATGCTAATAATGGGTATAATATGCTATACCATACAAACTTACAGCTAACATCATATTAAAATGAAGAATAACTAAAAACCTCAGAGTTCTCACTAAAACCAGGAACAAAACAAAGGAGTCCATTCTTGCACTCCTAGTCAGTCCAACGCAGTGCTTGAAGGTTTTGACCACGTGCAATAATGCAAGAGAAGAAAATACAAAGATACTACTAGGAAAGAGAATTCAAATCTTTGCGTACAGATGATATAATTATTTAAGAAACAATAAAAACTCCACCAAAAATCTCTTAGAGCTGAAAAGTTCAGCAAAGTGGCAGAATCCAAAATTAACAGAAAAATCAGTATATTTCCTATATGCCAATGATAAACATAGTGAAAAATAAATCAGGGCAACAAACTTATTCAACACACACACATGACTAAAAATAACCAAGGAAATGGAAGACATATATAAATACAACTTTAAAACATAAATAAATAAATAAATAAATAAATAAATAAATAAATAGAAGAAATCAAGGAAGACATCAGATGAAAAACCTTCCTTTCAATATTGTAAAAAAAGTACTTATCCTACTATTTTTATGACGACGACTATTTAATGTCTGTATCTCTTTATCATGAAGCATCTAGTTCTAGTAAACTCATGTCATTTCTGTACTTGGAAATTGCTACCCTCCACTGCTGCTATGAAAGCATGCCTCATAGTTTATCTTTGTCAAAAACAGTTTATATGTTCTCTTAAGCCTACAATGTATCTTCAGTCCTGAGCACCTACTTGTCTATCTGCATGCACTTATGATACCATCTTCTTTTCTCCTCTTCTTCCTCCTTCTTCTTCCTCCTTCTTTTCCCTCTTCCTTCTCCCCTCCTATATTGCTCTTTACTAAGTGAAACATACAACATGTAAAGTTGAGTCACCATCCTCTGCACCTCCGCTGTTATGCCTGCTCCCCCATCTCTTTTCATTTCCCCTAGAGACTGCTGAGGAGAAATCAAAACTAGGGTGATAGGCTGCCGAGTGTGTCTTCTTGTTCCTGTTTTGTTCCTGTCCCGTTGTTCTGTTGTTGTGGAGTATAAAAGGGAGCTACGCAGTTGAAAATATAGCATTTGGCCTTTACCAAATGACTCTTGTTTTCTTTCTCTCACCCTCAGCCCTCTGCCGATCCACAGAACAGGTCAGTTACTGGGTGTAGCTGATAGTAAAGCAACTGAGAAACTAAAATTGAAAGAATTTTGGATAAAATATTAAATCTTCCATGTATACTTTTTTCTCTTTGCAAAAAAGGTACTTACCTAGTTAGATTTCAGTAAGATTTTTACTTTTTAAAATAGAATATATTCCATAATGGGAAAAGTGGAACTTACTTAATAGGATAAAAGATAGTTCTATGTCCCAGTTAAGTGACAAACAAAAATATGCAATACAAACGAGGGATATATCCAGTCTTTTTTCTCAAAGTAGAAAATTTACACAGAAAGAATATTGACATAAACCAAGTTATTATATTGCTTTCATACATGTAAACAAATATAAAAGTCTGCTTTCTAAATTTTTAGGGTTATATTATACTATCAAAAATATATTATTCTAATAGGTGAAGTAAACTAGTGTAATCACTTGAAGTGGTTGTCTGTACCTGGACAGGGCTTATTTCACCTTTCTGGCATATATGAAACATGATATATAATGTCTTTTTGGTCATGGATAGTGCAGCCATTTAGATGTCAACATTGGAATGACATCAAGGTTCCGTGGCTTTAATAGGAGTGCTAGAGTCTCATACTTTCTTCTTGTACTCTTTGACATCTCAACACTTATAGTAATACTATTATATCAGTATCTTATACTGAACATTTTCTGAGAGTTCTTGTCTTTCTTCACCAAGATTATGATGTTCTGAATTAGATACCAGTTTCATGTCCTGTACCTGACTGCAATAGATTACCCGTTTCACTTACAGTAGCTTTAGACCTACTGTCCAGGGATTCTCTTCCAGGTTACCATTACTGGTTATTTCAGAACATACCTCTCTTATTACATAAAAGGCCAAGCTTCAATCAAATGAAACAGAAATGCTAGCAGGTTTCTGGTAGTTTCTTTGTAACAGGATAATCTACATGAATTTTTTTCTGTTTCACTGATCTTGGATTCTAGGTGAGGCAGATGCTCTGAGGGCAAATTTGGAGGTGGGAACCCTTCCAGCAGCTTTTGCACAGGGTAGATTTCACCACTTCCATTTTCAAAGTGACTCCCATTCTCACTCAGTAATGTGTAAGGTCTCTTGACTCCTGCTGACAGCTCATATGTTTCCACAGATCAGCATTTATATTTTATATTTTTTCTGTCCTTTTTCCAGAAAACCTTAGCATGCTAACTAAATCTTAATATTTTTCTTGTTTTATAGAAAAAAATTCTTCTAGAAGACAGTACATAAACTTGTGTAACTGGACCCATAAGGATGCCAAGATATGTTCTTCTTCCACGTGTGTGTTTTGTGCATCAACAGACATTAATGACTTCCAAAGCCTGCCTTTGATCTAGCCAGGCTGGCCTGTTCCGATTCTGCAATAAACGCTTGCCCATTGGTGTTGGGTGGGGATCTGAATCAGTGTGGAGAATGTGTCTACTTGCAGTTGTTACTGAACATAGCTGCTCCTCACCCGCGCTTTTCCTGTGGACTAGCAACTAGCAGGGGTCTTTCAAAAAGCTTCATTTCCCTATGTTTATGTGGCCCAAGCTCTAAAGCAGTCCAATGCCTGGGAGAACGGAGCCGCATAGCAGCAAAAAAACGCAAACCTCAGTGAAAAGAACAGCGATGCCCCTCAAGCTCCACTTCTTGCTCTGTCTTCCTGCAGACACTGAAAGCTGCATGGATTCCTAAATGAGCCAAGGTCCTTGGGATCTCCCTCTACCCCAGGTCCCAACAAAGCTGCACCTCTCCTGTTCAATCCCTTCATGACTGAACTTAGTATCATATCTCTTTGAAATCTGTAGTTTTTTCTGAAAATTATCCTCTTTCTGGCTTTCAGAAACATTTTGAAATAGCATGTACTCTAGAGTTCATTTGGGTGTGTCTCTGGTAAAAATCAAGTCTGGACAAACTGCGCTTCACCTTTTACCACTAATATAAAGAGTAATAATGCTATTTGAATGATTCCAGGGGACTGGATATTACCCCACCACTGTTCTTTTACTCCAGTCCTGATACTCAAATGGTTGATGTTAAGAGGTAGAGTTGTCAAGAGATAATGATACCAGGGGAGAAAGATTTACATAAGTGACACCCGAGAAGTCGTCCATATTCAGGTAGTGCTTGGATAGTGGCTAAACAAGGAGAAGCACTCATCGGAAACTGTCCAGGCTTCGGGTACTACCCTGATGTAGCTATCCTCTCCTTTCCTCGCCTCATCATCTGGAAATATTGGCTACATTGATTGGGCCCCCAAATGCGAGTATAAGGCTTTTAAACCAAAATTGGCTTGATATGTGCTGAGCTTGCCATCGGCCAAGAATATTCGGCTTATGAAAATGAGAAAATACAGGCATATTTTTTGCTTCCTGAACAGGTGACTGACATAAAGAACAGAACTTCCAGTTTTGCTGTTACTCCACTGATGGAACACAGAGGTGGTTATTTCATGTGAACAAATGTTTTATATCTTTTCCTTGAAGAAAATTGCTGGGGACATTAAAAATGCATAGCTACATAGAGAGAGCTAGTTTCTGAGCATAACAAAACTTTAAAAACATGTTCATCTTTGAGGTTTCAATTAAAAGACTAAAGGGAAAATTTAAGTTTCCTGATTGAATGTATATGCATTATTGATTACACCTGCATCTATTTTTTAATCAAATATTCTAAGAGAATCACAGAACACTTCAAGTCCTGATTGGACTATAATTTAATGCTTTTTCATGCAACAGCAGATGTAATTTTGATCTTAAAATGTTGTACAAATTATGTATTTAAGATCTCAAAGAGCTAGCTAAATGTTATCTTCTCTACTGAAGTTACGAGAGAGAATATAAAAATTAAATTTCTCATATTTTGGTATGTATGAGCTTAATACGGCAAAGGACTTATGTCCAAAAACTTCTTGATTATGCAATTCTTTCAATTTGTCTGTTATTGGCTGAACACACAGAGTCTGAAGAAATTTCAACTTAATCACATTGTATGTTTCAAACAGAATTCCATTTGGCTTCATGAAGCAGGAAAAGATTGTAATGGTTTAGCTGAATTTGTGTATGCAGTCCCCCCAACACCATGCGTGTTTGTGTGTCCACTTTTCAAGTAACACAGAATCTTGATAAACAGCTAAGACCTCACTCTAAGGTGCAGTGAGAGACCTGACTTTCACTCCTACCTCTCACACATAGCCTCCATGTTCGTGTGTTCATAAACCCTTGGGAGAAGGAAGTCATAAAATAAATGGGAGTCTCTTAAGAAAATAGATAATAAATCTTCCCAGATGGTTTACATTTTTGCAAAATTATTTTCATAAGGGCTTTATAATGAAGTAACTAACTACTTCTGTACAATCAATATTTCTTAATTTTTTCTCAAAGTGTCCTCCTTAACTCTGATAACTAATTTTCAAAAAGTTCAGCTCAGGGCTGGAGAGATGGCTAAGAGGTTAAAAGCACTGACTGCTCTTCTAAAGAACCCAGGTTCTATCCTCAACACCCACTTGGCAGCTTACAACCACCTGTAAATTCAGTTGCAAGGGATCTGACACCCTTTGTTGGCTTCTGCAGGCTCCAAATACACACACAAAGTATACAGATAAACACACAGACAAAACACTCACACTCTTAAAATAAAGTTAAAAAATGTTAACTGCTTTTTCATATTCTTTTTTTTGAAGTTCAATAATTAGTGTTTTTATTTTAAAATTATTTTCTACTCATGAAAATATATTCTATTTTTTGTTTCTTAATTTTAAGGAAAGGTATTCAGGCATATTTATTATAAATGAATTTAGTAGGCATGTTTAAATTATATATAAAAATATTATATGAACATACATGATATATAAAATATAGTATCATTTGTATTTCTTTTTTTTTAAATTGGAAATTTTATTTACATTTCAGCTTTTTCATATTCTTATCTTCTACTTTTTAACTTATTCTTTTATGTCTCTTGAGTATTTTAATTATACTTAGTGGACTGATTTTTCTTATCATCTTATGATCAAATTCTTGTTGCATTTTATTGAACTGATTTGCAACCGTTGTGAGATCATCATGAGAAGCAAACTCTGAGGAGTAGAAAATCCCGGGTAGTTTTTCCGTTTAGCTCTGTGAACTGTGTCCCTGTGGGTCACTCAGAGTAGGTACTCTGGCACTAATTTCTTGGCTTGAGATCCTCACAGTTCACAACTATTATGTAACTAGATTTCATTTACAAATATAGTGTAAACACAAGGCTTTAAATGCTTGTAAGCTATACCTTTATCCTGTGAAAATGTCAGATAGTCTGCAATCTCCCTAGAGCCTCTCTGCTTTTTAGCTGGTGCTCTTTTACAATGTTTATATGGACTTTCAGAAAGTTAGAAGTAGATGTTCATATTCTTGTTGGTCTGACATTTAAGTGGGGTCTCCTTCTAGTCTTAATACGTGTTTTCCCTTCTGCCTCCTGTGGAATAGAAGCTTCCTCTTAAAGTTAAGATTTTGTTAGATTTACCTATTTTTCTTAATGATGGGCTAATATTAGTCTATTATAAAATTAATCAATAAAAAGATGGGTTTAAGTACTCCCAGGTCAATTACTTTTATGTCTTGGGTAGTGTTAATAAACAAGGTGGGTGGGTGTGGATATCTAGGCATTGAGTACATTACTAGAGAATACTTCCTCAAAAGTGGAAAGTTTCTATTTTGTGTGTGTGTGTGTGTGTATAAAAGTTGAGGACACTTCCAAAATAAAAGTCAAGCATTCATTCTATGCTTTGGGAAGGGAAAAATCCACTTACATCAGGAAGAACTTGCTGCTTTCTAGTCCGATGAACAAAAGGGAAAGAAGGGCTTCAGTAGACTCATGTTTGCAACTTGCTCCACCCATGGTGACTCCCCAGGCTCATTTGTCTTCAAGAGTACCATGTCCTGGAGTTCCTTTCTTCTCACATAGCATTTGAACCGCAAGATTGTCAGCGTTGCTCCTTTCCTTATGTCAGGTCACTCTGTCAGCCTTGTACTTGGCTAATGTTCCATTGTCCATTCAAGTCTGAGCATGTATTTTCTCCTTTGGAACACTTCAAGATTTATTTCTTAAAATTATTGTCACAATAGAGGCTTTTTAAAATGTATGACTGCATTCATTTCCATGGCTATTTTCATACTGGGCAGAATTTGATACATAATTTCAAAATTTGTTAATTTTATTTTTTCATCTTGTCCTTGGGTTTATCTGATATAAATCAGTAAAACAATAAAATAAAATGAGTGCATCAACACATAAGGAATAGTGAATGCAGCATTGATCACGTAGTTGTTCCTCTCTGTAGGAAAGTGAATGCCATCAATTAGGATGGAGTTCCAACTGCGTTACTTCCTTATCTCATTCTTGCAGAAGGAAATGAAACTTGGTGTTTATTAGTTTCTTCATTGTCTTTGTTTATCATCTGTGCTTATTCCTAATTATTTACTTGTTTAATGGGTAAAGTGCGTGTGTTGTGATATACAAATACAAGTAAGTATCCACCATGAATTGTTTACTCTCTACATATTTGTCTATAACTCCCTTTTCAGTACTTCATGCTGCTCTTCATTTGTGCTTTAATCGTGATTCATCCACTTATAATACATTGTCTTGTTTTGTACTTTGTTTCTTCTGGCTTTTTCCTGCTCTTATGAATAATAAGACATACTTTGGAATAATAAACATACTTTGGATGTATGTTTATGCCCATGTTAAACAATTTTTGTATGGTTACAATTTCCATGAGTTAGTAAGGAAATTGAGGCTCCCCTCCTCAGTAAATACTCTAATTAATAAAAGAGCTTAAAAAACAGCTGCAGAAGGAAGATTCGGGATTATTTTCTCAGAGTTTGGGTTGCAAACAGTGGTACAGAAAGATGAAAATTCCAGCAACAGACAGAGGGTGGGGTGTGAGGACTAAAGTCATGATTTTTAAGTGAGCTTTGAAGTCAGAGAAATAGAGCAAGTCCAGAAGGTCATGGTAAGCTTGTTTCAGAGTGCTGGGTCCAGAATCTAAGGTCAGAAAGCAGTTATCCAAGTCTAATGTGCCCCATGCAAAGGATTTTATTGTGGACACATCCTTAGAAAATGAAATGTGGTGGTGTATGCCTTCAATTCCAGAACTAGGGAGGTAGAGGAAGGTGGAGTGAGTTCCAGACCAGCCTGGTCTACAAAGCCAGTTCAGGACAGCCAAGGTTACACAGAGAAATCCTGTCTCAAAAACCTCAAAACCAAATCAAACCAAATAAACAACCAACAACCAAACAAACAAACAGAAACCCAAAGAAATAGAGACAGTTTATTATGAAAAGAAAATTATTCTTGAAAATGGGAGTGGCCTAGTAAGCTGAGTAAGGAGGCATAAAAGCACTGGCCATGCTATGTATAAAACTTCTTAGGACCTTATATGCAACATCCAAGAACTTCCCTTTAGATTTTATTTATTTTATTTTATGCTGCTGGTCCTTGGATGAAGCCCAGGTAAAGAAGAACTTGCAGTCTTCCTTTGCAAACTGGATGCTTGCATGTGAATCTTAATATGTCAGATCAGCCTTATTACCATTGTAGATTATGTACAATGCTAAAGTGCACTAGTCATCTCCATCCCAAGGTTGCTTAGTAGGGTCTGAGTTAGCTAACAACAAAGGTAGCTTGATTCATGCATTACTTACCCTAGTGTACTCTTTTAGTGGAAGACCAGAACACAGCACAGTGGAATACAACAGGCAGGCTGTCCTCCAGCCCATGTGTGCTCATGTAACAAAGGTACTGGTAGATACCTAAAGGAGTTTATTCTCTGGCATGAACCACGAACTGAGAGACCATACAGAAGACCAAGATTCAGAGAAAAGAAAAGTAACAACTGTATATTTGGGATGATATTCCCATGGTTGGAAGTTCACAAAACAAATACTATCTTAAATATCTCATAAGGTCCCTGGCTCTTCCCCTTTCCTCTATGTCTAAATACCTATTCCTACGCCTTCCTTCTGTTTCTCCTCTTAGAGTCTTGTGGGAGCAAGAAGTGGCTATCTTGGAGAACATGTCCTCAGTTTATCTGCCTACCCATGTTCCTCTTGTTCTCTTCACTTGGGTATTTTAGGATTTCATCACAAATTGTGAAAGCACGTTACATGTACTTTAAAAGGCTGATAGACAGCTATTGAATCCTGTTATATGTTAGAGTCGCTTGCATTATAGCTTAAGTTCTAAAGGGCAGGGGACATAGCCCATAGCTCAGATTGGTTGTAACTGGAAGCTGTTGGCACTCCAGATAGTGTCCCCAAAGTGTACCTCAAATATACCAGTCAGTTAACAACAGCCAAACAAAGTGTTGTTATCATTTATATGTAATGCCCAAAATTAACCTGTAAGCCCCACATGCCCACAGACCTCATAACTTCCTGGAATGCTGGGAATTATAATTCTTGGAAAATTACTAAGCCTCATGGGTTTATAAGTTTGTCCATATAAGCCCCTGTAACATATGACTCAGAGCCATTCTCAGCTGAGAAATCCCAGGAAAAGATCCTGACCATTGTCATCGGCAGTATTTAAAATTTAATAAAGCGTGTTTTATATTTGGCTGAAAAGGATGGAATAGTTTTGTCTCCAGCAAATCTCAGGATTAAAGCATTGTACCAGCACACTATTTTTGGAATAGATAATATGAAAAAGACCAAATAAATTCAAATATACTCACATATTCTTGTAAAAATTGGCACTGTACCATTAGAAGGAAGATCTGCTCAATACTCTCATTATTAATATTTTAGTTTATTTGAGAATTTCATGAGTACACATATTTACATCATTTCCACACATCTCATTTCTGCTTCCAATCCTCCTGTGTTCACTCCACCATGTTTTAAAATTCATGAGCTCTTTTATAGTTTTGTGTGTGTGTGTGTGTGTGTGTTGTGTGTGTGTGTGTGTTTATGGCTAACAACTTAGGACTGGGATTTCATCCCTGAACAAATCTGCCCCCCAACCCTTACTGCCTATGGCTCTTCATCTATTGGTGGGACCTTGACAAATTTTCATTCTTTTGAGGGGTGAGGTGAGAGATGCCAACTAGAGTAATGTTTGCAGGTCTTAGGTAGACATCCATATTGATGAGAATTCATGGGTAGGAGAAGAGGGATTGTAGGCCCATTCCTTACAGTTTTCTCTGGGTTACACTCCATCAAAGTCTCTTCTGGTCCAACAGGTCTGGTATGTGTGAGTAACAGCAAGCTCCTTGCCTTTTCTGCTATTCTTTCCTTGCTAGCTTCATTTGGGCAGCTGGCAGGAAGTCTTTGTGAGAGGGCTTCCAGCTGGGCTCTAATTCACAGCTTTCTTGTTGTTTTTTTCTTGAGGCTGTGAGAAAATACCTAAGAGAATAGAAACAGGAGTTATTTTGAGAAGGGATAGGGTCCATTCTGACAGGAAGGAATGGTGGCAGGAATGGCAGGCTGTTGATCACACTGCATCCACAGTGACACAGAAAGAGCTAAATAACACTTTACAATATTCTTGTCATCTCAACATACAGATCATGAACATAGCAAATCATTATTAAAAGGAAAATACTAGGAAAAAGTTGGGCTAGGGAGATAGTTCAGGAGATAAAGCACTTGCTGCATGATCGGGATTTAGCTATGCAATGGTGTAATGAAAATCTCTTTCACGTTCAAAGAGACTGGAACTTTTGCTGGACCTCACAGCCAGAGTTAATAATACACATGGAAGTTACTCTGATATTTTACTGTGTAATCAGTCTGTTTAACTTCCTGTTAAGAGAACAAGGGAACCATCAGCTTTACTTGCCTTGGATTTACCAAGTAATCAATGTTTATTACTCAAACTAAGGCATAGCCGTAAATTTACTCATTCATGCCCCATCTAAGAGTTACTGTGATATTCATTTCTGGAACCAGAAAATAGGCTGAAATAAGTATTGTGGATGAAAATTCACCATAAATGATGAACAATATATGAATATTGCTTGATAAACATGATATTTGTTAGTGTGGTCAGTTAATTTAGTAGAATGTCAGTGAACTTAATCCCTTATACAATTCTGCTAAGATTTCTATGAAATATCCTCCGTGTGATCTCTCCTGTGTTGTTCAACAGACAGAGCAAAGCCTGCTACACACAGATAGAGCACCAGGCAGCACAGTACAGGACGATCTAGTTTCTTTAGGCAGGCAAGCAGATTCAGAATATACCAACTGTAAACGTCTTTTATTTCACTCGAGGAAGTGATGAGTGATGCTATACCCAGGCTGTGTGAATACATGGTCTCTACTGAGCACATGTAAGGTTTCCTTCTCATTTCTACTATCCCTAGGGCAAAGCTTTGAAGCTTCTAATCTCTATATCAACTAATCTTCCAATGACCGATTTAATCCTGGCTTTTCTTGGCCTTCTGAATTGATTTTCTGCCTGACTCATACTTTTAAATATGTTCTAATTCCTGCTACCTCTCATATCTGCTCCTTCTGTCTTTTTCTGTCACTTGTGTCTAGATCATTTTCTCTGTAATTTTGTCCCTATTGAATGTTCACATATCAACTGCACATTACCGCACATCACACCTTTCTATCTCTCCATGCTCTTGAGTCCCTCTTTCCTTTGCTGTTCTTGTATGGTTGAGTGTACCAATCCTGGCTCATTTTGTCAGATCGTCTTCTGATAAGTCACTTTGTGTTGACCAATTAGATGTCACTTCAATATTACGTGCTTTCTTCTACAAACTACCTTACCTTCAATTTTAGGGACTTAAAGGGAAATCTGAGATACCTGTATCCAGCCAGATCAATGTAATTTAGGGTGTGTCTCATTCCGCAATTATATCTTGGACTAATGATTGCTTCCATCAAATGTGCCAGATGGTTAATTTCCTCACATATAACAACATGCAAAATGATGAAGATCAGGAAGGCACCCTAAAGTAGAATCCAAACCTACACTGTTCCCTTTCAGTGGCAGCAAGGATGGCCTTATTTCCTCTTGTAATGTGACACCAGCATTGTTGAACCCTGCAGCATATCCGGGTTCATGCTGGAGACAGACCTGAGTTAAATAGGGAGGGAGAAAGGGGGAGGTTCTGGGGAGGAATGGTTAATTGGCTCCGCCCTCTGACCTTCATTAGTATGTAAATCTCTAGGGCCTGAGGCCTGTAGTTACACCCTCCTACCTGTGCACTTTGGGAGGGGCTGTAATGGCCTATGTGACTGAATAATGTAGGTCTATGGAGATAGACTGCTTTTCAGGACGCTGAGTTCTGGGGACGTAGCCGAACTCCTGCTGTTTCTCCCTTGGAGTCTCGGGGTTCTAGGCCCATGCCCAGCCAAGAACCAGGATACCCTTACGCAGTCCCACAGTTGTTAACCCTGACTTTATTATCAGTGCATTCAAAATGAATAAACAGGAGAGCCAGAGTTTGGATACCTAGAACCCACATAAAAGTCAGACATGGCAATAACATCTGTAACCCTACTTCCAGGAGGCAAAGGGAGAAATTCGAGGATCCCAGGACTCCCTGGCCAGCTATTCTGCCCAAAACAGTGTCTTCTACATCCAGGAAGAGACCTTGTTTCAATAAATAAGGTGGGGAATGAAAAGAGAGTATTAAAACCTAGATCTCTGTTTCTTCACATTTATGGATGTATGGACTAGCACACTTGAACCTACATGTATTATATTAGTCTATGGCTGTTGAAGCTTTGAGTCCTATCTGTTTCTCTAACAATATTAGAAATTTCTTTTTCTTTTTTCTTGGATATTTTATTTATTTACATTTCAGATGTCATCTGCTTTTCCCATTTCTCCTCTCTAGAAACCCCCTATCCCATCCTCCCTCCTCCTTTTTACTTTTATATCATTTTAATCACATGCAGGTATTAAGGTCAGTTCTAGGTTGAGGGTCTAGCAATACAATAGAAGCAAATAGTCAAGGAAATTTGAAAAGCAAGTTTCCATTTCTTGTAACTTAAGTCACTGTGTGAAAAGGTGAGGTACATGTGCTTTACTCTAAATTTCACCTGTAAATCTGGATGGAGACCTAGGAGCTGCCCCAAAGTAGAAGAGAAGGATAATCATTGTTTTGAGGAAAGAATATAATTTTATTTTCCAGAAGCCTCATTTCAGTGCAGACCCTATTGGGCAGCACTAATGCCCGCCATGCAGCCTGCTCACCTTTCTGAGTTAAGACTCTGAAAAGCATAATTAATTTTTCTGTATCTCCATTTTGAATACTGGTCAAAGCCAGCATGCTTTCCCTGGATTACTGGGGTTTTTTTTTTTTCACTCTCCTCTCACCATCTGTTATGTGGCTTATATCTGAACATGCTGGATCCTAACTTAAAAGCCATGGCTCTCTTTCCCTTCCCTGGAAACTGCCAAGATTTACAGGTTACTACTCAGTCATTTTTCTCTCAAACTTAAGTAAATTACTCTTAAGCTACATTCAGTCTATGTCTAAATTATGTTATTAAGGAGATTAAGGACCCCAAAGTTTCCACAGTAATTATATAGCACATGGCCAAATAGATACTTGCACCTTGCACATGAGTGTGTGCATGCAAACACACATACATGCCTGCAATTAATGTAAATAAACAAAATATCCAATAAAAATTAAAAATAAAAGATTTAGATAATTGATTTCCCAAATATATTACTACTGTTTTAAAATGGCAACAATGGCTTATATCATCCTTGTATAAAGATATATTCTACCATGTGAGCTAGAAAAGATAACAAGGGAAAACCTGGTTAATTATTCAGTACAACAAATACATAGGGTTTCAATAAAAAGTATCACTACTTTAAAAGTCAGCATAAAGATCTTCTTGATTTATAGAATATTTTGGTCATAGTTGATAGGTAAACACTAGTTTAAATTACAATAGTTGTACTTCTATGAAAACATTGTGTGTTTTTTTTGTTTTGTTTTGTTTGTTTTGTTACCATTATGAATGTGTTATTAATTACCATGTGTTATTAAAATGACATTGCACACCCTGGAATTCCTATAATGGTACAGTGGCCTAAGTCTTTACATATTCCCCTTTACAGAGGGACATGAATAAAATTTATTCCAATTAGAAGTCAAACTCTGGACTACATACATACATACATACATACATACATACATACTACTAAATATCATGATGGGTATGAAAGAATAGGGCCAACCTGAGAAGACTCAAGAGAATTAACATTCTGAGTAGAACTAAAATAATAGCGAAAAGCGTGAGCAGTAAGTTGTGAAGAAATTCTACTTGTTCTTTCTACTCCCACAAAAAGGTATTATAGAGTCTGTAGATTCCATAGTGCTGTAATTTGTCCTTTAATGACAACAAACCAAATCAAGAGAGAACACAATAATCAATATTTATGGAAAAAACAGCCATTATTACTTTTAATATGTCTGATCAGTGTAATCAAGAGATTATGTGCCAATCAATGCTGAGAACACTGTGACAGTCCTTTCTGAGTTCTCTCATAGAAGACTTATAAATTTCGTTTTTCTTCAGAGCTGAATGAAATTGTCCTTTGTGAATGTACCATATCTTCATTATCCATGCATCTGCTTGTAGACATCTAGGCTGATTCCAGTTGCTTTGGTTATCCAGCACAAATATGGGCACACATCTATCTGTTTCATGACAATGAGTCCTTCCGGATTCTGTGTGCCAAGTGTGGTATAGCTGATAGTTCATTTTTCTGCAGCAAGAGAAGTATAAGGATGAATCCTTAAGATACCTGTAGTAAAGTTTCCAATTTGCCAGCACCTACAATTACCAAAGAATCTCCAGTTACTGAACCCTTCCCTGGGATCTTGGAGAGTCCTGAAAAGCATGCTGGGAACTATATTACAGCATAGGGAGATAAATGCATTTAATTATCCTGATTCACTGGTTGTGTGCAGTAACAGACTTTTTGACTCTATCTATAAAACTTTTGATGGTTTGCAGAAAAATAAGGAAAATGATAACGCTTGTTGGTGGTGCTTAGCATCTCTGGATAAATTGACAAAAGATAAAAATGAGCTCTATGATAAAATTAACCAAATTTTAACATTTCAGTGAAGAACAATATTGAACTTAGTGATAAAATTGACTGGCTCCAGATATGCATAAACAGTCTAAAAGTTCCCAAGTGTGCCCTAGAAGAGAATTTCTTTCCAGCAGCCACAGAGCTCAAGTTGTGAAAGTGAAACTTAAGCCCTCTATAAGGTTGGCTCAATTACAGTAAAAATTCAAGTTTTACCCTTAGAGTATGTCTCAAGTCACAGCCTCAGAGGGTGTTGGTTAGTGGTTAAAGTAAGTGCATTAATTGGTAAAGAATGGAATCCTATAACTTGGGATGGGAATTTGTGGGAGCACCCTATTGGCACTGAGAACTTTGAACCCTCAGATTCTCAAGGGTTTATCTCAGTAGCACCCTCAGCCTTATCCCTTGAAATTACACCTTTTTGTCATCTTTGACTGAGGAAATTAATCATTCATTGTCTGCTAGACCAGCAGCAATTTTCTCTGAGGAGAACTTCAGGAAAGATAACTCTGATGTCCCTCATGGTACACCAATAGTTGTCTTAAGGCAAAGCAGGCTCCTAGAGGGGAAGAAGAAGATGTAGTCCATGAGGAGGTGTGCTACACTACTAAAGAACACAATGAGTTTCATAATTTTTACACTCAGAAGTCTGAGGAATATGTGTGAGAATGAATTTTAAGGGTGTGAAATAATGGTGAGAAGAACATAAAACTGAATCAAGCTGAGTTTATTGATACTGTCCCTCTGGATGGAGATTCTAGGTTTAATTTGAAAGCTTGCACAGTTAAAAAAATGTTGAGAGCCTGTTTGAATGGTTGCCTGAAGCATTTGTTAAAAGATATCTTACTGAATAGGAGTTGGAGATTCCTGATCTTCCTTGGCTTAGTGTTGATGAAAGGAATTTTAAGGCTCAGGGAATTGCAATGTCAGAGTGTGTAGGCTGTGTAAAAGCCTAATCCTCAACAATGGAAAGACCAGAGGACATGCCATACACTAATCCAATAAGAAGCTAAATGGTGAGAGGGGTACCAGCACACCTGAAGACCTTTGTTGTTGCCCTTTTTCAGTACCAGCCCTTAGAATTGGAAATGCTACTGCTCAGTTGGATGAATTAAATGCAGTGGGTTTAATTGGGCCCCAAGGTAGCAAGGGTCACATGGCAGCACTATATCATTAAAGGCAAGGTGATCATGGTTATCATAGTGAACATACAAAAAGCAATGTTTGCAATGGTCTAATCCATAATGGTCAGAACAGGCAAAGTGAATTTTATGGTGACATGACTCATATGAATCTTTCTTAGTGTCTAATCAATCATGGTGGTTCCAGGCATGAAATAGATAAGAAGACTACTAAAATTTTGTTTCATCTATATAAACAGAAAAATTCTTAAACAAATGAAAGAAGGGCTACTTGAATCATTTCAAAAGAGAATCTCAGCTCATAAATCAATTTTCAGACTTGAGCTCGTTTGCAGACCCAGAACATCTTGAATGTAGGGACATCCAGCTTTGCCTGATGAAAGGATCTTATTAAAATACCTAAAAGTTTTACCTTTAGCCTTTCTCCAGTCCTTCCCCAAATGGATCTATGACCTTTTACACTGGAAGAAGGCAAACAATCGGACTTTCCAAGGTCTTTTGGATACTGATTCTTAATTAATACTGATTCCAGGAGACTCCAAGAAACATTTTAGTCCTCCAGTTAATGTAGGAGTTTATGAGGTCAGGTGACCAATGGGGTTTGGGCAGAAGTCTGACTCACAGTAAGTCCAATGGGCATCTGAACTTATCTGTTTGCGTTCCCAAGCCAGATGGAGGACTGATCACTGATCACTGATCACTGTGGTCCCTATCCCAAACATCTCTCAGAGAACACAGAAGGAGTGGGTTGTTTCCTATTCTAATCAGGCTTGAACCAATTCAACTACATAGAGACAAAGGCCATATCGTGATAAAGCCAGATAAACTTCTGTTTCCCCACAAATCATGTGATCAGCAGTCTGTAACCTCACTGGTACACTTGAAAAGTCTGTGCCCTCGCTGCATTTCCTCCCTTGTCATTTTTCCTCCCTGCCTCCAGTGACTTGAACTATATAAGCTAGTCCCACTATGTAAATAAATAAGCTGTCCTCTACACAGTATTTCAAGGTTGTTGATACCCACTGTACTCATGCCACTGGAGACCCTGTCCCCTAGCACTCTGCATCCCGAGACTGCTGATGTGCAATGGGTAATCAAAGGTGGTGGCCCCACAATCTTATGGTTTTTTCTACAGTCCCAGAATGTATAATTAGGATATATATCTTAAAAAGTTGGCAGAATTTTCCCATTAGTTTCCTGAACTGTGGAATGGGGGCTATTATGGTTGGGAAGGCTAAATGGAAGTCTTTAGAGACACTTCTGCCCAGGAAAATAGGAACCAAAAGTCATATTGCATCCCTGGAACTTCAGAAATTGCTGTTACCTTTAAGATCTTGAAACATGCAGAATGGTGGTTTCCGTCACATCTCCCTTTAACTCTCCTATCTAGCCAGTGTGGAGACAGATGGATCATAGAGAATGATAGCTGCCTATCAAAATTTCAATCAAGTAGTGACTCTGATTGCAGCTTTCATACTAGATATGGATTAATACATCTCCTGGTTCATGGTGTACAGCTATTGATCTAGAAAATACATTTTTTTCCACCACAAAAAATTTGCTTTCAGTTGGTAAGGCCAGCAGTATACCTTTACTTTTCCTCCAGGGTATATTAACTCTCAAGGTCTGTGTCATAACTTAAGTAGAAGGGATATTGATCATCTGTCTCTTCCTCAAAATATCACATTGGTGCACTGTAGTGTGGCATTATGCTGACTGAACCAGGTGAGCAGAAGCTGGCAACCACTTTGAACTCCTTGGTAACACATATACACATCACAGGATGGGAAATAAACCCAACCATAATTCAAGGGCCTTCTACCTCAGTGCAGTTGTTAGGTGTGAACATACAGGGAAATTCCTTCCAAGGTGAAGGATCTATTGCATCTGTCTGTCCCACCACCAAGAAAGAAGCACAATATATACTGGCCTGTTTTTGATTTCTAAGGTAGCATATTCCTTACTTGGGTGTGTTACTCTGCCCCATATACAAAATGACTTTGAGAGCTTATTGGAGGTTCTAGCAGAGGAGAACAGATTCTTGTATACTCTTGACCCAAGACTGGTCCTTCTCTAATTTAGGGAAGTGGTCCTCTTTGTCTGAGCATTCAGCTTTAGGAAGGATGCAATGGAGCAGTAAGGGACGAAGAGGATATCCACCTAACTAGCCAGATCAGCCGTATCAATCTGGACAATCAATGAAGTGACAGTTATTATAACCATATTGCCCTCAAATCACAAAGTGACTTTGAAAGCTACTGGCTTTGTGAGGGCCTGGAACAAAAGGCTTCAACAGGTTCAGACTGCTGTGCAAGTTGCTCTATCACTTGGACAATATGATTGAGTAGACCTGATATTTCTTAAGGTGTCCATGGCAGAGAGGGATGTTGATTGGAGCCATTGGCAGGCCCCTATAGCTGAATCACAGAAGATCTTGGAGATTTGAAACAAGACTATGCCATCATCTGAAGACAATTATTCTTCCTTTGAAAGATGGTATTTGGTATTTGGTCTGCTATTGGACCTTAGTGGGAATCAAAAATTTGACAATGGGCCATCAAGTTACCATTTAACCTGAGCTGCCCATCATGAGCTGGGTATTATCTGACCCAAAATGTCATAAAGTGTGCATAGCAGCAATCTATTAACAAATGGTAATATATATATATATATATATATATATATTCAGACTCTGATAGGCTCTGAAGGCACAAGCAAGTTACATGAAAAAGTTGGCCAAATGTTAAGTCTTTCTATGTGTTTCTTTTCAATTCATGTATCTTTGATATATGTCTTTTGAGAGTTATTCATACATATTAGATGAATGCCCTTTATCAAATACATGGCTTAAAATCAAATGAATTTTTATATACTAAAGTGTACTTTATTAAAGTCTGCTATTCACTGAAAAATATATCAGTATCTTCAAATCTTTCCAAAGATTGATGTAAATATTCAAAAGGAAACCGAAAAGACACTTGAGAATATTATAGTAGGTGCAGGTATTTTCTTAAAGAATAGAAAAAATGATTTCTATATGTTAATCAAAATCTGGAAATGACATGTCTCAGGAAACAGAAAAAAATGCCAAAGATTACAGTGTGAAAGGAAAAGAAAGATTTGATATAATATTAAACATATTATTATCTTTAGTTGTTTTGTCTCTGAAAGGTTTTACAATTTTTTTGTAAGAGACAAAAAAAATATATGGTCTATAGTAGAAAGACATCTTGAATATAAGATTGTCTAAGTTAAAAAAAATTAATAAAACAAGTTAAAACAAACATGCCATTTTTCTTGGATCAGAGACCAAACACGTGGGTCATGTATTATCTTGGAGGGAACTTGTATGAAATGCCTCCAGCCCTGTGGCAGACCCTATTACACTGGTAATCTGCCACTAAGCTTGGGGCTTTTGGTGTTTGTAAAATTTATTTTACATTTGTCGCCTAAATCTATTCTTTCAACACCACATGAGTGTTATTTTATTTTCAAAATGAAAAAATAACCCTGAAGCTTAGAAATGAGTACAAATTTTGTCAGTAAATAAACAGCAAACAGACAGATCCGTGAAAAGCCGAAACATTTGAGTTAAATGCTGTCCTTTTCCACATCAGATTAATGTACCTTGAAATCAGTGTTTTCCTCAGTGAACAATGCCACTGTCATGCAATGGCTGTGAAGTGCTGCATTTATTAAGTTGTCAGATGCCTGACGTCCTATTCCCATTTCCAATTGATAAAATTGCACAGAACCATACACAGAGAATATTTAAAGAAGTTTCGTTTTCCTCTATTAAAATTTTGCAGAGATGTTTCTATTTTTTATCTATTTTTGTTTGCTCTGAGGACATGTTATAAATTCTACCATTTAGGAGGTTTGGGTTAATAGTATTCATTTTTGTGATTAAAACAGGATGCATGAAAAACACATAGCTGATAAATTGTTAGCTTAAATAGCTTACAAGGAAAAAAGAGAAATTAATATTATTCATTTATTACCTGGCATTGCATTAGCTTTTTAGGAGAATATCTTTATAAGTTGGCTGAATTTTCCTGCAATGAGATCCTATTTTGCATTCTTCTACTGCAGACCATTTGTTAGACCAGTACCTTTTATTTTATGAAGATACTTTTTTTTCATTGTATAAATTTAGCTTTCTTGACTGTAATATGGACAATCAAGTGTCCATAGTGTGTGACTTACTTCTGAGTCTTTGATTTGATCCATTGATCATATGGCAATACTATGTGATTTATATTACAATATCTCTGTACAATTCAAGTCAGCTTGAAACGAGATAGCGATACCTCAAAAGTTCTTTTTTTTTTTTTTTTTAATTTTTTTTTCAGCAAATCAAAAAAATTTAAAAAGCATTCAAACAGAATAAAATGAAAAGAAACAACCAAGCAAAATACCAAGGGTCAGATATACTTATACAAGAATTCTATAGAGCCTTCAAACAAGCAATACTTTTTGAGTTATGTTTAAAAAAATTCAGAACCACAATAAGCTCCTTCACCAAGCAAATAGTATTGAAATAGTGAAATCAAGTGTAAACCCAACAAAAATATATAAATTATAGTCCAGTATCCCTCATGAGTATACATACAAAAATTCTCAATGAAGTAGTTGCAAACTGAATACAAGAGATATAAAAAAATAATATTCCATGAATAACTGAATAACTGGGTTTTTTTTTTTTTTTTTTTTTAGAAGACCATACTCCATATACAGGCTGCATGTTTTGGGATAGCCCCCACTCCAGATGTTTGAGACCTACATGAAAACCAAGCTGCACATTTACAACATATGTGCAGGGAGGCCTAGGTTCAGCCCATGGAGCTAGATCTTTGTAGACTAGGTATGCTCCACGGTTGGTGATTCAGTCTCTGAGAGCTCCAAGGGTTCAGGTTCGTTTACTCTGTTGATCTTCCTGTGCAGTTCCTATCTCCTTAGGGCCACAATCCTTCCACCTATTCTTCTATAAGAGTCCTCAAGCTCCATCCACTGTTTGGTTCTGGATGTCTGTATCTGTCTGAGTCAGCTGCTTGTTAGAGCCTCTCAGAGGACAGCTTGCCCCTGTCTGTTCTCAGGCTGGAGGTTTAGATTCTGGGAGCTCTGGTTGAATCTTTTGATACTCATTCTCAAAAGGGCAAAAGCACCCTCACTTTGGTCTTCCTCCTTCTTCTTGAGTTTCATGAGGTTTATGCGTTGCATCTTAGGTATTGTGTGTTTTGGGGCTAATATCCGCTTATCACTGAGTGCATACCATGTGTGTTCTTTTGTGACTGGGTCATCTCACTCAGGATGATATTTTCTAGCTCCATCCATTTGTCTAAGAATTTCATGAGCTCATTATTTTTAATAGCTGAGTAGTACTCCATTGTGTAAATGTACCACATTTTCTGTATCCATTCTTCTGTTGAAGGACATCTGGGTTCTTTCCAGCTTCTGGCTATTATAAATAAGGCCGCTATAAACATAGTGGAGCATGTGGCCCTGTTGCATGTTGAAATATCTTCTGGGTATATACCCAGGAGGGGTATAGCTGGGTCCTCAGGTAACACCATGTTCAATTTTCTGAGGTATCGCCAGACTTCTTTCCATAGTGGTTGTACCAGCTTGCAATCCCACCAACAATGGAGGAGTGTTCCTCTTTCTCCACATCCTCACCAACATCTGCTGTCACCTGTGTTTTGGATCTTAGCCAATCTGACTGGTGTGAGGTGGAATCTCAGTGTTGTTTTCATTTGCATTTCCCTGATGACTAGGGATGCTGAGCACTTCTTTAGATGTTTCTCAATCATTCGAGTTTCCTCAGTTGAGAGTTCTTTGTTCAACTCTCTACCCATTTTTTAATAGGGTTATTTGATGGTCTGGAATCTAGTTTCTTCAGTTCTTTGTATACCTTGGATATTAGCCCTCTATCAGATGTAAGGTTGGTGAAGATCTTTTCCCAGTCTGTTGGTTCCCACTTTGTCCTGCTGACCGTATCCTTTGCTTTACAGAAGCTTTGCAGTTTTATGAGATCCCATTTGTCAATTCTTGATCTTAGAGCATACGCCATTGGTGTTCTGTTCAGGAACTTTTCCCCTGTGCCCATATGATCAAGGCTTTTCCCTATTTTCTCTTCTATTAGTTTCAGTGTAGCTGGTTTTATGTGGAGGTCCTTGATCCACTTGGAATTGAGCTTTGTACAAGGAGATAAGTATGGATCAATTTGCATTCTTCTACAAGTTGACCTCCAGTTGGACCAGCACCATTTGTTGAAAATGCTGTCTTTTTTCCACTGGATAGTTTGAGCTCCTTTGTCGAAGATCAAGTGACCATAGGTATGGGGGTTCATTTCTGGGTCTTCTATTCTATTCCATTGATCCTCCTGACTGTCTCTGTTCCAATACCATGCCATTTTTATCACTATTGCTTTGTAGTACAGCTTGAAGTCGGGGATGGTGATTCCCCCAGAAGTTCTTTTATTGTTGAGTGTAGTTTTCGCTATCCTGGGTTTTTTGTTATTCCAAATGAATTTTAAGATTGCTCTTTCTATCTCTGTAAAGAATTGAGTGGGAATTTTGATAGGGATTGCATTAAATCTGTAGATTGCTTTCGGCAAGATAGCCATTTTTACTATATTAATCCTTCCGATCCATGAGCATGGGAGATCTTTCCATCTTCTGAGATCTCCTTCGATTTCTTTCTTCAGGGTGTTGAAGTTCTTGTCATACAGGTCTTTCACTTGCTTGGTTAGATTCACACCAAGATATTTATACTATTTGTGACTATTGTGAATGGTTTTTTTTGTTTATTTGTTCTTTTATTATATTATTATACAGGATTTTTTAGCTATCCTGTTTTGTTTGTTTGTTTTTCCATATGAAGTTGAAGATTGTTCTCTAAGGACTGTAAAGAATCATGTTGGAATTATGATGGAGATAAAGTGGAATCTTTAGGTTGTTTTCTGTAAGTGACCATTTTTACTACATTAATCCTACCTATCCATGAGAATAGGGGATCTTTCCATCTTCTGATGTCTTCTTCAATTTTTTTGTTGTTCAAGACTTAAAGTTCAGCCAGGCGGTGGTGGTGCATGCCTTTAATCTCAGCACTTGGGAGGCAGAGGTAGGCGGATTTCTGAGTTCAAGGCCAGCCTGGTCTACAGAGTGAGTTCCAGGACAGCCTGGGCTACACAGAAGAACCTGTCTCGAAGAAAAGAAAAAAAAAAAAGACTTAAAGTTCTTGTCATACAAGTCCTTGACTTGCTTGGTTATAGTTACCCTAAGATATTTTATAGGATTTGTGGCTGCTGTGGAGGGTGTTGTTTCCCTGATATCTTTCTCAGCCCATTTATTGTTTGTATATAGGAGAGCTACTGATTTTTTTAAAGTTAGTTTTGTATCCAGACACTTTACTGAAAGTGTTTATCAACTGTGGAAGTTGCTTATGTATACTCTTTTATCATCTTTAATATTGGTATTTTGACTTCTTCCTTTCCACTTTGTATTTTCTTGATCTCCTTTAGTTGTTTTAGTGCTCAAGCTAAAATTTGAAGTATTATATTGAATAGAATGGAAAGACTAAACAGCCTTGTCTGTCTCTGATTTTAATGGGGTTGCTTTACATTTTCCCCCATTTACTTTGATGTTGGCAACTGGCTTGATGTATCTTGCACTGTGCCTTGTAATCCTAAAATCTCTAGACTTTTATCATGAAATAATGTTGCATTTTGTCAAAGATTTTTTCAGCATCTAATGAAATGATCATGTGTTATTTTTTTTTTTATTTGTTTATTTGTTTTTTCATTTCAGTTTTTTATATGGTGGATTGGTGGTGGCCAAGATTCTGCTCAGAAACATGTAATGCAGAGGATTCTTCTTATGGTAAGGCCTGAAAAATCACATGACAAGGACGTGTGGGGGATATTCATGCAGAATCTTCTGGCCTTTCCTGAGGGAATGCTTGGCTTGCTTTTGTCTTGCATTTGAATTTTTAGTTTTGCTATTGGAAGTTCTTACTTTCACTTAGTCTGTGACAGACATTTTTTTTCTGAATCAGAAAGAGAAAGCTTGGACAGGGATCCATTTTTGTTTGTCTCTGAGGACCATGGAGTAGAACAGGACACCACTCTTTGTTTGTTAATAATGGTGATTCTGGTGAGTCAACATAAGGCCCTGGTCTGGGTACATTAGTTAATGTCTGGATAGTCTCTTCTGAAAGGAACTTAGTTCTGACAAAAACATTGCCCACCAACTTTTCCGAACAACAGTTACATGAGTATCAAAAGAGTAGAAAGGTCTTGCATGATCTTTGCTTCTAAGACCTAATAGAAACCTTCAGAAGTGAGCCAAGAAAGGATGGGGAACTGACTCGGGTTACTAATTTGCTGGGCATTAGAGGAATTATATCTCCTAATTAGGATCCAGGGAGATGCTAGGGGTCAATCATGAAATCAAAATTCCCTTCATATGTAGTCTATCACCTCTCTATATTGTAACGGAAATTGCTACCAACCAGGGAAACAGTTATGTACCAATGTGCTGGGTTATATAGTAACTGCTTACTGAAGTTGTTTTATCTTTCCTGATACAGTTCATGGGTGAGCAGGAAACCATGGGAATTGAGGAGAAGGAAGCAAAAAAGTACAGTGTGCACATTATCATTAAATGTAGGAGGTTCTTAAAAGAGATTGCAAATGAAAAAATGAAAAAATGAATATAAAACCTTTTAAGCTATGAAAAAATATGTGTGGTGGTCTGAGTTGGTCAGAGTGTGTGAGCTGCATCTTTTGGTTCAAATCTTGTTTTGTCTATTCCACACACCCTTGTTTGGGTTTTGAGCCCTACCGGGACTGGACTCCAGCAACGGAATACATTTACATTTTCATATGTTGAACCATTCCTGCATCTCTGGGATGAAGACTACTTGATCATGGTGAATGATCTTTTTGATGTGTTCTTGTATTTTTTTTTGAGTATTTATTGAGTATTTTTACATCAATATTCATGAAAGAAATTGTCTGTAAGTCTCTTTTGTTGTTAAGTCTTTGTGTGGTTTTGGTATCTGGGTGATTGTGGCCTAGTAAAGTGAATTTGACAATGTTCCTTCTGTTTCTATTTTGTGAAATATTTGAAGTCTGGTAAAACTAGACTGTGCTAAAACCATCTAGTCCTGGGCTTTTTGTGGGGTAGGGGGTGGGGAAGAGATTTAAATGACTACTTCTATTTCCTTAGAGGTTATATGTTTATTAAAATTGTTTATTTGATCTTTGATTTAACTTTGGTAAGTGGTATCTATCAAGAAAGTTGTCCCTTTTTGTTTTTTTTATTTTCCAATTTTGTGGAGTGTAGGTTTTTGAAGTAAGACCTAATGATTCTTTGGATTTCCTTAGTGTCTGTTGTATGTTCTCATTTTTGTTTGTTTCTGCTTTTGCTAATTTGGATATTCTCTCTCTGCCTTTAGTTAGTTTTGCTAATAGTTTGTGTATCTTGCTGATTTTTCTCGAACAATCAGGAACAATCAGCTCTTTGTTTCCCTGATTCTTTATACTGTTTTCTTTGTTTCTATTTTACTGATTTCAGCCCTGAATTTGATTATTTCCTGCCATCTACTCTTCTTAGGTGAGTTTGCTTTTGTTGTTTTAGAGCTTTCAGGTGTGCTATTAAGTTGCTATTACGAGAGCTCTCCATTTTCTTTATGAAACCACCTTGTGCTGTGAACTTTCCTCTTAGCACTGCTTTCACTGTGTCTCACAAGTCCAGGTATGTTGTGCCTTCATTTTCATTGAACGTCTTTAATTCTAGAAAGCCTTTAATTTCTTTCTTTATTTCTTCCTTGACCCAGTGATCATTGAGTAGAGAATTGTTTGCTTTCCACAAATTTGTAGGGTTTCTGATTTTTTTCAGTTGTAGTTGAAGTCCAGCTTTAATCTATGGTGATCTGATAAGGGGATTCTTTCAATTTTCTTTTATCTGTTGAGACTTGCTTCACGTCCAGATATATGGTCAGTTTTGGAGAAGATTCCGTGAGGTTCTGAGAAGAAGGTATATTTGGTTGAAATGTCCTATAGATGTCTGTTAGGTCCATTTGAGTCATAACATCTGTTAGTTTTGTTATTCTTCTGTTTAGTTTCTGTCTTGATGACCTGTCAATGTGTGAGTCTGATGTGTTTATGTCCCCCACTTTTAGTGTGTGATTTAAGATTTAGTAATTTGTTTTATGAATGTGTGTTCTCTTGCATTTGGGATTATTGGGTATGCTTTAAAGGGAATAGGCAGGAATATAGCAGGGTATTACCTGGGGTTCCTGGTGCCACTGTGGCCTCTAGGGAAGCAGCCAGAGTTGTAGGCTGGAATATGAAGCCCAGGGTATAGAGGAAAATATATTCTTTAAAAAAGAAAACATTTTAAATATCTTCTTTGAAATTTTAAAATATGTATTTTTAAATAATATCCACTCCAAATATCTCCATCCAGCTCCCCAAAGAACCTCCTAATATGACTCTTTCCCAAAACCGTCTCCTCTTATTTTAATTTTGATTAATAATCCAATGAAAAATAAACATTTCTAGTTAAACTCTAGTTCAGTTTGGTCTCCAGAGAACTCAGCTTGCAATCTGGCTTCACTCAGCTTTAGCGCACTTATGATGAGTATTCAGAGAATGAGAGGATGCCCACTCTGTCACTCCTCTTCCCCTGCCTGAGGGTGTGGTTCAGTGCTGATCCATTTACCTGGCCATGAGACTCTGATTTTCAACACTTAATATACAACTTCTCAAATTCTAAGACACTTTTCACACAGACATTATGAAAAACAAATTAACTTCACTGTTACATTTTGTCTAGAATTTTATTGAGTCTTTTAAAAGTTTTCTTTACTCATAAATAACAAAAATATCAGTTTTTTATAACTACATATATGGGCAATATACCTACATCACTTCCTACACTCAAACTCTTCCCTGACCACCCTTCAAAATCTATGATGTCTTGTTTAATTATCATTGGTGCATACATGCACACACACACACACAACACATATATGTATGTATATGTCTATATAACCTATGGAGTCCATTTGTTATTCATTGCATGTGCATGTGTCCACAGATAATCACTTAGGATTGGGTGTTCTATATAGGAGCCCACTTTAGTAGAAAATTTATGAATCTTTGAAAAAACAATTAAAATTTTCAGTTATATTTATTGAGTATAATATATGTCGTGGCCTATGTGTGGAGAGGAAAACTTTCAACGCTCAGCTCATTTCTCTCTTCCCATTGTGTGTCTCTTTGGGATTGAATTCAAGTGTCAGGACTGATGGCAAGTATCTTTTTCAGATGAGCCATCTTATAAGGTCATTTCTTCTGTTTGTTAGTGTCTTAAGTTTGCTTACTGTTACTATGATTAACACTATAACAAAAAAAGGTGGATGAGGAAAGATTTTATTTCATTCATAGCTTACAGTTCATTACCGAGAGAAGCTAAAGCAGAACCTCAAGGCAGGAACCCAGAAGGAGGAACTCATCAGAGACCATGAAGACATCCTCTTTATTGGGTTGCTTCGCATGGCTTGCTCAGTTGCATTCTTTATTCAATCTAGGACCATTGTTCTAGGGGTGGTACTGCACACAGTGGACTGGTCTCTCTTGCATCAATAATTAATCAAGAAAATGCGCCCATGTACTTGCCTACCATGCAGTCATATGGAGGCAGTCCCCAAACTGAGGTTCCGTCTTCCCAGATGATTCTGGTTTATGTCAAGTTGACAAACTATCCATCGAAGCTAAATATTTATTCTTTTTAAAGCTATTTTTTATTTTGACTTTCCTTCAAAGTCTATCCAAAAAAGAAAAACCAAAATCAAAAAACAACAAAACAAACAAACAAACAAACCCAAGCTGCATACACTAGAAGCATGACTGATTCATTTTAATGCTGTAGCCTTATTTGGGTAAAAGAAAACTCACCATCATTTTTATATCATTTAATCTAATAAAGCAACTAAATGAGTAACACTAGTTAAAATTTCAAGTATTATATTAGAGCTTTATAAATTTAACAAAAACATAGGATCTGAAGGTAAAACACATTGCTCTATATACTTTATAAAGTAATATTTGTATATATAATATACATATCTTTACATAATGAAAACAGGATTTAAGTAGTAGAGATAATTCATGGAGGAACATAGATCTGGTTGTCAAAATTAAGAAAGATTTCAGACTTCTTAATGTGTTTTTCTTCCAATTGTAGCAAGCCTCATATCACATAAAAATCAATCCTATTATGGAATGTAAATACAATCTAAATGTGAGAATATCCTTTAATATACCACTATAACCTACAGAATGGTGAGAAATGTTTCTGTCTGATATAGCTCATTACAATAAGTAGTAATACTTAACCATACAAGACACTGGACACTAAAAGTTACTGATACAAACACACTTACAAGCATTAACCCTGGTTGCTGACAATAGCTACGTCACATAAATATATAAGGTGGCTTTCCTGACGATAAATAGGAAAGGAGTAAAGCACACAATAGTGCTACAGTTTGGAGAGGAAGATTAGCTGTGTACTCTCAATAAGGAGAACTTGCCAGGAAAGAAATGAAAGCTTCCAATGAGGAAAAGGGTGTCTTTGTTTCAGCATGTGTTGACCTTTGGATTCAGAACCAAAGGAAACTGCACAGAGATTTCAATGGCAAATGCTTCAGATCTCATTTCAAAATCCCACTGAACATATTGTCAGAGTTGGAATGTCTTGATATGTTTTGTGGCATCTCTTGGCTAAGAAAATCTCTAATGATTGCTTACTTGACATATATCAGGCAGCACTGTTTAGCAGTAATAGCAAAAGCCATGCAACCATCTTCACTTGTTCCCAGTAATCATGTAGATTGTCATTTTCTCAGCATTACAAATTAGCTATTCATTCTGTTTCCAGCAACTCATTTATAAGATCACATCAAGAGATCCCAATGTAGTGAACAAAAATATTCTTGTTCAAAATTAGTTGGAAAAAGTGACTATTGAAAATTTGGAAGTTGAGGAAGCCATATTAATAAAGAATATTTTGCTCCTACATGTTCATGATGTTAGTGGGTGTTCAGAATAGACCTATTTCTTATTTTCAAATGCTCCATGTGGGAGAATAGGTAATAATTAGGATCTACTGGAGACTGAGTGGTAGACTTTTTGGTTGTTTGTTTCAAGGAACAATACAAGTGACAGTGAATTGAATTAATGAAATGTCCCTAAAAGAACAACTAGATATTTCTTTCAGTTAATAACAATTGCAGGCTAAATGCTGAAGCATGTTGTAATGAACACATTTGCTCTATGAGAGACTATGCAACATTCATAAGGCTTCATGTCTTCTTTTTCCTGAAAAACAAGATGTCCAGATTCTCTAACTCAAACAATTAATACGTATTCTTTCTATTAGAAGGAGATGATGTTTATGTCTTATCATTTTTAAATCTCCATTTAAGCTCATTTTTTGCTTTTTTTAATTAATTTTTTATTCTTTAATCCTTTTTTACAGTTCAGACTTCACCCCTCCTAGTTTGTCCCCTGACTACTCCCCATCCCATACCTCCTTCCCTCTATCTCCAAGAGGATGTCTCCACACTCACACCCACCCCACCAGTCCACCCCACTCCCTGAGGCCTCAAGTCTCTCAAGAGTAAGGTGCATCTTCTCTCATTGAGGCTAGACAAGTCAGTCCTCCATTGTATATGTGTTGGGAGCCTCATAACAGTTCATTTTGAGGATAGATTTTTTTTTAATTTGGCTAAAAATTTGTTCCCTGTTGTATAGAATTTTAGCTTTAGTCCTGATATTTGCATATGATGTTACAGTTCACAGAACTTAAATTATTAACAGTCTTGACCACTTCCTTCTTAAACTTAGTTGAGTTCCAGGTCACTGGAAAGGTCCAATGACAGTTATTATAGGGCTGCAAAGTTGAATGAGACATATGTCTTCAAGAAACTAATTACAATTGCACAGAAAACATTTTAAAGCATATTACTTTTGCACATCAATGCTGTTCTTTGTGATGTACCTATCCACATATGCCTGTAGCAGACATTTACCATATTCATCCATCTCTTTTCTACTCTCTTCTCTACCACACCCTTCCAAATCATTAGTAATCTCTATTGAACTTTCAAGTTGTCTTTTCTAGTTTTGCACATGGGAACATACAGTATGTGTCTTTTTATAACTGGATTATTTTAACATGATATTGTCTGCTTTGATATCTATTAGATATGAAAAGTGCTCTATTGTTTATATACACCATTTAAAAAAATCCATTCACCAGTGAGTACCTACCCTGGTATCACATCTCAATTATTGTGAGTAGTGCTGCAGTGGTCGGGAGCAAGTATGTAAATGCTTCTGAAGAGTTAATTTCCTTTGATCTCACCCAAATATAGACAGGCAAGCCATGCTGTTAAATATGTGAGTCTGAGCTTACAGGGTTCCTCTGAAGTTTTTGCATGCTTTTATTCCAGCATAAGAGATTGCACTAGGGACAATAGAAATAAAGATAAAGACAGTAAAGGAAAGAAAAGTATTTTCAAGAGGGAGAGTGGGTGAATGAGCTGGGTAAAAAAAAAGTCCATTTCAAAAAGCATAGGGCACTGAAACTCCTGATCCTTCACTGGTCAACTGCATAGCACTTGCCTGCCTTGCGTTTGCATATTGTAGCTATTAGTTTGTTTATTTATTTATACCACATATGTAGTCCACTGGGTGAATGGTGCCAGTTGTTTTTTTGTTATCTACCTTATTTTATATGTTAGTCATGATTCTAGAATCCCTAGGCCCTGTATAACACTTCCTTGACTGATGTGGTCCCAAATATCGTTCTGAGGTACAGAAGGTGTTGTGATGGGCTTCTTACCAACACATAAATCACTCAAGGAAAAATTGCATTATCAATGTACATCTTAATATTGGTGGCAGCTCACAAAAAGCTGGGAAACCTGGACCCACTGCACAACCTGCAGACTGTGCAGCAGGTTAAAGAGTAGTTTTATTCCTGGGTGGCTCAGTTGATCTTCTAGATAGGTGAGCTGGTATTTCTTCTTTCAGGCTGCAGGCCTCGTCTGTGAGTCTCTGCAGACTTTGCTGTTTTTATACTTCTGGGAAATGAGGAGCCTAATGAACTTGGTCAGTTTCAGAGTCTTCCTGAAGCAGTTTTGAGTTGTTTACTTCCTGTCTTAACTAGCTTTCCTGCAGATCAGTGTATCATCTCCTCTTAGAACATCCTGTTGCTTTACCTCCTTGTAAACATCTTGTCTTAAAATATCCTGTTACTTTATTTCCTTTAACATGCTGTGTCTTAAGAAGTTTCCCTCCAAGATAGAAGGTGTTAACCTCAGAGGAAATTGCTACTCAATCAAGGGACAATGATCAATTTATCTTGTTTAAAGTTTCTCTTGCTGATAAAGAGTATAATCTTAACTAAGAAGGACCACAAAAAAAAAAGGCTTTTTTTTTTCTTTATCTAGTGGCTGCAAAGGAGGCTTTGGATGTTTTGTATCAGGAAGAGTTCAGTTTAATATTGTAATATATCCTAGGAGACACAATTTAAAAAAATATATAAAAACACAAGGTTTAAGCAAGAGTAACATGATCCCAGAAAGGGTTAGAGTTAAGAAAGTACCACTATGATTGTCCCAGGAGCACTTCCTTGTGAAGTTTCTTCTCATATGGTTATTAAAAAGCATTTGTGGTTATATACTAGTTATATATTAAAAATGTAGCAGGGATTCAAAGAAATAATTTTTAAGAGCAAGCTAATGCTGAAATAGAAGAGGAGGCGGAGGCGGAGGCGGAAGAAGAACTCAAGTATCTCTGCTTTTGACTGTGGGATGAGATGTGACTAATTACCTAAATTCCTGGCATTGTCTTCCCTGCTCTAACTACCCTATTGTTAAATCAAATAAGCACTTTCCTACTCTAAATTGCCTTTTGTTGGGCTATTTATCATAGCAACAGAAACAAAACTAAGACAGATCTTATCTTGGTACTACTATAGCTGAGGTAGTTGGGCTTGTCTTACATGGTATGTCAATAGCTTAAATCAAGATTTAATGTGATACTTGAATCCTACTTTTTTAACTGATGTTTGTTTTGTTTTGTTGTAACTCTAGTTTATTTTTCTCTATTTTGTAATATCATTGTATATCATTGTACTATCATTCTATAGTTAATGTAACTCTTTGGTTATACTTTTCTCTTGGGTGATTAAGACTATGTACATGTGACTAATTGTACATAGATTAAGACTATGTACATGATCAAACTTTAACTTTCGTCATTCATAAATATTAGTCCAGGGGCCTCGGGAGTTACTTGTTGAAACTTTGGAGAAGTTTCTCCCTGGCCTTCCTCAAAGCAGATCTAGCTGGAGATCGCGCTAAAGCTTGAACTGACAACTATTGTTCTTTCTATTCAAGTTTTACTTTTTTTATTTCTTTCAGGCTATAAATCCAAGTTGTGCCAATTATGAAAAATACATACACCTTAGTATAAATTCAATAGGAATCAATAGGGAATTAATTATCTTGAGCCCAAGAGTCAGAAGTTAACTTTGTCGGTGAGAAGCTGGCTTCATGCCTAGTGAGAATCGGGGTCCAGTTGAAAGAACCATAAGTAGTAAGCATTCCCCATTTGCTTTTGAAATTACCCAGTTGGTCAGAGTCAAGACATAGAAGTTTACTAGGAATTGGTTTAGCATGCTCAAATAAATGACAGAAAGACATAAATTGGTGGAAACAAAGTTTCCGGTTCAGAGAGGGCCAATACCCAGAAGTTACCATGATTGCAAACATCAACATTTCCATTTTTTAATAATAAACTGTCCAAGTATGATTTCGCATCAATTTCCTATTTGAACAGATTTAGAGTGATCAGGAGGGATCTCAGAAAGGTAGAAAAAGAGAAAGAAAGAAACAAAGAAAGAAGAGAGAGAGAGAGAGAGAGAGAGAGAGAGAGAGAAAACAAGACTTTATTTTCGTGACAATGTGTTGGAAGTGCTTGGCTGCAGGGGAATCCACAGTCTTCAGTTATATAAAATGACTACTTCAAAACTAGAAGTTCCCACTGTAAAGGTCTAGTATAGCCTCCTAAGTCCAATGTAGGAAAAGCAAACAAAAGGAACACCCAGAAAACACATATATTGTGTCTTAATTTATTTAAACTATAAATACAGAGGAAGGATGTTAAAATTCCTAGAGAGAATCTACTTTTAACCAAACATTTAAATTAACCTTTTTTTTTCATGAAAAGAAAATCCTTAAATTTTATTCTAATAAAAATTTAGAAATGAGCTTTGTTAATAACAATTTTTATCTGGACTCATTAAATACTGAAATCAGTAGTTCTCGACTTTGGAGGTCCTTTGGGGTTCCAATGACTCTTTCACAGGGGTCACCTAAGACTATCAGTAAACACAGATATATACATTACAGTTCATAATAGTAGCAAAACTACAGTTATAAAGTAGAAACAAAAATAATTTTATGGCTGAGGTCACTACATTACAGGGTTGTAGTACTAGAAAGGGTAAGAAACCACTGATATAAAAGCAGATAAAAGCTTTGGAATTTCTGTCTTTGTTTTATGTTCATTTCGTGCTTTTGAGTGACCTGTCTAAGCAAGCATCTTCATTACTCAAGGGAAGCTGAAAGCACATGCCCCACAGAGAATGATCCATAATATCCTTGCTTTCAATTTTGAATAAGTGAGTTTATTGACTGAATAGTAGAAAATAAAAGAACAAAATAACGAGCAGCAGAGAGAGGGCAGAACATCAGAACAGGCACTTGTATAATCCAGGAAGAATGACTGTAGCCCAGTTTACAGTGCCCTAGAAGCCCTGAGTAGTAAAAAGAGGTCAATGACATAATGCCTACCAATTAGCCATTACCACCAGAATTCTTATAGTATGATGTTAACTGTGCCTGAGCCTGAAGTTTTAGGGTGGAGCCAAACGTTCCAGGGTATGATTTATTTCAATCTAGCTTTTGTCAAGGACACAGTGTTCCCTAAATGATTTGCTTTCCTTCTGTTCTCAAGGGCACTGTGTTTGAAGCTTTGGATTCTTTTGCTCTTTTTCATTCTCTTTGTCATAGGGCCAGGGGTTGACTTAGCATCTTGAAGGACACATTGAAACATATGCTTAGGTATGATGTGGGAGGAGGAGCCACTCCACTTCCACAGTTAACGTCTCAGTCAGGGTAAGCAGTACAGGACATTAATAACATGATTTATATTATATACAGACATAAGTCAGCATCCCAGCCATGTGCAATTCCTGATGCTTTTAGTGGTTTTTCTTTTATACTTACTTTTGTGACTTTTAAAATATACTTCATAATTGAAATTTTACTTTTATCTTTAAATACATCTTTAAAAAATCAATTATAAAATTCTAAGTAATTAAGATTTTCTTCTGAATTTTCATTACTTTGATTATATTTTATAAAATGATGGTAAAAGTCTATTTCTAGATTTGAGATATTATTTTTGCATATATATATATAATCAACTTAAAATTCACAGTCCATGTACCCCAATACATATTCTGGTCACATATTGCATGTTTACAACTAAAAGATGTAGGACTCCACCATGGTTGATTAAATTTTTTTTGTATTTATTTCATTAAAACTAGAAGATAAAAATGTTTCGTCTTTATAGCTTTGCTAAATTCTCTTTTAATTTCTAGTACTGTCTAACCTACTATTTCATGTTTAGCATAGTATAAATAAAATGGCAGGTTAGCTCTAATATTTGCAGTCATGTTATTGGACAATAGTTTTAGCCTAGTTTTTATTTTTCTATGTAACTTGTTTACATACTATACATTGCAAAACATATAATTTTGTTAATACTATTTTTCATTTTTGTATAGTTTATTTTAGCATTTCTCTGCTTGTCATTTCATTAATTCACTTGTTTACCTTTTGATTAGTTATTTTTGATATTGCTGGAAATAAAACCTATAGCCTTATGCATGTCTGGTAAGCATATTACCACTACGGTGTACTTTGTCCTGTATCTACATATTTCAGTGGTAGTGTTTGAGCATCAATACAACACATGACAATTTTGATTTTTGAATCAAAGCAATATTTCAATATCCATATTTTCTTATAATACTTATTATTATAATGTGTTGTTTATTATATTATAATGGTGTTTAATGATTTCAATCTTTGGTGTAGTGCTTTCTTGATATTACTTATATTATTTTCATTTCTTTTTCTTCTTTAAAAATGCTGGATTCATTTCTTTGATCCCTTCCTAAACCCTCAAAATGTTTACGGTAATATTGAAGGTATGAAAACAATTTTTAATTGTATTCATTTCATTTTTCTTCCTTTCATATAATTACTTGAATGCAAAACACATTTCTCATTTTAACAGAATAGCAAGTTAAATCTATTTCTACCATCCATCAGTCTCTTAATGTTTGTTGATTGGGTCTGCAACTTTTCTCATTCTGCTAGTAGCAATTATTAGTTGGTGTTATGAACCTTTATTAATTTACATTTGTTTTCAGTGTAATAACTGGAGTAATTTCATTTATGTTTTTCTGTTTTTAATTCAAATGCCATCAGGTAATTCTTTTCCCTGGTTTTACTGTTCTTAAGTTTTTTTCTAGATTTATGCTGATGAAGCATTGTTTTATTTAAGAAAACTATTAAGGATTTGCTTACTTAAGGAAAAAGATTTATTTCCCTTCACATTTTAATAATAATTAGAAATGCAGTTCAGATAGTTAGCTATCTGATATTCATATATATCTTTGCTTTAGCTTGTTAGAACACTTTATTGTTTTTGTGGAAAGGTAAATATTAGTTCTTTCAACTTCTCTCAAAAAATGATAATCTGACCAAAAAATGTACTCGTGTTGCTTGCCTGATCCTAACAATTCTACTTTATGTCTCTAGAGTTGGGTACTTTAAGGCAACAGAATGCTCTCTTCAGTTATGTAGATTCATACTGGAATATAAACACTAGTCAGTTAAAGTGCTGCTGCTGAGAACTGGCCTGCCTCTGGGCAACACCCAATGGTGTCACCTGTCTGCCTCCCAGTGGCAAATGAAAACGAATTTGTTCAAGTCAAGCTACTTTGAATTTTAGCTACCTAGAACTGTCACAATATGACCAGCAGTATAGCTAGTCCAATGTTATCTTAGAGGCCCTTCTATTTGTGAGAAAAATATATATGGATTATATAAATTCTCCTAATTAGCATGAATATCAAAACTAACACTTTATGTACCTTTCAAGGTGAGTTCTGCTTTTCTTTTTCCTTGCATTGATCTATTTCACATCTAGCTCTGAAAATAATCAATGACAATTCCTCATGAGTCTGTGTTTCAAAAGACCCAGAAGCAAGTTACATAGTTCTAGAGTTTAGATTTATTAACAGATTAAAAGACAAGTGATGCCTTGACATCTTGATTATTCAAATAAATAGAATGGCTGGTAATGATATGTCAAATTTATTACCCTTGGGCATTATTGCTCACAAAAGTTAGACTATAAAAATCAGTGGCTTAATTTTATAAGAACAACAATTCCTTAATATTTACAAATCCTTCTTACTCTATTCATATGTTTGTTGGGTTTTGGCTCATAGGCATGACTCTCCTGCTTGTACAGACATATGTCATGTTAAATGGTTTGGAGAATGATTAATCATATATAAAAATGTATTACTATAATATTATATCTCCTAATGATGTCATCATATTTTCTGTACATTCATTCTATGATTTTTGAACCACTATCAAGTTTCCTAATATATTTTCAGAGTGTATACCCCCCATTAAACAACTCATGATTGTATTTCCATTTCATTTAACAAAATTTTAATAGTTATGACATATAACATCTGCCAATAATTTTTCTAGCAATAATATTTTTGATGATGAGCTTTAACTAGATCTCATTACTAATTTATTTAAATTGACTGTGTGCCTTCAATAATGTGGTAAAAATAAAAAGATAGATCTGTAAGTCTACAAGCCTAGTTCCATATCTGCAATCCATGAATCCAGTTTGTCAGCCACCTTTGCCAGATTCACTGTTTCTTCCATTTCCTATCACCTCTTTATAGCTTTGCGTGTGGCAATCAACACATCTACAGGGTTAGGTCCAAATCTGCTGCCCTCAATCCCATTTTATTCTAGAACCACCTTTGAATGGTGAGACACTGCTTCCTTCCATCCCTTGCAATCTCTGAACCCACTAACCTCACTTCAGGCCCATGGTTTGGGAGCCATTTTTCCCTGGTTCAGTTAAACAACTCATTTAAGACTTTATCTGGCCTAGCCAGGTCACTCAGTTCTTGCCCTGACCCAGTACAGGGAAGGCCATATTATCATATTAGGCACTTCACCAGAGAAAGAAGTTCACATGCCTAGGACAAACATCAAAACAAAAACAATGTGAATGGCAAATACAGCATATCTTCCATTTAACCCACTAGTTCTATAGAAATTGTGTCTAGTGAAAACCACACAGATAAACATTAGAACACAGAATTTAAAAGAAATATCTTTTAAATATCTTAATTTTATCAAATAATTCAAAAAGTTTAGATAAAATATGAAAACCATTTTATTCAGGTCTGAGATGATAGCAACAAAAACTTGAGTGGTATACAAGAACAGATACAAGTTCAAGAGTGAGTGAAATGGCAAAGATACTTCAATACTTGGCTATTGAATTCAGTGAAGGACTAGAAACATTGAAGCAGAAGCTGAAAGGAAGATGGAATTGAAAAATACAATACACTAGTTAGGAAACTCAAGGGGAGACTTTACAAGCAGAATGAATCAAACAAAAGTGAGACCATTAGGATTTAGAGACAAAGCAGAAGTTCTAGATGACCTAAACAAAGACTATGAAAAAATTTTTTTTGAAAAGCACAGAAGAGGAACATTCAGGAAATGTGGGACATCACCAAAAGATTGAATTATAGGTGTAGATGTGATTACATGAGATGGAGCATGTTCAAGGTGGTGTTGCTGTAGGCTACAATTTGTTCTTACTCATTTCCCTCTTCCACTGTTATTCCACCATAGCCTCTTCTTGATCTGGCTTATTACTTTCCACCCCACAGATTATCTTATATTCTATTTCCTTATCACATATATTCCATTATACTCTCTTCCCTAATGATCTTTTCCTTCATTTTCTTGACTCCCTTGTCATTTTATGACCTATGCACATACATATACACATTTTCACATATATGTAATTATATATATATATATACTACATATATACTCAAGTTTAGCTTTTGCATATGTAATAAAACAGTTTGCATTTTTTCAGTCTAGCTGAGTTGGCTACTTTCACTTAATATAATGATTCATAGTTATAACCATGTCATTGTTACTTTACTGTGACCATGACAAATACCATGGCCAAGGCAACTTATGAAAGCATTTAATTGGGCTATGATTTTAAGGGATTAGAGTTTCTGAGGGTGAAGCAAAGACATCGTGATGGAAACAACAGTTGATCCATACGTAAGAGGCAGAGAGAAACTGGGAATGTGGTGAGTCTTTTAAAACCTCAAGGCCTGGCCCCTCCAACAAGGTCATATATTTTAATCCTAACCATGCAGTTCCACCATGGGAACCAAGTACTCAAACATGAGCCTACGATGGCCATTCCCATTTGAACCACCCATAATTCATTTGCCTATAAATGGCATTATTTCAATATTTCTTATGAACAAAAATTTTCTTTATGTATAAATATTATATTTCTTTATTCATTTGTCTATTGAGAAACATAAAGCTTTATCCTTTATCTGGCTGTGGTAAATAGTGCAGTAAGGAACATGGATGTATAAATATATTTCTGTTGTATGTTGACTTTCAGGTTTTTGAGTATCAACTGAAGAGCTACACGTGACCTATGGGTTACAGTGTAGTTCTGTTGTTCATGTGTTAAGGAATCTCCAAATTTACCTTGATAATAGACACATGTCTATAATCTCACTAACAACTGATAAAGTTTCCATATTTGCCATGCTTGTTGTCATTAGTATTTCTGTTTGTTGATCATAGCCACTGTGATTGGGATGAGGTGAAATCACAAAACTATTTTAAATGGAAATTCCCTGATGATTAAACTTGATGAACACTTTATCATGTGTTTATTTGGCCAGTTATATTTCTTCTTTCATGATTCACTCTGATTACACTCATCACTGTTCTATATACTCCCCTGCCACCTTCACAACCTCCACCTCCACCAGTTTAACTATGTCCATCACGTGCACATAAGTATGGAGCTATCCACTAGTGCATGGGGAAATTACAAGTGACTACACCATCAAAGCCAATGACTCCTTCTTTGGTATCCATCAATAAGTATTTCTTCAGGGAGGAGTAGGGTTCCACAAGCCTCTCCCATATCCGTGACTGAATGTTCACAGGCCTAGTCTTGTACAAGTAAATACAGCTGATGAGTTCATAATTGTAGTATTTGGCTATGCCTAAGAGATAGAATTTCACATCCCTACTCTCCATCATTTGCCTTTCATATTCTTTTTTCTCCTCTCTTCTGTGATGTTCTTGGACTTTAGAGGGAGTGGTAGTAATGTCTAATTTAAATAAAAATATGGGTATATTAAGGGTGATAGCAATACTCATCTCTAGGGATAAACATAAAGAATTAGAAAATACTTTCACACAAAGTCCATATAGAAAACAATATTTTTTTTTTCATATGATCTATGACTCCTTCAGCCATGGTGTTTTGATCAGGTTTACAGTGCCAAACATGAGTTTCTTCCCTCTAAGCAACTTCAATTACAATCAGAAATCAAACAATTCTTTTAAAGGCTTTATTATTTTGGGATATTGTCCTTCTATCCCTCTTCTTCCTCTCAATGGCTTTTATCAAGAATGGATGCTGGACACTGTTAAAGTCATGTGCTAAATCTATTGAAATGATGAAAAAAATCTAGGATTTTATTACAAATTTTCACATTTATGTTCATAAAAGTTGTTCTCAATTTATCTCTTTCTTTTCTGTTATTTCTTTATTGGGTTTAGTATCAGAGTAATCCTAGCTTTTAAGGAGACTTTATTTCCTTTATTATTACTTTTTTGATATTTTGGAAAAGTTCTTTAGTGGATCTACCTGGACCTGGGAGCATCATCCTTTCTCTGTATCTAGACCTGGGCTCAGCACTCCTTTCTCTTTATCTGGAACCGGGTTCAGCATTCCTTTCTATCTATCTTGACCTGGGTTGAGCATTCCTTTCTCATTATCTGGACCTGGACTCAGAACTCCTTTCTGTCTATCTGAACCTGTGGTCAGCACTCCTGTCTCTAGTCACCAGTCTCATTTGTTTTTCACCTGTAGCCTTTTAGTTGTGATTATCCTTTTCTTTAGTCTGAAGTCTTCCTTCCAGGATCTTCCATGGGTTTGGCTTCATGCTTATGAATTCCTTTAGCCTGTTTTTATTCATGAGTTTATTTCTCTTTCATTTATGAGAGGTTTTCTGGGTAGTATAGCCTGGACTGATAGCTGTGATCTTGAAGAATTTGTAGTACATCTTTCTAAGGTCTTTTAGTTTTGTCAGTTTCAGTTGACTTATCTGATTCTATTCTGATTGTTCTGACTGCATTTGTGACTTGATATTTTTCTTTGACACCATTCAATAGTCTTTCTTTGTTCTTTATACTCAGTGTTTGGCCCAGGTTTCTTTTCCTGATGTTGTTTAGTGTTATGTATGTTCATTTTATATAGACATCTTTTCCCTAGATTGTGGAAATTTTTATTTATGATATTATTCAAAATAATTTATTTGCCTTTATCTTGAAATTCTTCTCATTCTTCTATGCCTTGACTCATAAATTTGATTCTCATGGAGTCCAGTGCTTTCACATGCTCTATTCATATGTATTGTTAAATTTATCATTAGTATTGACTGGGTTATCCAATTCTTCCACCTTTTCTTTAAACCATAACATTCTCCTCTCCACACCATTAATTTTAGTAGTGAAGTTTGTCACTGGGCTTTTTATTTGAGTTTTTAATTTCCAGTAAATTTTCACTTAAAACCTTCAGCATTTCCATTTCTTTATTGAATTCTCTTTTATAAAATTTTATTCTGTTTTTATAAAATACAATTTGACCATATTGTTTCCCCTCCTGCATGTCCTCTCAGGTCCTTCTACAACTCCATATCCATTCAGCTTCATGTTCTTTTTCTCTTAAAAACAAAAGAAAATGAAATCCCCCACAAAAACCTAAAATCAAAAGACAAATACCAATGAGACAAAAACATATCAAATCCAAGCAATATTTGTAAATCCCCACCCCCTAATAAAACCAACCCGACCAAGAGCATGGAACATTTTGTATTGACCGAATAAATCCTCCTCTTGGGCGTTGAGCCTGTCCTGGAATATGGTTGAAATACTCAGTAACACTCTATAGTAGAAAACTCATTTCTCTTTCTCAGTAAGCATCTGTTTCAAATAACTTGCTGATGATAGTCGCAGGGTGGATGGAAAATTTATATCTACTTCCCTTTCTCAGTGTTGTGGCTATGTATAATTTGAACCTGTACAAATCTTGTACATGCTGTCACAATCTCTGTGACTTCATATGTTTATTAATGCTATAGTGTCTGGAAGATGCTGTTTCCTTGGAGTCATCTACCTTCTCTGGATCTTACATCTTTCTTGCTCTTCTTCCACATAGATTCTTGAGATTTGGGGAGGTTTTGTGGTGGTTTCAATGAGAATATCCTTCAAAGCTGCATATATTTTAATGCTTGGTCCCCAACTGATAGAAATGTTTGGAAAAAATCAAGAGGTACAGCATTGGTATTATTGGAGGGCGTGTCTCTGAGGATCATCTTCAAGGTTTTAAAAGCCCATGGTACTTCCAGTCCAGTTCTCTCCTCTCTCTCTCTCTCTCTCTCTCTCTCTCTCTCTCTCTCTCTCTCTCTCTCACTCACTCTCTCTTTCACTCTTTCTCTCTTTCTCTTTCTCTCCCAACCTTCATCCCTAGTTACCTCTCTCCCTCTGTGTCTTATGCTTATGGATCAGATATAAGCTCTCAGCTATTGCTCCAGTGTCATGCCTGCATACCTGCCTGTCACCATGCTCCCTGCCTTGGTGCTCATGGACTCATCTCTGAATTGTTAACCCCAATAAGCCTTTTCTTCTATAACTTGCCTTGGTTATGGTGTCTTATCACAGCAACATAAAAGTACCTAAGATAGCATAGGATAAAGACATACTATTCAGGCCTGAATGCTCCAAAGACTTATTGTCCAAGTTGAGTCTCTGTGTTAACTACCATCTATTGCAAGAAAAACATTTTTGATGAGGGTAGAGTGATGCACTGATTTCTGAGATTTTGTTTGACCTGAATTTTTCATTTCCAGTTTTAATCTCTGGGTTTTCTGTCATGATTTTATTTCTCAAATTCTACTTTCATATCTTGAATTATTTTCATTATTTAAGTTTACTGTTCTTAGGTCTTTATAGAGGTATTTATTCATATTCTCTTTAAGTTCCTTGATCCTATACAAAATTTCTATTTTCAAGTCATGGTCTTATGTTTCAGGTATACGGATTTTGTCAGTACCAAATAAAATGGAGTTGCTTGTGGGACTGCATAAGGGTATCCTGGTTCTTGGCTGGGCATGGGCCTGGAACCCTGAGACTCCAAGGGAGAAACGGCAGGAGTTCGGCCATGCCCCCAGAACTCAGGGTCCTGAAAAGAAGTCTAATCTCCATGGACCTACATTGTTCAGTCACGTAGGCCATTACAGCCCCTCCCAAAGTGCACAGGTAGAGAGTGTGACTACAGGCCTCAGGCCCTAGAGATTTACATACTAATGAAGGTCAGAGGGCGGAGCCAATTAAGCATTCTTCCCCAGACCCTTCCCACGTCTCCCTCCCTACTTAACTCAGGTCTGCCCTGAATTTGGGGGGGGTACAACCAGATCCATCTACCATCTGCCATGACAATAAACCCTTTTGGAACCAAAGACTTCCTCATATCATTGGGGCCTGCCGGGCCTGCTGCCACCGAAGCCTCCAGCCTCCTGGAACTCCAGACCTTTCACCAGTATGTGAGACAGGCTGCCTGGAAGCCTCCAGGCAGCCTCCACCTCGCAGGTCCCAGGCCGCTGCCGCATGGGTCCGGGACTCCCCCACTGTACCCAGTTTTTCCCACATTTTGGCTCAACCAACTTGGGGCCCCTAACAGCCACACAACTACAGACAAGCTAGCCAAACAGCCATCTCTCAGACAACCACAAGGACCCACATCTTCAAGCAAGTTAACCAGGCTGCCAAGTCTGCTAAGCAAATACTGTAACCAAATCTCTCCTTTGGGGTGCTGCCAGGGCCTCTCTCTTCCCTCCCCTTCTTGTTTCTCTCAGCTGTGGGTTGGCTGGTCATGCGTCCACATGCCCCCAAGTCTCAGTCCTTCCGAGGCCTCTCAGTGGTCTGAGAGCCCAGGGCTTGAGACCAGTCGGTCCCTAGCTGCCTCTGGGCAAAGGGATCCCCAATCCCCCTCTTTTCTCTTGGCTGTGGGTTGGCTGGTCATGCGCCCACATGCCCCCAAGTCTCAGTCCTTCCGAGGCCTCTCAGTGGTCTGAGAGCCCAGGGCTTGAGACCAGTCGGTCCCTAGCCGCCTCCTGGCAAAGGGATCCCCAATCCAAGAGCTCTGCACCCCAGTGGAACCAGACTGAGTTCGTTCCCCACCCAAGTACGAGCCCAGCTGTGTCTACTTGGTGTGGTGTGAGACAAACACAGCCAAACCTTCCACGGCACCCTTTCCCTGGTGTTGCATGGAATAAACTCAGCCAAGATCCCGTGAGCTCCTGCCATGCTAAACTACCATCCCAGTCTGCTGCATCATGACAGACACATGGACCCACAACGCAACAGAGACTCATGCCCATGAGTGCCCATTTGCGGGCCGACATCATTCCCTACAGTTGCTGGCTTTAGAAGAATGCATACTTTCTTAGTTGTCCACTGCTTGTCTTTCTGTCCTAGCATCTAGGCATCTGGAATTATACCATTTAAAATATTTCTTGAAGAAGATATCTGGTCTTATATTTGTTGGGTGGATGTACCATTATTATTTTATTATTATTATTATTATTATTATTATTTTGCCTAGCCTTATTCCTGGAGAAGAGTGGTGGAAGGGCAGTCCTCAAGAAGGAGTCATCCTGTAGGTTGGTGATACTCATATAAAAGTGGAGATGGGCTAGAAGGAAAGGTTGAAAGGAGTAGCAGGGAAGAAATAGGGAAGCCAAATCTACATCAAAAGAGTCCCTAGAGAATAAAGTGGGGTGGGAGGAGGGGCTTCTTTAGGCAGGCACAGCAGAACAAAGAGTAAGTCTAGAGCAACCAGAATAAGAGTCAGAAAGGAGAATACATGTTTCCTACTTGGGTCCCAGTCAAATGTGGCAACTGTGGCAATCTGGTTCTGCAGATCATTAGGAGTCACAAAGAAATGAAGGTTAGTTAGAAGGAAAGACTAAAAGAGGTGGTGGAGAAATACTAGGAAACCCTGGATCCATATCAAGAACTGTTTTCAAATTTTAAACTCCCTCATTGGAGACCTTAAATTTGTAGCATTTGGAAGAAACAGGTTTCTTTTTTGCCTCTTGTTTCTGTTGAAGGTCAGTTCAGCTTTCTTCTTCAGTCAAGTGGTGTGGTTTCTCCCCTCTTGGGGTTGTACTTTGTATAAATTTGTTTGGGTAGGAGAGAAGATTGTTGGACTCTGTGGGTGAGTTGTTAAAAGGTACCGTGTTCCACAGTCTCACACTTCTAATTTGATGTAGTCTACATTCCACCTCTTAGGACCACAAATGCCCTGCTTACTCACATCTGAAACATGTATCTACCTCTTCTGGCCTGCCCATTCCAAACTTATCTCATCAGCATTTACTGGTCTGTTCATCTTCTAGTGCTTGCCATCTGGGGCTCCTTGGACTCTTGTGAACTACCGACATATCTCTCACCTTTGATGCTGTAAACTATTCTTGCTATCACATGGTGTCTTAGGTACCACAGGCCTATATTTATCCAAACTCTGCATTATGTCCTGACTGCCAGGCCATATGCATGCCCCTGCCAGGGCCAGAAACTACTGTATTTTCATAAAACATTTTACATTTATAGAGGCAAATAAAAATATTAAGGTTTTAATTACTGGGAAGTGAAGCTCATTTCTGACTCATTACTACAGAATCCAGCAGTGCAGAATGTTAGCTAAAGTCCATGCTATCTAATTGCTAAATACTTTGCCCAAGTGTTTTGCATGCCTAATCTTGTTTTCCACTCACAATAGCGCTCCCATAAACTTCTCAGTTTTCAAATGAAATATTCTTACTTCATTGAACACCTAGGAAGTGTGGGTGCCAGAATTCACAAGCAGGGAGCTGGACCTGGGAGAGCTTATTCCTAGCTAGCTAAAACTGAAAATAGACACAGAAGAAAATCATCTTATTAGAAAGCAGGAATTAGGAAGGTCCTGTCCTCATCACCAAAAGTATGTCCTCAATTTTGCTGATGGATCAACCTTTGGTAAAGTTTTTACAGCAACCTAATGCTTTCCTGTCTGGGGACTACTGACAGATTTGTTTGTGCTGTTAAGCTGGGTCCTCTCTGTAATTCAGTATTTCTGATGTAAGGTTCAAAGCCAGAACAACAAGGGAGGAAATTACCATTTTTTGTTCTTTAAAGGATCATCTTTCAACTTCTTGATGAATGATTTCCTTTTGCCTGATATTCTAGCTTAGTAAATATTTGATCTGATGAGATTGTTATTCCAGGAGATGAAGATGCTAATTGTTGTGAGCCACCGTGTGTGTGGTGATAACTTACCATCAACCTTTACTGGAGAAACAAGTGCTCTGAACAGCCATGTCAACTCTGAAGCAACTCTGCTCCAGGTGCAATAAATTCTAAAACATTTAGTGTGATCTGACATCCTCTTCTCACCAGGCATGCTCTGGGTACATAAGTACATGTAGGTAAAACATACATACACAAAACATAAAATAAATCTAAGAAATATAAAATGAAAACAAATAGAATAGATCATTTGGCTGCTTGAATATATTTGTAGGTTTATATTTTATACTATAAGTGAAATGAATTAGACCATACTCTGTTTTTCAAGCTATATGAATACTTTTATATGTATTGAATATATATACTTTTATTTAAATCTTTTCCTGTTCACAGCTTTCAATTCAATCTCTATTAAGAATTTGTCACATTTTATAAACGTGTACAAACCATGACCTCTGCCCTTTGAATATCCCTGTGCTTGAAGTTTTAATTCCATTACCCTTTAACTTGCAAGACTAGAATGACTTCTGAATTTTTTCAATACAATTGTCATTCTTGATCATGAGTTTCTCATTTCTGTACCAACAATCTAGTAACCAACCACACCCACTTGAGTAAGCCGGTTAGTGTTTTCCCATGGGATCCAACACTGCTTGTTGATACCTGAATCCCACTCCTGCATTCTTTTTGAATTGCCTGAGTGCATCTGTTGGCCTTCACTGTATTGTCAGCTCCTTGGGTGCATAGTTCAGTGCATGACACATTGTGGATAATCACTGTGTGCTTAATGAATGCCTACATCATTTGTTCAAGAATACATGCTACTATCAGAGTAATGCATACTAGCAGAGCAATGCTTTGCTGACTCTGGTATTCTATCCTATGGAGCCATTTTGAGTGACCATGGCTAACCTAAACACCATGTTCCAACATGGACGCAGTTTCATTAAGTTTTATAGTTTTATAGAAGAAAAAATGTCAAATATAAAGAAAGCTTAAAATATATTGGTGGGGACAATAGTATGATAGTTACAACAAAATAGAAGAAGCTTTTCCCTATAGGCTTAATATGCTATCTAATGATAGTCATAGAATTTATGTTGGAAGCTAGTGGTCTACTAAGTTAATAGACTCCAAAAGATATTTTTTGTTTTTCATTTTTCTGTTTGTCATTTGATCCTAGTGGGCAAGGATTGGCAACTTAGGGGGCATAACATTCTCCACATCACAAACCATTCAATCAGTTTTGACAGACGCAGCTTCTTTCCAGGAATTTTGGTTTACAGTGTTTACATGGGTTCCTTCAATACCAGTCTCTTTGTTTCAGGAATCATCCACTACAAATATCAGTATGCAAAGATTTTTTCCTCATTATTTTAAGGTTATGGTTTAGTTAACTAAAGTGATTGTCAGGTAGTGATGGACACTGGGTGGCACAAAATGCTTTATGATCTTCTCATCACCTCACCTGCTCTGGTGAGAGGAAAAGATCCATCTTCTGGTTTCAATAACTAATTGAATTGCTGCCGAGGATGGTGATCAGGATGGTGTGATATTGAAATGGTGCCGTATCAGACATGACAATAAGAACTGACATTTACTTGGCTTGAAGTTCAGGCAAAAAGGAATTATTCATACATTCATCAAGAAGTCAAAAGTTGGTTCAATAAAAGAAAAAAATTGCTAACTCCTTCCTCTTGTTGTTCTGGCCTTGAACCTTACACCAGGAAGACTGAATTACAGAGAGGACCCAGCTTAACAGCACAAACAAATCTTTCAGCAGTCCCCAGACAGGAAAACACTAGGTCCTGTAAATCTCTACCAAGGGTTGATCCATCAGCAAAACTGAAGACATTCTTTTGGTGATGAGGACAGGACCTTCCTAATTCCTGCTTTCTAATAAGATGATTTTCTTCTGTGTCTATTTTCAGTTTTAGCTAGCTAGGAATAAGCTCTCCCAGGTCCAGCTCCCTGCTTGTGAATTCTGGCACCCACACTTCCTAGGTGTTCAATGAAGTAAGAATATTTACTTCTATGTGACTCATTCTCTTCATTTGAAAACTGGAAAGTTTATAGAAGTGCTATTGTGAGTGGAAAACAAGATTAGGCATGCAAAACACTTGGGCAAAGTATTTAGCAATTAGATAGCATGGACTTTAGCTAACATTCTGCACTGCTGGATTCTGTAGTAATGAGTCAGAAATGAGCTTCACTTCCTAGTAATTAAAATCTTAATATATTTATTTGCCTCTATAAATGTAAAATGTTTTATGAAAATTAATACAGTAGTTTCTTTCACTGCACCCAACTGTAACAGAAATAGCTGTTTCTACTCAAACAATATATTATATATATATATATATATATATACTTAAGTACACATATATGTATATTATATCTATTCATATGTATACTTTCTCTCTCTCTCTGTATACACACACACACACACACACACACGCACACATATATATACTGAATGTAACATTTATACTTTGGTTTTGCTTTAATAATTCTACATGAGTTGTCACTTGTGATTTTGATCTTAGATATTCTAACGGGTATAAGATGGAATCTCAGAGTTGTTTTAATTTGCATTGACATAATAGCTAAGGATCTTGAATACTTCTAGGTTTCTCCTAAGTGCTTCTCACCATTTGAGATTCCTTTGTTAAGAAATATGTTTAGATTTGTACCCCATTTTTAATTGTGTTATTTGTTTTGATAATGTCTAGTTTCATGAATTCTTTATACATTTTGAAAATAAGCCCTCTCTCAGATATGGAGTTGTTGAAGATCTTTTCTCCTCCTGTAGGATGCTGTTTGTCCTACTGCTTGTGTCCTTTGCCTTATAGAAGCTTTTCAGTTTCAGAAGGTCCCATGTATTTATTGTTGATCTTAGTACCTGTGCTACTGGTATTCTGTTCAGGAAGTTGTCCCCTGTGTCAATGCATTCAAGGCTATTCTCTACTCTCCTTACTATCAAATTCGGTGTACCTGGTTTTATGTTGAGGTCTTTGACCCACTTGGATGTGAGTAGAAACCTAGTGTAATGGAAACTCCCAGGAATCCATGAAGGTGATCCTAGCTAATATTTCTAGTAATAGGGAAAATGGAGCCTTAACAGTCCATTTCCTATAACCAGGTAAAGGCCTCAAGTGGAGGGATTGGAACACCAATACAGCCACATAACCTTCAACATACAATTTGTTCTGCCATCAAACTGTACTGGGTGGGATAAAGGCAGAACAAAAATTGTGTGACTGTACAGCCCATATCTAGTTCAACTAGAGACCTATGCCACCTCTGTCACTGCCTAGAGAGCCAGAACATAGAGGCCAGAGAGCCTAGAGACCTAGAGTAGAGCCAAACATGATTGGAAAAATAAATAAATAAATAAATAAATTAAATAAAAATCCCTATTAATATTATGTTATACTCAAAGATTTGGCATAGCCCAATTGTCATCAGCTATCACAGCTAAACATTAGGAGGAATCCTGCAGAAAAATCTCATAGGAGCTCATAGAAGTATTGGGTTGTCCCATCTAGCCTTAATATGAGAGGAGGTGCCTAGTCTTCTTGATATGCCATTTAAATTAATATCCCCAGGAGGCCTGCCTTTTTCAGGAGATTAAAAAGGAGAAATGGACTGAGTGAGGAAAGAGGAGAGAGGAGGGACCGAGATGGAAAGGAGGGAGGAGAAATGCAGTTAGAACATAAAAATATTAATAAAAATTCAAAATGAAAATGATTATCTGGTTTCTCAGATAAATTTATTAACCACTTTGTCAAATGTCACACGCCAAAAGAAAGGAGAAAAATTAGAAAACACAAAAGTAGAGAGAGGCATTTATATCCTCCATTTGAGTGGAAGTCTATTTAATTATATTTGGGAAACAATGGTCAAATTCCCAGCTTTGAAGCTTTCAATTCTTAAACTTGAATTCTATTCCATGACTTTCTACACTTTCTCAATCCTTTTAATTTTGTATTCATGTTGGTATTGCTTAAAACTTACACTGTGAATTTGAGAACATTAATGTCATGATCAATCTCTTCTACTTATTTTTTGTCTGCCTTTTAGCACATAGTATCCTTCTTGTACTTTACCAGGAGACTTTAAAATGTTCCAGTCTAGCCTATCTTGTGTTCTGTATTCTTATGTTTGAATGTTCTTATGCCTCTTCTCTTCTCTACCTCCTATCCTCTTTGTCTTCCCTCTCCTCCTCCCTCATTCTTCTTCCCTTCCCCTGTCTCCCACTCCTGTTCTCTCCCATTGTCTTTCTCCTTTTATTATGATAGTGACGATTATTTGCTGACACATTTAGAACATTTTCTATTGTAATTCCTATTCTTAATAGGAATAATTGCTATTCTTAATTTTTTATATATATTTTACTCTTCACTTTGGTGAATTTTAACTGATTTTCTACTTGATGGAACAGTGTTAACATCGGGAATATGTAGATCAAATATGCACCAGTTACATGGCCACTAATGTTGCATATTTATTTGTCATCTCTCTGGGATCAGTTGGTTTTGGATACAAGCTAGTCATCTACAGTAGAGTTAACAGTTTCCTCTATACTCCAAGATCTCCACGGTTACTTTCCTTATTGACGGAGCCCACCCTGCTCAAGAAAAATCCATTGTAGGCCACGATGCAATAGGCTTTAGTCAAGAAATGAAGCTCATAGAGCTAATAGCTACTTAAGCTATCACAATAAAGCACCAAGTTCTGTATTATATGCTTCAGGCACTCTTCAGGCACTTTTCTTAAGTCACAATGGTTCAATAATATGACATCCTTAGCCACTAATTTTACTCATATTTCTCATTTCTACCAATAAAGATTAGCAAAATTCTGTGATTCTTTTGAGTTACACTTTATGTTTGATTTTCAGAGCTTGGGAAGAGAGGGGAGCCAGCACATTAGAGACATTGATAGGCAAGGCATGGCTATAAGGACAGCTCGTGCAGCCAATGTTATTGAGAAGTCTTCAAGCAAGGTATGACCAGCATGTCAAGGAAGAAACAATGACTCTTGATACCAAGAACAGCTCAATAGGATTTTTTAGTTCCTCATCCTCATTAATTTGAACTTATTCAGGAGGCCATGTAGGTGGGATCACAGGTCAAGCATAATTGTTTCAGATTAGCTATTTTCATTTAGTAAATGCATTTAAGTTTTTTCTATTATTTTCATTGCTGAATAGATTATGAATTCAGCACCAAGTAGCATTATGTCATTGAAATATGCCAGAGTTTAATTATCTTTACTCACTGAAGGATATTTTGGTGCTACAAAGTGTCGGCAACAATAACAAAGCTTATACATTCATGTACAGGATTTTTCATCCAAACTGAAAATTTCAGGTTCTTTGGATAGGCGCCATGAAGCTAAGTTTCTGGATTGTAGGAGGTACAGGTGTTTTTGTGCAGACAGAAAAACACTAGGAGAACTTGGCTTTTTTTAAGCAAGCAGGGTTGTTGCTTCAAGGGATCTGTTATTCTTGGATGTCTGATATCCAGCATCTGTTAAGCACCCAGAAGGCTGGAGCTGATGTCATTTCTAGCCTAATGACCTTTGTATTATCTGTGGCTAGAGACTTTCTGGCACTGGCCCTCCTCAATACCTTACTGTAAGCTTGTTTTTCTCAGTCAATGTATAAAACCTATCTTTATGGACTTTACAAAGAGTTTCAATGTAGTCATATATGGTCTGTATTTAACTTACTTTGTTCCTTAAGGAGATTTATGTAAGCTTTGTTGGGCAAGCACAATTGAGTTAATCAACACCAGAATAGCTTTGATGAAACTGTGCTGTACTTTAATATTCTTAAAATAAGCCACTTGGTGTCAGATTTCCCCAAAGTTTGAACCAACACTGGCTCCAGTGACATGATGAGTACTATACATATGTTATTTCCTTCCTTCCCTTTCTCCCTTCCAATTCTTCCCACATCTCCACCACTATTTCTCTTAAATTCATGATTTATTATTGGTATACATATACAAAGATAAATACATATTTGGATATGTAGTTATACATATACAAACAACTAAGTTCATTTTCTGTTGCTCATATGCAGATGTGTTTGGAGTTATCTTCTTAATTCTTAACTTTGGAAACAAACATATGTTTATTTTTGTTGGTGAGAGTAGAATCATTGAGAGGTAGAAGTTGTGTAAGAGAAGACTAATGTTTATTCTTTCATGTCATCTTCATTTCCCTACTGAATTTGTGTTTTTATTATCAACTGTAATAGCAGATATCAGAATTTTTTCAGTATAATTGCAACATAGTATTTAAGGGAGCTATAAGAAAACATATTAAAGATTTACATGTCTCATATTCATATTTGAACAAAATTAAAAGCACTTATGTGAAAGCTAATTACCTTCAGATGTTGATGTGGAGAATGAAGAAAGAAAAAGATATTCCTTTCCTCATTATTTTCTAATCTTCTCTTGAAATGATGATGATGATGATGATGATGATGAGATGATGATATGAAGATGGCTTCTGCAACATAGGCATAAGCCTTTCTACTATTTTCTTCTCTATAATTTCATTTAAATTTTTCTATTAGTAGATATTTTAAGGGCTAGGATAATGGTTATTAAATAAGTAGCTAAGAGATAATAATCAGAAATGAGAAATGGGAACAGCAACATTAAACCACACACATTTTGGTTCTCTTTGAAACAAAGTCAATTCTTTTGTTCATATCAACACTTTTACTTCATTTCTCCTGAAAGTTAATTTGTCAGGAAAGAAAGATAGGTTAAAAATTAAGTCTTATGTTATGAATTTCATTAGATAATGCTGCCCTGACATATTCTTTGCCATTAATCACATTATGTAAATTACCAATCAAAATATATTTATTGCTTAATAAGCTAAGTGAGAAGATGACATCCTGAACATTGCCATCAGCTTTCCCCTTTTTAACTTGCTGTCTTGAGATCCTGCATCTGATTGTGTAAACAAGACCGAACAGGAGTTTCTTGTCTATTGTATAAAAATGATGAACATGATAAGAGAAGACAGAGAATTGTGAAGGTCTCTTAATTAAATTTATTCTTTGACAACTTCATGCCTGAAATGTAGTATGCTCTGACTACTCCTACCTCCTATCACATCTTTCAACTCTTGCTCTCACCCTCATTAATCCTCGTCTTCAATATAAGTCCCTTAGCAACATTCTATTTTTTGATCCACTGAGATTTAACCAAGGCCTCTTCCATGGCCGTAAAAATGAAGCTATCCATTGAAGGTTGGTGGGCTCATTGAAAACAAACTCCTACAACTGTCAATAACTAGTAGTTCTGCAAAGATGGATACAACTGCTTGAATATCTTCTTTGTCCATGACTGACAATAAAGAGGCCAAGTCTTGTAAAGACACTGTCACTGCAGTTGCTTTAAATTTGAGATGGCAATAGTCATATCATGCCCAGAAGATGGTATTTTCAGCCTTTCTATGTATCATATGGATCTTAAATCCTCCCTTACTTCTCTTCCATGATGTTCACTGCACCTTAAAGGAGGGGCATAAATGTCTTGTTTAGTACCAACCATTCAATAGTCTCTTATTTTCAATACCTTGAGTAATATTAATCCTTAGAATTTACCATCATTTACCAAACAGAGAAGTTACTCTGATTAAAGCTAAGAGTGACAGTTGTTTATGGGTACATGCATGTTCAGAACATAGTTTTATTCTTGTCAAATTAGAAAATAAATTTAGTAAGTACTCTCCTAGAAAATATAACATCAACAGGGTGTGTGTGTGTGTGTGTGTGTGTTTGTGTATGTGTGTTTTAACCATATTTTTAGAATCAGGTGTGAATGCTCAATCTCAGCCATGTAGAGGCTGGTCATTCACATAATAGTAATGCCACTATTGCACAAGGAGATGCATCTTGCCTTGCAGGTTGATATTATTTATCGTAGCTATACAAAGCTCTTGAAGATTTTTAAAAAATTTTTATTGAATATTTTATTTATTTACATTTCAGATGCCATCCCTTTTCACCATTTCCCCTCCATAGATCCCCCCATCCCATCCACTCTCCTCCTTTATGCTTTTATATCATTTTAATTACATCCAAGTATTAAGGTCAATCCTTGTTGGAGGAACTAGCAATACAATAGATACAAATAGTCAAGGAACAAGCAATACAATAAACACAAATAGTCAAAGAACAAACAAGGCAATAAACAAAATTCTGTGAACACTCCAGTGATCACTGTTTCTAAGGGCTTATCAAGATGACCAAAATATCTGAGCCTTCTTCCCTGTCCTAGTCCAAAGTCATTTTTATGTCTGAAGCCTACTTCCTAGTTCCAGCCTAAGATTTAGATTCCTGCCTGAAATTACTTCTTTGTTCTAGTCTAATGTCAGATTCCTACCTTAAGCCCACTTCCTTGTCCTTGGCCAATGTTATATTCCTGCCAAGCAGCCCATTTCCTTGTCCTTGGCCCATGTCAGATTCTTGCCAAGCATCCCTAAAAGCTCTCCACCTCTCTCCACCATTTTTATTTCATAAACAAGACTGAGCCTGTTTTAGGTCATTCTGAATAGAATGCCTTCCTTACCAGTCATGGAATATGCAGTATCCAAAGCAATGCACTTCTGTGTTAGGTTGATAAGGCTCTGTGCAGAATATTACCCATCCTTGACATTTCTTTCCAACAGCCTTCATAGTACCTTTCTGCTCATATGTTTACTAGCAAACAGAAAGAGACTGTCCAGTTCAACTGCATCTTGACTTGTTTATGTCCAACAATCACTCTATGTGTTATTATCATCAATAAGGTCTTATCATTTTGTTATGGTGGCAACCAGGAGCACCAATATACAACAACAGCTCATACTGTTTCATAAGACAATTGAGACTTCCTGTCCAATAACTCTTGGGCAGGTATTTTACATCAGGTACTGGTATTCTGATTTGATCACTCATGTTTAAGGGTTAGCATGATCCATCTGTGAAGGGTGTCTCAATTAAAACTCTTTTAAAATACTTTCTAATTGCTCTATATGAACAGAGATGGCCATATACCTTCTTACATTGATAATTTAGTCAATCCTCCCCATTACCTACTCTTCTCCACTCCACCTTCCTTGTTTAAAGCTTTCCATCACAGTATCCCCCCTTCCTGCATTCCTTTTGTGTGTATTCTACTATGCATACTTTTCAGATGTCTTCTTCATTTTTATAAGCAATACATTTTTAGTTCAAAAGAATTATTTTATTTCTCTGGCAGCCACAGAGTCATGTGTGTGTTATGTGCATGTCTTCTTCCACTATTTCATGTCCTTGTTCTTAAAAAATAATATTTTAGTTAATTTCTTGAAAATTTCATTTAATGTATTTTTAAACCAATTCACACTCACCTTTCCACCTCCTTTCATAATTTAACTCTCTAACTTCATCATTCCTCCTATCAGTTTGGAATTTATGCCTTCTTGTTTTTCTTCATCCAGTCACATTTGTGATGTTGAACTAGTCTTAGAATTAGGGCCTGCTCTCAACTGAGATGGCCTACCATCATTAAAGAAAAATCATGGCCAGGGAGTGGGTACATTAGCTGTTTTCCTTAGATGAGGTGGCTTTGAAACTATACAGTCTGATTTTTCCTTTTGCAACTTCTATGCATCTGTGGTCAGGGACAGATGCTTTCTTTCTGTTGCATCAAATAGCGGGCCTACAGAACTCTGAGCTCAGTTTAAGACCTTGGCTTTTGTGTAAATGTCTTTTAAGTACAAATTACTAGTACTATGCTGTAATATAAAAATGTAGTAAAACATATGTGTATATGTAAAATTAGAAATACGTGTTCATCAGGATATTATGTCTGGTTACCTCTGTTTCAGTTTTCTATAAATTTCCCTTTCCACTTAAAAAAAAAAAAAAAAGAAAAGAAAAATCACTCTCCATCTCATAGAAGTTAAAAAATTCCAATAGATTCTCTACTAGTGGTGGAGTCTCATGCCTAGCTCCCTTCTCTATGGTGCTATTTTTATCTGACTTGTTCTTCCACAGATCTTGTGCATGCTGTCATAATCACTGTCAATTCATATGTATAACAGTATTGTTATGTCTAGAAAATAATGGTTTCCTTTTTAATCACCCAGATATCTGGTTCTACCACTCTTTCTGTCACCTTTCACAGGATCTCTGAACCTTGGAGGAAAGGCATTTGATTCATATCTTCCATTTAAGACTGAACACTCTATAATCTCTCATTCTCTCTGCACATTAACCAGTTAAAAGCATTTCTGTTCATTTCTGTCTATTATAAAGAGAAGATTTTTTATGAGAGTTGAAAAAGCAACTGAGTTATGGTTCTATTGATAAGTCACTGAGAATTATTTTCATACCATGTACATTTAGCAAAATAATACTATTGGGTTGGACCTCTGTTATATCTATCAACAAGCCCTTGGCCTCTTTAACAGTACCAACTATGATATCCATCTCATAAAACAGACATTGGTGTAGGCTTAGATTTTTCTAAACCCACTTTAATTAGGGTTCTTACATCCTTCAACTTTCCTTTTAGCCCATTGACCAGAGGTAAGAGAGAAGGAAGTTTATTATGAAAAGGGATTTGAGGACCTGTTTAGAAGTAGTCCTTGGGGAAATTCCAATATCTGTTGTCAGGATATCAACAGTTCAATTCAATAGCAAATTCCAAACATGAATCAATAGCAGCTGCTTAATCAACAGAAACCACAAAGCTCCACTGAATTAGTATGAGTCAGCAGAAATGGCAAGAATCAGTCTTAATACCATGAGAGGTTCACTGGTGTATTTCTCTCTATCAAGTGAATACCAGGGAAGACCAGTGAAGCATTGCAAGGAGTAGCAATGCAAAAGCATCCTCTCCCTGTCTGTGGGGTTATATTTATATTCTTTCTAATCATCATGTGTCCTCTCTAGTGTTCCTTTCACATGTCTGCTTCAGCAAAACATTCTGTCACAAGCTCCTAGAAAAACATCATGAGACACAACTGAGTTTCCAAAGAAACCAGAAATTTTCACTTCACATTAGAGCCAATCAAAAAGTGATTGGTTAGTCCCATAAACATTCATACCACTACTGTACTAGTTGGCATATATAGAAAGCTAGTTGAAATTTGAAGGATTCAAAGATGAGTGAAAATGATACATTTCTCCTTTGATAGTGTATATAATACCTAACAGCATTGTGAAAGATAGCCAGTAGGGAATTAAGCTTTTACGTGAGTACTAACTTGATTTTTGATGTTCAAGGACTGAAGTATTTGCTATCTTCAGAACCAGCTTGTATTGTCAAATTTGAAGACTAGTCAAGACTATTAATAATAGTAATGCTTGGGGTTCTATGGGAACTTATTGTCCAAAATTCTAAAAGAACTTACCTATTCCTATTACTAGGGATTTTCTGTTAGCATGATGTGTATAACTATAATTATAAAACTATAACTATAACTTACTAACTATAATTATAACATACTATAAATATAACTATAACTTACTAACTATAACTATAACTAGTTGAGTTATAGTAATCCAGTTGTAGATTGCTTCATTAAACCTCTTTTTTATACATACACAGACACACACACACATACACACAGAAGCTTTTAGAGTAGTGGGTTTCCACATTATTGCTCTAGTTAAAACTTCCAGCACTATACTGAATAAAAGTGGAGAGAGTGAACACTCCTATATTGTTCATGATTTATGATTTTTTTCACTTAGCATGGTGGTAGTGATAGGTTTGCTGTGTATAGCTTTTATCATGTTGAGTTAGGTTCCTTCTGTCCCTATTCTTTGTAGTGATTTTATCATTGCTTTTGTCAAAGGTCTCTTTCAGCATTTATTGAGAGCATTATGTGATTTATATCCTTAAATCCATTTATATGATGTATTACGTTTATTAACTCACCTACATTGAGCCATCTCTGATTCTTTAGAACAGAGTCAACATGAGCATGGTAAACAATGTTTTTGAGATGTAACTCTTTTCAGCTTGCAGGTATGTTGTTGACTTTCTTTGTTTGCTTATTTGTTTTAAAGACAGAATCTCATGCAATAGTCCTTTTAAATTGCCCTAAAAATTGAAGAGAAGTTAGTTTTAAGCATTTTGACTAAAAACACTACTTATTTGGGTCCTGCTGACTAAACTGAAACATAAGGAAGTTTTGAAAATTTATCTCAAGACATCTTAATATGTGTTTCTGAGATGACCTCTCAGACCTCTGAGTCTAAACCTTCTTAAAAGCACTAATTCCTCATCTTCAGAGGTTTTCTCTCTTTTTCCCAGGAACTTAAATAGTGCATGTAGCTTAGAAGTTTAAATTAAATGGACTTTTACATTTTTAACAAGACCATTATAGACTGAAATAGGATAATAAATGACCTTTGATTACTTTTTCTGGTTTTAGACATGGTATAAAAATGATATATGGTCATTGAAAATCTAGTACTTTTAGAAGATCAGAAGAAAGGTATGTATTAAATTATCGACTGAGGAGAAAAGTGTTTATTAAGAAATGCTGACTTAGAACAAGTGATGGCCCTGCAAAAAAAGGACAGATAGCTCTTCATTTTAGTCTCATCTCATTATGTGTCCACTTTTCAAAAATAGAGAACAAAATATCAGATTAGAGTATAGAGGCAGAAATTAGTCAAACTGAGCATTCCTAGTATGCATGGATATTAGGAATATCTTCAGAGATAGCCAATAAATCATAAAAAAGTTGAGCTGGCATTAGCTCAATGGTTTCCTATATAGTTTTAATGAATTTTGTGGAAATTTGTTAATAAAATATGAATTTAGAACGTGACTCTAACAAAAAAAATTGTTTGATATAGTAACCACTATATTTGTTAGGCAACCAGAGTACCAGAAAAAAAAGACTTTGCTATACTAATGATATAAATGCATGTTCATTAAAGCTGAACATAAGTCTTGATCTGTCACCTCCTCATTTCCTATCTTCATTTATTCTCATCTAATTTAGGAAAATGTGGACTATACTGAAAATTCTGGATGCTTCTGGAACTACTTGCCTTCATGTTCATGTTCCTGTTCAACAGGATTGGCTTGTCACAATGACGAAGAGATCGTTACTAGAACTGAATTTGCTTCATTAGCATTGCTTTCCAACTTTAAATCCTAATAAAGGGTTTTAACTGCATTATTTAAAGTCAAGTACTGACCCTAAAGACAATGTTCTGTCTGTGTGGACAACCAGATGGTAGGGCATGGCATTTCTAAGATGATATTTTCTATTTATCATGCCTGGTTGCTATGACTTCCATATTAGAGTGTAGTCAGATAGAGTCATGCATCATTTCACTTGACTTTGCTGCAAGCAAGAAATACTGTGTGAAATTTTCCCTAGGGAGATGTGTACCCCAGTTAGGGGAACAATAACAGCAACAAAAAGTATGGATACTATCCTAGTCCAACTTGGTGAAACAATGAATAATATAGGGGTTACCTACCAGAATATGGGTGACAAGTTACATACAGGTACATAAATAATTCAAAGACTGTTCCATCAACAAATGCCCACCCAATATGAGTGAAAGATGAGGAGAACTGGAAACCTGGAGCATACTGCAAATCTTCAGACAAGTGTGCTTTCTGAATCGTTTGCCTTGTTTGAGCCTCCTTATTCCAGGCAGCTCAGCTTGTTTAAGTGTCTCTCCACAGTTGATACAACTTACATATGCTTGGGGATGAAGGGGCATAGGTTATTAATTTCAGCACGTTCCTGAAGCCTTTGAGTTGATTCCTTCCCAAGCTTATGGAGTTGCCCTGCAGGATGGTATGTTTTACCTTTCCATAAAAACGTCATGTTGTTTCCTTTGCTTTCCAATATCCTGTGTCTTAACAAGCTTCCCTCCAAAATGGAAGTTTTTAATCTCAGAGAAAACTGCTATGCAACAGAAGCCCAACTGGCTTGATATTGAGGTGAAGGTAATGGTACACGCTTGTTATCTCACTCATTTGGAAAGCTGAAGCATAGGATTATAAATTCAAGTCCATCTCAGATAACATAATGAAACCTTGTCTGAAAAATAAGTTGCTCAGCAAAATCAAGAAGCCCAGCAATTTTCATACTTTAGGCTTAGCTGTAAAATTGCATTAACCTGATACAATCCCCTTTGTGTCTCTTTCTTTGCCTCCCTCCATTACTCCTACATTTATTCTTCATCTTATCTCTCTCAAATAAATAACTTCTATCCTTCCATGAAGACTGTTATAATGCTCTTTTTAAGTTCACGGAAAATGATAAACCTCTGTTGTGATAACCCCATGGTAACTTGATGCATAGTAATATAAATGCAATTTATATTAACTGGGTATAACTCATGTTTCCATATGTAAAACAGAGTGGGCAAGGTTACGTTTTGGCATAAAGCAGCTTGGGCTTGTATCAAGTGCTTACTCACAATGCAGATGTGCAGATCCTTCAAAAAACATAAATAATGCTTTTAAAGAGTTGATATTCATCTAAAATTCAAGTTATTGGAGAAAAATGTGGAACAAAGATTGAATAGCAAACAACCATTTGTAAACAGTGCCTTGTAAGAAAGAAGGAATAAACTGTTGGGGACCCTGGACCACCATCCTAGCTTATAAAGACAAAATTCCTGCAGGGTCTGCGTCTTCTCTCTCGGCCCATGTTTCCTTTCAGGTGACGGTCCACTCTGACAACCCACGAATAACCAAGGCCCGTGGTTCGGGTCAATAAACAAAAGTTAAAATGTAACTGAAGGAGGGACCATCCAGAGACTGCTCCACCTGGGTATCCATCCCATATGCAGTCACCAATGGCAGACGCTGATGTGGATGCCAGGAAGTACATGCTGACAGGAGCCTGATATAGCTGTCTCCTTAGAGGTCTGGCTAGACCCTGACTTATACAGAGGCAGATGCTCATAGCTAACCATTGAACTGATCATGGGGTTCCCAATGAAGGACTTAGAGAGAAGACTGAAGGAACTGAAAGGGTTTGTGGCCCCATGGGGAGAGCAACAATACCAACCAACCAGAGCTCCCAGGGTCTAAACCACCAGCCTGGGAGCCCATAGGGAGGGACCCATGGCTCCAGCTGTATTTGTAGGGGAGGATGACATTGTCAGGCATAGGTGGGAGAGGAGGTCCTTGGTCCAGTGAAGGCTAGATGCCCCAGTGTGGGGGAATTCGAAGGCAGGGAGGTGGGAGTGGGTGGGTGGGTGGGGGCACATCCTCATAGAAGCAGGAGGAGGGGGATGGGATGGGGGTTTCTGGGTGGGAGGGAAAATAGGGAAAGGGGATAACATCTGAAATGTAAATAAAATATCCAATAAAGAAGAAAAAATTTTAAAAAAGTTAAAATGTAATGGGACATTTTCTCAGAAATACAAATCAATGCTTCTCTGTTATAAAAAAGTAACATAGAGGACCATCTCAGTAATAGTTGAGCACTCCCTCTACTCATAGAATTCAACTCAGCTTCAGTGTCATGTAAAGTTCTGGCATTTCAGTCTCGAACGAGCAAAATGTAGGCCTGTGGTTTGAGCAGCATCAGAAAACAAAATGTCTAGACATATGAATAGTAGAAAAGTACTTCTAAAAGTCTTCATAGAGAATAACAAATCAGGATATGAAAGGACTATCCAAAAGCTCACATCACCCCTAATTCGCCCAACAATTAATGACTTCAATCAGGTTGCAGTAAAGGACAGGGACAAACAAGTATCAACTCATATATAAGGCTATATTCTTTGACTGGTGAAATTCTAGGGAAGTTTGGTTAAAATTATACCAAAACTATGGATAGTGAATGTTTAGACTAGACAGGAAATGTACACAAAATGAGAGAGAGAGAACAAAAGCCAAAGGAAACGAAAGAAAAAAAATTAAGGCAAACTATTTTAAGCCAAGAAGTTGCATATTGTGTAGTAAAATGATATTAAAGAAGAAACAGGGGAACTTGATGTGAATCCTGTTCTTCAAAGATCTATAGTCTAGAAGTGATTTGTGGGTTTTTATGTAATATGCTATATATAAAATGGCAGACCTAGTATTCTGAGAATTTAATGACATAATAAAGTACACAATGTATTTAGTACTTTACTTGGCACACAATGAGATGGAAGTCAGTAAATACAGTGACAATTTTATAAGAGAAGAGTGTGAAGGCTGTAAGCAAATTACACTTGAAAACACTGCAGACAGAAGCATTTCCAAAAGACAAAAATGGAAACAAATGCACAAGGGCAAAAACGTCAGAGTTTATATGATCAAGGTGATCCATTTAACCAAGCTGAAGGATGGTGAACATGTCTGTTTGCAGCTCAGGACAAGGAAAGAAGGGAAATCAGTTAGCTGACAGTAGATTGCCCAAATACAGAGTGTGCTGTGATGAGTATGTTAGATCTAGATAGTAAAGATCAGAAGTGACAGCTGATGCCAAGAATATGCCATCCCTAGAGAGGGGACAAGTGCAGCTAGGGGAGATAGATTTGAAAGAAACACTTGAGAGCTGGCATAGAGAATCAGATCCATGGTCAGAAATGTACTTATTTTGTTTTGTTCTGTTTTCAAAAGTGATGAAGATTTAGCAAAGATCTTTATATGAGATGACGTTAGAAGTCTGCTTCAGAAATGTACCTTTGGCTGTAAATCAACAATGGAGGAATAAATTTAGGAAACTACTGCCATAATTCTGTTGAGAGTAGCAATAAGATTCAACTAGGATTGAATAAATAGAAATGGGGAAAATAATGGATGAGGAAAATAATTCAAAAGCACAATAGATAATTCATGTTGGATGCGGAATGAAAATATGCATCCCATAATTTAAATTTTGTTTTTTTTTAGTTGGACAGCAAAATATTTTAGAAAATAGAAAGGGAGTTTTTATTTGGATTTTTGAGGGTAGATTATTAGTTCCAGTTGCTTGGGTGGCATTTATCTGTTTTATCTTTAGAAAAAGGTAAGATCTTGAGGTTAAGATATGAAATTTCCAATTATCAGTTATTTCAGAAAAAGGAAGGTGTTTTTCCTTTGCTCTTATACCACCAGCACAGACTTCAATGAGAAGATCTCCTGGCCACAAAAGGTGTGGGAATTTCTCCTCCTCCACAAGCACAGGTTCTGCAATGTCCCACAGCTGGTGTCCTCGCTTGCAATTCACTGTGATACTATGTACCTAGAGAGAGTGTCAGATCTTACAGGCTCAAGCCACAGCACCTTCCCCCACTTCATTGTTGTCCAAAACTCTGGGTTTGTCTTATTTTTGCCTCTGACTGGCAGGCTGACTATAGAGTTCCTAGGACATCTTTGATTTATTTGCTGAAGTGGCTCACAAAACTTAGGGAAACACTTTTGTTTTCAGGTATTTTGGATATCACAGTAGATAAAGAGGAAGAGCACCATAGTGTAAGCTGTCTCATAAAGGCCCCCTCTAAGTGCACTATCCCCAGGGGCCTCTGTGTTCAGTTCTCTGGACATTCTCTAAATCCTTAACTTTTCAGTTTTTAAAAACTATATATTTAACAAAATGTGTGGATGTGTGAGTCCATTGGGCATATGTGCATGTGAGTATAGGTGGATATGGAGATCAGAAATGAAGTCTGCTCAAGCAACAGTGAGCTGTCTGAACTGGCTGCTGGCCATCAAATGTAGGTCCTTTCCAAAAGTACACACTCTTAACCGGTGAACCATCCCTCCAGATCCCTTTTGGTCTTTTATGGATAGATCTGATTGAAGTATGGGCCACATCAATTGCATGGATGTGATTGAAGTATGAACCACGATGCAAACATAAGATTGGATGCAAAGGTTGTGATCTAATGCTGCTTGGGTAGGTGTGAAAATGTAGCAAGAACTTTTTTCCAGGGCTTGGGCAAGAGTTCTCTGATAACGGTCTTCTCTGAGAGATCAGAATTTTTTCTGGTCACCTACAAGGCAGAAAACTAGAGCAAGAGTAGAGTTTCTCTGACCTGCCTTGGAGACAAGCAGTTTTAGCTCTTATGCTCTTCCTTGCGGATGGAACTATAATTCAAGTTGCTTTCTTATAGAACCCAATGTATAAAAATTATTATTTTCCCCTATAGTTCCTGAATTGATTATATATGCATATAGCATATTTAAAGACACAGTGAACAGAGATGAGCAGCATAAATACAGTAGATACCCATTGCTAACACACTTGTAGTCAGAGCTCATAGAAGGTAGGATGCTTTCCTCAGGAATTCCCAGTTCCAGTTACCTAATAAATTTTCTTTAAATGTTTACTGTGTGGACTGGCTTCTATTTCTCACCAGCGTATATGGTCTTTTAGCATTAAAAATAAAACCACAATGATATATGAGACACCTATTTTTAGACAATGGCTATTAGTGCAGTACTCTTAAAGAGAAAAGAAGTCAGAACTCTGACCTCTCTGGAAGCATTTTCTAAACTGCTATGGTGGTTTCAGTAAGATAATTCTCCCATAGTGTTGGACATTTCAACCCTTGGTCATGATGTTTTATCAATGTGGTAGAAAAGTAACAAATGCAAGTACACATTAAGAGGTGAAGCTCAAATTAGAAGGAATCTCCCCATGATAAAGGAGCAGAGATCATACCTCAGGACCAGATAAGTATCCAAAATTGGTTGGCTACAAACCAAAGAGGCATTGTCTTCACAGAGATCACCCTAGTCATCTCCATGTGGCTCTGTTGCTTAAGAGTAGACAGCATATATTCAAGGCAGAATTCTACAGTACACACCAAGGAATACTTGCAATAGGTGAAAATGTTAAACCGATTGCAGAGGACATATGGGGTTAAGGGATATCAGAATTCTGCTTTAGGCAGAATAGAGACCTTAAAAATCACCTTGATCATTATTTTCTAAAATCTGGAAAGAATATGCCTTAAGAATAAAATTCTCTCTCTTCCTCCAATTGTGCACATGTGTGGGAATATACCTGCACTTATATTGCATACACATGCACACACACACCCCACACACATGGAGAAAAACTGAATAACTGAGACCTCGATTAAACCAAGAGTGGAAAGCATTACAATAAAACTATACAGTTAAATATTACTGTCTTAAGAAAAACTAAAATAATAAAAGTGAGGACATACCATTATATTAAAAGCTTGTTGAATGAAAATGTTAAACACACTATTCTTCATCTAAATGGCAGTCAGCAAAATTAAGCTGTGACTACAGAAAATAGAACTTTTGCGGGGAATGAGTATGGTATATACCTTAGTTGGTAGAGTGCTTGCCTAGAATGCACAGAGCTCTGGGTTCTAACCCAGCACCATCTACACCAGGTACGATGATATGCACTTGTAATCTCAACATGTGGAAGATATAGGCATGAGGATTTGACATATAAGGTCATCCTCTGAAACAGTGAGTTTGAGGTCATGCTGGGATTCAGGAAATCCTGTTTTAGAGAGTGGAAGAGAAAGAAAAGTAAACTGGAGAGGGAGAGATGGTTTAGAACATTGGTTTCTGAGAATACATGAGAAAGAACAAGAAGAGGAGTTCATTTGCCACGGGATAGATTTACATCATGATTAATTACAGTGCTGAGTACTTGGGATTATATGTAGAACTTCTCAATATATTATGGTATTTAAAATTCACACACACACACACACACACATATGCTTACATACTTACATAAGAAATAATGTATAACAAATCTCTACTAAAATCAAGGCACTGAAAGACACTGTGAAGGTCAAAGAACAGTGAGAAAGCAGTAAGCTACATCCATCCATTGTCACTGTCATTGTAGTATTTAGGCATTCATAAACTAAATACAATTACAAAACTAAAATAAAAACTAAATAAAATAACACTGTAAACATATAATGCAGCTTTCAGTATGTTTGTGAAAACATACATTGGGTCTATTCTGTAAGATTTTTGCCCTTTGATTTTAGTTTTAACACTTTTCCCTCCTTCACTTTAACTGTACTGCCTTTGAAACCTCACTGCTATCTGTTGGTTTTTGCTGTTTCTTCTTCAGGTGTACATAATCCTTTCCCATACAGCTTCAGCCCCTCTCTAGGTGTTTGACTATCCATCTCTAGGAGAGAACTGATCATTCCTCTCCTAATCAGAGGGGAGGCACTAAGTTGTCATCTAGATTGCTGAGTGACAGGATCCTGCTATATCTCTGACAGCCTGACTCTTCCCTTTGCTCTCCATGATACAGAAAGGCCATGCAGCAGCAGGAGGTTTCTAGTCTGAATGAAAGCCCAGTGACTGTTTCCAATCAACAAGCTTTCCAGCAAACAGCTTCCAAATTGCCTTAATCCACCCCTGTAAATATGCTAGTTGTTTACTAATGAAGTTGAACTGAATGGTTCTTAGCAGTTCTCATTCACAGAATGGAATCCAAGGGCTCTGCACATTTAGAAGTACTGCTCCTTCCCACAAGAGTGCAATGAACTCTTCACAACCTGGAAAACATTTGGAAGCAGATTTCAAAGCTTCCACATGCCCTGAGATGTGCTCTGGTGGGACATATTACAACAAAAAGTGTAGTCATATATTTTTCACAACCTACTTTAATAATAATAATAATAATAATAATAATAATAATGGTTCAACCTCTCCTTTAGCCCACCACCCACCAGAGGTAGTGTAAAAGAAAGGTTATGAGGATACAGGGGAAGTGAACCTGTTTAGAAATAGCTTTTTTGGGGTAATTCCAATCTTTTGTTGCTCTCAGTCCAGGCCACTAGCAAACACCAAACATGAAGCTGCAGTCCAGTCCACTCAGGAGAGCACACAAATCAGCAAGGGGAATTTAATTCAAAAGAAACCTTGAGGCTTGCCAATCAGTCCAAGTCCCCAGAAATAGCACAAAGCCACAGTAATCTCACAAGACCTTCTTTGTTGCGTTTTTTTCTATGAAGTCACCACATGTGAAAATCAGCAACACTGATCAGTGTAAGGTGACCAAATACATGCTTGTGGTCAGCGAAGACTAGCAAGGTGAGCAAAGTGAGCCAATGCTCGAGCTCCCACTGTCTGTGGGGTCTTATTTATATTATTTCTAAACATCATGTGTCCTTCCACATGTCTGCTATAGCAAAACATCTTTTCACCTGTTTGCCCTAGCAAAATATCATTTGACATAACTGACTTTCCAAAGAAACCAGAAGCTTCCTGACAGCACCAGCACTGCCACTGTACCGAGCTCCGGCGTAGGCCTGGGGGATTAAAGGAAGACAGAGACTTGGGTAGTTTGTTATGAGAGAACGCCAAAGCTTTTACTGAGCAGGTTCAATATATACACCAAACTGGGGAGGGAAAAAACTCAAACAGGAACTCAACTGGGGGCAATGATTTGTATAGTGGAAAGTCCCTGCCGGACACCTTCAACAGGATGTTTTGTTCTTAGAAAAACTACAGAATGTTACTTTGCAGACAGCAGCACATGGAAAGTCTCAGCCAGGGGTACTACAGTTTACACTGCCAAAAAGGACAGGGGAAAAGGTTAATAGAGATCAGACTGTCAATTGAGTCTCAGACCTTCAAAAAATAGGTTTTAAAATATCTATGATGTATAATGGCAAGGAGGCGCACACAACACAGGTATCACTGTCCTCAGTATATGCATTTTCCATGAAATTTACAATGGTCTTGCTTACTAGTCGTTGTGTACTTAATCTGCTAGCACGGTAACAGAATTATTATAAATAAAAGTGAAGTTATCACTTTAGAAGCTGGTCAAATATTATAAGTGGGTAAATTTTATAAAAGAGAAAATGGCTAGCATATCAGGATGTTTGATGTCAAGGCCCTAAAGTGTACTGAGAAAAAAATGATAGGAAACACTCACCTAGTATATGTATTACAACTGCTAAAAGCACTCACCTATCATGTACATTGCCTTACTGAAAACACGTTTATATTATGCACATTACTATACCAGAATTATATCCCTATTATGTACATTCTTAGTTAAGGTTTATATTGCTATGAAGAGACACCATGACCACAGAAACTTATATCAAGAAAAGCATTGATTTAGGGCTGGTTTAAAGATTCAGAAGTTAAGTCTATTATCATCATTACAGAAACCATGGTGGTGGACCAGCAGACACATGTTAGAGAGGGAGTCGAAACTTCTACATCCAGATTGGCTGGCAAGCAGGAAGAAAAAGACACACTGGGCCTGACTTGATCATTTGAAACCTCAAAGCCCACCCCTAGTGACACACTTCTTTCAATAAGGTCACATTACTCCAAGGCCATACCTCCTAATAGTGCCCCTTCCTGGTCAGCAAAGCATTCAGATCCATGAGCTTATGGGGCCCATTCCTATTCAAATCAACACATGGCACTCCCTGACCCACATAGACTTGCAGGCAAATTATGATGCAGAAAGGGATTCATTCCAACTTCAAAATCCGAATAATCTATAACAGTCTCAGTGCTGTTTAGAAGTTCAAAGTCTCTTCTGAGACTTAAGCAATCTCTTTACTGTAACCCCTGAAAAATCAAACTGAAAAAGGAGATCACATACTTTCAACATAAAGTGGCCCAGGATACACATTTCCATTCCAAAAGGGAGGGCATAGTGAGGAAATACTTTACCAAAGCAAGCCAGAAAACTAGCTGAGGAAATTCCAGATTCTACATCTCTATGTATGATTTCAAAATGCTCTTCAGATCTCCAACTCCTTTCAGCTTTATTGACTGCAACATATTTCTCTCTCTTTGGCTGGTTCCACTCCCTGTTAGCCGCTTTTCTCTTCAGATATCCCACATATTGGCAGACATTCCTTTTTGTATTCTAAGATATCCTGCTCTGCCTTTTCACTTGAACCAATCCGCAAAACTCTTTATGTGGGGTTTTCTCTTGGATGTAAGACCTTAATTCATTGAATGAAAATTCCTGATCCTTTTCAGTATAGTGAGTCACTACTCATAAATAAGCAAGTATTACTGAACAATGCTCCTAGCCAAAGCACATGAACTGAATGGGAACTGAGAGGAAAAAGTACATCTCTACACCTTGTGTTAATCAAAGATAATATTTACCCATGAAAATTAAGGAATTATGAAATCTACACCACCTTAATCTTGATTTTTTTCCTTTGAAACAAGTTGTTTCTATTTATTTTATATAGAAATAGCTCAGAATTACTTTAAGTTTAAATGCATACATTAATTACACCTGCCATGTAATTAGATAGTATACATAAATTTAAAAAGAAAAGAGACAAAATATATCTAAGTTAATGATCTGAAACCCCAAAAGGAAATAATTCAAGAGTTAAGAAGCTTGTCTTAAAAAAAAAAAACCCAAATAATTGGGCTTAAAAAATAATAATCTGAAAGAATGCCTGAGTACATGTACAAAAGGCAGTTGGGGTTAATACAAAGCATCTGATGACCTTGGAGTATTTTTCCAGATATTTAAATAGAAATATGTGATTCACATAATCACTTGAAAAAAATATCAACAAGCTTAGATACAATACCTAGATACACAAGGTATAGTTAGGATTAAAAATACAGATGCAAAGGCAATATTGTTTATAACAGCATAAAACGTTCAAAACACACAAAGTTCTATCCACCAATAAGCTAGCACAAAGATACAGGGAGATACTCAGTGGTTAAGGGCAGGTACAATTCTTGTAAAGGATCTAAGTTCAGTACCCTGAATGTACATGATGTTTACAATTGCCTGTAACTCCAGCTCCAAGTTATCTAATGCCTTCTCCTGACCTTCATGGGTGCTACAGTCTGGTCCATACACCCACACACATACTTACACCTATGTGTATAATTAAAACATAAAATAAATTTCTAAAATAAAGACAAAGAAACAGAAGAGGAGAAGCGTTTGACAGAGTACTACACCTCACAGTATGTGTATCTCATATGTTCTGTTCTCAATATACAGGACATGTGTAGAGATAATGAAACTGAATATGATAAGCCAGCACATCATACAGATATGCAAATGAGAGTTAAAGTCTAAAATAGCCCTATCTGGAACTTAGAGATGAAATTTATTTTAAATATAGATTTCACAGAATTGCCTCCTAAATTATGGCCACAATGCAAAGACAACGGTGAGCTTGAAAAGCTGGATAGGCAAACTACAATCACTCTTAAGACATGTACATAAAAATCTATAATACCTTTGAATCTACTTAACTCAATGTTAAGGTTAATCATAAAATTACTCATCAATCTTGCTGCTAATATAAAGAGACATAAGGTTAAAAAGAAAATTCTCTACATTTGCAGTCACTCTGAAATCATGAAGGCTTTCCTGTTTTGAAACAATGACACAGAAATTGAAGAAAGACTAAGAACTAAGCTTAGGAGAGTTGTTTACTCTGGTTTTGAGAACCTGGTGTCTGTGAACATGGTCATATTTAAGTATAATAATGAGAGACATTGGCTTCATGAGTCCTGTTATAGCTGCAGCACTTCAAGTCCATATCTATAAAGTGTCATGTTGTTTGCATATCCAATCCATATATTCTCATGTATTTTCAATCATATAGGTATTTGTAGGACTCCTAATATATCATAACTGTAATGTTATTTCACTATGTAACTTATAAAATAACAACAAAACTAGAGAGATAACTTACTGGTTAAAAACACAAACTTCTCTTACAATTTCCAGTAGTCACATCTGGTAGCCAACAACTGCATGTAACTCCAATTTCAGAGGAATTCAATGCCTCCAACACCAGCAGGTACCTACACACCTGTGCACATACACAAACACACAGACTCTCACATACATAATTAAAATTGGAACAAGAAAAGAACTAGGGACACTGTACATGTTTAACACAAACAAATGTTTCTTTCACATTTCTCAACTGCTATTGGTTGGTTCTACAGAGGAAGCATGGAGGGCCAGCTGTATGTTTGTCAAGCATAGGTAACAGCTCTATGCTACATTTTTCAAATGTGCTGTCATTAAGTTTTTTATTACAATTTGTTTATTGTATTTGGGGGATTTGCAGCAATGGTAGAGGAGATGTGCATTGAGTTTAGATGCAAAGATGAACGCAAGTATGAAAACCTTAATGGCTCTTAACAACCAATGGACACACAGTGATAATGACATCAAAGCAGAAAGAACACAGGATCCTATTTTGTAGGAGGTGAAGAAAAGAAAGAAACTAAAGAATTAAAGAATAAAACCTGTCAGGTTACTGAAGAAAATTCTGAGGATAAAGCAAAGGAAGAAAAGTAAATAAATTAATGAATGTGACTTGCCTCTTTCCAACTCCACAAAAGGGAGGAAGGTAGATGGCTCTGGAAATATCTTTTCCAAAACATGTCTCAGAAGAGGAAATACAGGAAGCACCTGAATTGAAAAGGCAGATTCAACAGACCTCTAAATTTGATTTTATGAGACATGAGGTATGGGAATTAGAAATTTTACCCCTAATCTATGTCAAAAAAGTATTTTATATTTTGTATTTAATAAGCATTAAAACAGGATCTTAGTTCTAACTTCTGTCTTTATTTACTTTTCCTTTTTTATTGGATATTTTATTTATTTACATTTCAAATGTCACCCCCTTTCCCAATTTCCCCTCCCTAGAATCCCCCTATCCCATCCACCCTCCTCCTTTTTGCTTTTATATCATTTTAATTACATGCAAGTATTAAGGTCAGTCCTTGTTGGAGGAATTAGCAATACAATATATGCAAATAGTCAAGGAACAAGCAATACAATCAATGCAAATAGTCAAAGAAAAAATAAGGCAATAAACAAAATTCCGTGAACATTCCTATGATCACTGCTGGTAAGGGCTTATCAGGATGACCAAAATATCTTAGCCAACTTCCCTGCCCTAGCCCAAAAGTCATTTTATATCTGAAGCCAACTTTCTAGTTCTAGCCTAAGATTTGGATTCCTGCCTGAAATTACTTTTTTGTTCTAGCATAATGTCAGATTCCTACCTGAAGCCTACTTCCTTGTCCTTGGTCAATGTCATATTTCTGCCAAGCAGCCCATTTCCTTGTCCTTGGCCCATGTCAGATTTGCCAAGCAGTCCCAAAGCCTCTCCGCTTCTCCTCCTTTTTTATTTCATTAACAAGACTGAACCTGTCTTAGGTCATTCTGACAAGAATACCTTCCTTACCCACCATGGAATATGCATTATCAAAAGAAATGCACTTCTGTCTTGGGTTGATAAGGCTCTGTGCAGAATCTTACCTGTCCTTGGCTTGCCAGCCTGTTAATTTAATAACTTTGTCTGGGAGTCCATTTTCAGTTTAAAGCCATGTACTTTGGCTGCCAACATATTGTTGTTGTTAGAGACAAGCTTTATCATGATGGGCAGGCATAATAGTATTCCCAGGACAAAAAGGGTTAGCATGATCAAGCTATATATGACATTCTTGAAGCTTGACCAAAATGGAAATACTGACCTCATGCCATGGATAATTTTATCTGCAGTATGTACCACATCAATGCTCAGCAGACCAGCATCCTTGAAATTCATAAACTCACTATGAAAGTTAAAACATCCAGAGAGCTGTTAGAATTATGCCAAATATACTGTAAGTATCTTTAAACATTTTCCTAATTATAATGACTACCACTGTAAATTTTAGAACTAACATGAATCCAATGGTATTTGGCATGACACTCAAAATTGCTCCTTACTCTTAAATTCTGAACCTCCTTCCAATAATTTCACTAGGATAAAGAACATCAATCCATTGTTCCAAATGTCTTCTAAATCCTGTTGTATATTCAACACAATTGTAACATTTTTTGCTAAGATGATTAACAAAAGTAGCTGTTTTAACTTCTTGTGTCAAAGCAATTGCAGAAGCAGTGGTGCTAGCAATTAATGTAATTAAAGCTTTTATACCAGCAATAATCAAGCCCACTACCCTCTTGCTTCTGCTTAAAGCCTGACTCATTTCTTGTAGTACTTGCAAGCTATTTTTAGAATACCAAAATTCTGTGATACTCAGGGTAATAAAACGAAAGCTGGTTGATAGAACTCCATAACTGACATGCCAGATTTCAAAACACTAACACACTTAGAAGGTGTACAATCAATGCAACTTACATTAAATACTGTAGAAGAAACAAAAGTAATTTTAACTTGACAATTAAAAGAGCCTTAACACATGTGCTAACACCTGTTTGAAATCCAGATCCTGTTCCAACTTTATCTCTTGCTAACACAACATCATAGAGAACTGCAGCTAACTTTCAAATATATCTCTGAAAATGTCCAGAACCAGCCTTCCGAATGAAGATTGTTATTTCCACTATTGGATTGATTTCTAGACCAGTCCATGATTGAGTTCAAATAACTGGTCACATTTAAGAACAATATAAGAGTCATTATAACTTCCCTGGCTCAGCAGTAAACTCAGATGTTCTGAGTTCAATTCCCAGCAATCACATGGTGGCTCATGACCTTCTGTAATGGGATCTGATGCCCTCTTCTGGTGTGTCAGAAGACAGTGACAGTGTTTCTCAGATATATAGTTCTAACTTCTTATAAATTTAAAAACCAAAAAGTCTTACTTATGATACCCAGGTTTATTCACTTTCCTCAGGAAATAGGCAGACACATTTTAGGGCACAGCCTTTGTGGTGGACATCCCCCATTTGTCTGTCCTTGTTCCTTAGAACCTGGGTATGCTTTCTTCTTGGTGCTTCTTAGGAATTCTTAAAAACAGAAAGTAACTTAGATGTGAGTCTCTCTCATAAAACATTTCTACCCATTTAAAAAACAAACAAACAAACAAACAAAAACCTAAAACCCCAGAATAGATCTATAAAAAAAATCTGCAGGTACCTTCTAGTTTCCAGATCTGATTTTGATAACAAAAAAGAAAGCTAAATCCAAAAAATTATCAGAAGTCATTACAGGACTGAAGTTGTAGGACAAGCATCACCTGAGAATCCAGAGAAACATCGAGGACACACAGCCCATATCTGCTTGCCTCTAACAGAGACTGCTCCAACAATTAACCTCTATAAAACGGAAATGACATACCGACAGAGATGGAAACCAATAAAGAATGGAAAGGAAAGACTAGAAATGGAATCATGAAAGACTGTAACATATCCTTCAAGGGCTACAGCAAACTAGATAAAGACATTGAAAGGAATAGTGTGCTTCAAAACATGTCAGCAGACTCTTCCCAAAGAGAGCATGTCATCCTGGTGTAGCCCAGCACTGTGTGGAGAAGCAAAACTACAACTACAATCCATCATGGGGAACATGTTAAGTTCAGAACCTTCCTGGGCTACAAAACAATCAAGAAAAATGAAAGGAAGGAAGACAGAAAGGAAGGTCAAAGTTTAAAAGTAACATGTCTATATTTATTTCAGACAAGGAAGAACTCAGAACTAATAAAATCACTAAAACCAAAATAAGTGACATCCCATAATGATCAACAGAAACAATTATCCAACAAAGCATACTGGCCCCAACAAAGCATAACCTATCCAACAAAGCATAACATTTGTCTATCTAACAACAGACTCTAAGTAATAGATTTGCAAAGGAAAAACACACAAATTGACTGCCAGAGTGGGAGACTTTACAACATACCATTCAGTGATAGATAGATAAACAGGAAGAAATCAATGTGGATACATTGACTTGAACAGAATTATCCATTAACCTGATTGAATTGTTTTTGATCTAACACTCGATCTACTAAACATAGACATGGAATCTTCTCAAGTCTTTAAAGAAAAATCAAGCAAAGTTAGTTAAAATCTGCCTTTAAAATCCACTCATAAATATAGAAAAGAAATTCTAAAAAAATGTGTTCTCATATTACAATGAACATAAATATTAAATGAAAATAAAAATAACATAAGAATGTGAGCCAACTATATGGCAATCAAAAAAAAAAAAAAAAAAAACAACAACAACAGTAAAACCCTATTTCCAAGCAATGCATGAGTGTAGCCTGGAGTGCTAAGACAAACTGAAATGTGCAAAACCTCTCTGCAATTAGGCTGGTCAGTTTCTCTTCAAAAATGTATTGTTTCTTTTTATGCTTCCGAGGAAGGGATTCCAGGAATCTTGTAAGTTTCTTTTCTTCCAGGTTTGTGACTTTTTATTTACTCCTTGAAGCTCATGAGCCTCCTACTCCTCCTGGAGGGAGGTTTCAATGGTGTACAATATTTATTCCACCTAAGAAAATGGCCCATTTTATCCATGATGGTCCAAAGGAAAAGGATTCATCTTTGTATGGAAGGCTGGCATTCCATTGTGTAGAGGTAACATATTTTCTTTATCTAGTCATCTGTAAATGGACACATAGGTTTATCCACATCTTTGCTCTTGTGAATGCTCCTGCAGTGAGTGTGGAAGGGCAGGTACCTCGTTGACATATCTTATAAATTGTAGTTATTTGTGGCATTGCAGGGTCTGCAATTGTACTTCTGGAAAATTTGAGAACGTTGGTGTTACTTTCCACATTCACTCTGCTAATTTACATTCCTACCAACAGTGTACTAGAGTTTCTTTTTCTTTGCCAGCATTTATTCTTCTCCATCTTTTATAAATGCTATTCTGACACACATGTATGCTATCTTGTTCTCTTTTGACTTGAGTTTTCCTGATGATTAATGGTCCTGGTTGCTTTTACATTTAGCCTTTTGTATGTTTTGTTGAGAAATGTCTACTCAGGTCATTTGGCTGTTTTGCTCATACAAGAAATAGAGTCTCGCTGTGTTGCCCACACTGGCTCTAAAACTGTAATGCTGTTATTACGCATATCTCCTCAGTTCTGTGCTTATTGGTATGCTCCCTTATTCTTGGCATTCATTAACTTTTAGCTTAGGTTATTTTTGTTTATAGTGCTGCATTTTTAACATATTCTGCATAATTATCTATTATTGAATATGAATACATTAGAAATACATTTAATATTTCATAGATTATGTCATAAATCTAAATTAAGCTGTGGTAAAACACATATTGCATAAAGCATATCATTGGCCAGGTGTGGGGGCATGTACTTTTAATTCCAGAATTCAAGAGGCAGGGGCAGGATGATCTCTATGAGTTCGAAGCCACCCTAGTCTACATAAAGGGCATCCAGGACTACATAAAAGACTGTATCTCAATAAATAAAACAACAACCACAAAAACCCCAAACCCATACCACTGTGTCCAATTGAATGAAGCCTGTGGTTCTATACTGTGCTAAATGTGTTCACACCCATCTGCAACTAGTCTTGCAAAAATGAGGCTCTATAAACTTTTAACAACTTTGTCAAAAAGTAACTGAATAATCAAAATTATGACCCAAACTTCCATCAAAAGAAGAAAGCAACATGTTAGTCATTAATTGCTTTCCTGCTAAGAAAAACAGAAATCTACAATTTTTCTTTCCACTGTTCAGAAACTATAACACGTGTAAAACTCTCACGAGGGACCTAACTGCAAAATCTTTCACAGCAAAGGCTGTTCCTGTTTCTTCTTACTCTTTCATGGTAGATAGATAGATATTTTGAGCTGTTATGTGGGAAAAGGGGCCGTAGCAGAGGAGTCCTGGAGGCTTCCATGCCAGCGGGTCCCACATACAGAAGAAAGTCTAAGGTTCCAGAGGCTGGAAGCTTTGGCGACGGCAGGCCCCAATGATACGAGGAAGTCCTTGATTCCAAAAGGGTTTATTTTCTTGGTGGGTGATGGATGGATCTGGATGTAACCCCCATGCCCTGAAACTCAGGGCAGACCTGAGTTAAATAGGGAGGGAGAAAGGGGGAGGTTCTGGGGAAGGTTTAATTGGCTCTGCCCTCTGGCCTTCATTAGTATGTAAATCTCTCTAGAGTCTGAGGCCTATACTCACACCCTCTACCTGTGCACTTTGGGAGGGGCTGTAATGGCCTATGCGACTGAACAATGTAGGTCCATGGAGATTAGACTGCTTTTCAGGATCCTGGGTTCTGGGGATGTGGCCGAACTCCTGCCATTTCTCCCTTGAAGTCTTAGGGTTCCAGGCCCATGCCCAGCCAAGAACCAAGATACCCTTACACAGTCCCACACTGTTATTCTAAGAAAAAGATACTAAATGCCTGCAAAATACTTTCAAAATATTAGTAGAATATTTTTATACCCAAGTGAGCTTTTTCCTCGTTGATACAAATTTAAACTAAGATTGTTTTAGGAAATTTTGTGTGTAGGTGCCATTTTGGAGTGAAAAATACATGGCTTGCTTAGCTTTTCTCAAAAACTAAATGGTGTTATTTACACCCTGTCAACTTTGAAAACTAGTGATACCTGGGAAAAGGTAACCTCATTTGAGGAATGACCTCCAATAGGTTGGCTTGCAGGCATATCTTTGCATCATTTTCTGATAGTTTATATGGAAGGACCTATCTCTCTCTGTACGTGTTGCCAACTCTGGGCAGATGGCCCCAAGTTATGTAAGAAATATTACTGAAAGTGAAACTGGAAGCAAGCCAGTAAGTAGGCAGTCTTCCTCCATTTCTTTGTGGCTTCTGCTTCAGTTCCTGCCTCAAGGTCTTAAGTTCCTATCCTACCTTCCCTTAGGGATGGAGTGTATCCTGTAAAATGAAATAAACTATTTCCTTTCCCCAAGTAGCTTTTGTCATGATGTATACACAGAACAAATAGCAAAACAGGACAAAAATCTTATTGTGACTGGGGAGAACTGCAGAAAGATTTCAGAGATTTGAGCTGAAAAACCATTGTCAGTAGCCTAATGAGGTGTTCTATAGAAGCTTGGAACATAAGAATTCTGAGGTAAATGCTGATGATGGAGGCCTAATTAGTGAAGTTTCAGAAAAAAGTGTAAGAGTTCCTCAAAGACTGGATAAACTGTTCCTACATATTGTGAACTAAGGATCTCTGGTTTATGATCAACTAGGGCTAAAGAATCATCCATACTTAATAAGAGACAGTATCATTAAATTGAATTTTTTTGTTTTAATGTGACAATTGTGGTAATTAGCTCAGACTAAAAAGCTGTGAATAATAAGAGACCAGCATCATTATTGGGATATCTGGGAACTATTTTCTAAGTATCAGCATGCAGAAGCTGCGGTCTAAATGGGGCCTAAGATATATTTAAAGCTGGAAGCTCTTGGCAATGTGTAAGCTGCTTTTACACAGTTCCTGGTTTTTAAGGCCTGAAAGAGTTATAGAGAGCAGCTGAGTCTTGGCAGTAAGAGAGACCAAAAGAGGGTATTGGTAAAGGCACAGCCAAAGTTACAGCTAAAACTCCAGAATTGAGAGGGTCTTGGAGCAAAACTGAACCTTGTCATCATATGGCAGGGTCAGAGAGCGTTAGAGGCCAGGAGTGTCCATGGATGCAGATGTGATGTCACTTGTGGTGGAGGACTAGCACATTGGAGATGCCAGGAATATGAGATAATAGACAAGGGCAGTGGCAAATGAGAGCGGAGCAAGTTTGATCCAATAGGACAAACTGTAATTCCTGAAGATGGTAGAGCCTGAGAACCCAGCAGACTATGAATTTTAAATATCAGACACCAAAGAACAGAATTTGAGCTACAGTGATAGATTTGCGTTATTTTTATCTGATTGTAGCTATGCCCTCGTTTTTTCCCTCCTAGAATAAGAAGTACATATATATATAAATTATAAAAAATATATAAATATTATATATATTATTTCACAGGATCTTACAGTTGAGAATCTTTTGAACTTTTAAAAAGATGTTAAACATTAAAATACTCCACTTTTTTTAAGACCAAGGGGCTTTGAAAGCTGTTCTGTGTTTTATATTGGGATATTAACATGAAATCTTTGGGACAAATGGGAAAAGAAAGTTTAAACTGGTGTGCTTGTACATAAAGTTGACAAGAAGAAGAAAGAACTGGCTAGATCTGTCAAATTTATACATGCCTAGCCACATGTGAAAAGAACAAATCTTGGTTGAGAAATGGACTCCATTAGACTGGCCAGTGGAATCACTATAATATAGAAGCTGGGATTTTAGTGTTGAGAAATTTCTATACTCATTTTCAGAGTGGGATGTGTAGATAGCAACTTTAGCAGCAGCAAACACTGATCCCTTTCTCCTGTATCTCTAGCTAGCACTTATTATTGTTTGTCTTCCAGAGGGTCATTTTTAGTGGGAAGAGACAGAATCTGGGTTTAATTTTTATTTGAATTTCCCTGATGACAAAGAGTGTTAAATATATTGACAAGAATTAACTTTACCCAAAAAATCAGTTAGAAATGAAAAAATTTCCAGACACTAATACTGAACAGAGAAATCTTTAAAATTTTAAATAATCCAAATAGCAAACAATAATGCTGAAATAATAATTTAAAATAATTTCTCAACAAAGAAAAGCTCAGGATCAGATGCTGAATTAAGTGCTGAATTCTTGTTGATATTTTCAAATGAGGAATGTATATTCTTCACACTATTCCTGGAAACAGAAAGTAAAAGAACACTTCAAAACTCAAAACTAGTATAGAACATGACACTAATGTTTCTTTGACACTAAAAGCAGAGAAATTTGCAAAAAGAAAATCTAGATCAATTTCTTTAATGAATAACAACAATAGTAACCTTCATAATAAAGTGCTTTCATTGAATTCGACAGTACAAAAATGATCAGACATCATAATCACATGGGTTCACTCCAGGGATGCAACATTATTTCAAAAGGCAAATCAATAAATGTAATATAGTGTATGTACAAACCCTAAAGCATGCATTGCCCCAATAGATATAGAAAAGGCCTTCAACAAAATTTAACAGTCCTTAATGATAAAGATCCCTAAACAAATCATCTAAGCATTTATCGCAATATAATAAAGGCTACATATGATAGACTCTGAGCTATCGTTATAGTGAATGGATAAGACACGAAAGCATTTTGCGCAAGGCCAGGAATAAGCTAAAGTTGTTTACTATATGCACTATTATTCAGTACACTGCTTTAAATCTTTGACAGAGGAACAGGCAAGAGAAAGACAGTGTAATGAAGAAGTCAATGGTTCTACGTTTTCATATATTATAATCCTATACCGAACATATCCTAAGAATTCCAACAAAAGAACCAAGAATCGACTGAACACTTTCAGTGAAGTAGCAGGATACAATATAGCTATATAAAAATAAGTAGCTTTTCCATACAGTATCAATGAATTTTCTGAAAAAGAAGTCAGGAAAATTACATTTGTGATGCCACATATATGTATATGTAGATGATGTATATGTATACCTGTGTACATATATGTTTATACATAAACAGCCAATATTTACAGGTATAGCTATAATTTTAAGAATAGGCAAGAGAAGAGGGAAAGATGGACAGTTTCATGGCTGGAAAGAGAAATGTTGCTAAATGTCCTTTCCTAAGCCATTCAAGTCCAGCTCATTCCCTTGAAAGTCCCAAGAATATGATTTACACAAAATGACCACTGATTGATATACTCTCGAATAGATACAATTATAATTGGACAATTTTAATAAAAACTAAATTTAAAACAGGTAAATTCTGCTTTCTCTAGTTATGTTCACTTACTTTTTGATATTTGAAATAATACTTTATACGTAACTAAACAGACTTTCATTTTTAGTATTAGACTTTTATTTTTTCTTTTCCCCTTTACCTAGTACATCAACTGACATAGGATGCCTGCTTTACAAGCTAACATGAAGAATACTTTTCAAGTGATCTAGAGATATATTTTCTCATTAGCTTTCATCAGGAAATAAAGAGCAGTGACCCATAGGTTACTCTCTTTCATAATGTTTTCAAGCTTCCTTTTAAGGAATTAGACATATTCACTCCTGTTTTTTATACAATGTTGATCTTTTTATTATAGTATTGCAAGTCCAAGATTACCACGTCTGCTGTAGTATATAATCTACTGCCTCTTCATGTGCTGTTACTTTCAATCCTGGCACATCAGGATTTTAACAGGGCAGTCACTGTTCCTAATTCCTTTCAGTTTTTAAATGTAAAATTGGAGAAGAAACAATGTATATAAGACGTTGTCTAAGAGAATTTACTACACAGCACAAGGAAGAACTTCAGCCCATCGCAGCCAGCTATGTGATGGTGTAAATGAATCCTCAACAGTCAAATTATCATTACATAAGGTCATCCTGCCATTTGTGTTGTGAAAAATGACAGTATTTCCTTGCCTGGCCTTTAGCTCAATACCTTGCCTCTGTTTCTAAAAAAAAAAAATAAAAAATAAAAAAAAATGAGTTCCATTATAGAATAATATTGATGAAGGAACCTGGTGATAGGTGATGGAATAAATTAGTCTAAGCCCGAGGCAAAAGTAGCTTGGCCTCAGTTCAGTACAGACTCCAAAGGAGTGCTCCCGGTGAATGGATGTAATTGTCACAGCCACCCCATGGCAATGTCTGTAGATAGAATTACCTTAGAAATAAAAGGCTAGCTCATCACACCCAGACAGTCCATGTTTCCTTCATCTTTGGCACTGCAGTCTTTAGCTCACAGACAGGAAATGAGGTAGACCAAGAAGGAAAAAAGTTAGCAACTGGAGGTATAATAACAAGTCACTAGTCCCTTTCCTAAAGACGATCTATCTTCATATGGTGATCATCTAAAAGCCCAAGGCACAAATCCCCAAATGTATTTCCTCCACATACTTTATAATTCAGTCAAATATTATTAGCCCCTCTTCAAATTAAGGTAAACACAGGTCTCAATCTGGATATCCTCATAGTCCCAGCAAGCTTCAAACTGTTCTGTTTGGAGTTATCTGCCCAATGCTTTCTTTCTTTCTCCTCTGTAGGTTGGGCAGGGTGAAGCTCTTTGATCTCATAGAGTTAGGCTGAGAAAGGAAAAATTGTAGTGATTCCCAAAGAGTGTTGAAGGCCAGGAACAGCTTGCTGTTCCCTTTGTGTACAGAGGCTTGGTCCTAAACAGACTATTTTTACTTCATGGCAGTTTTAATCCAGTGTTCTGCAAACCGTTGGCAGAGTAGACTATGCCATGTACCTGTTGCCCTATTAAGTTCACATCTTGAGGTCCTTTGCCTTAACATTCCATTGGCTGGCACTTGTTCTAGAAGTGTATAGTGAATCAAACACTGGGCTCTAAAGAAAAGTGGGTTTATGCTGCAAGATATATAACATTGTGCCTGCATATCAGTGGATAATTTACAGAGGATTAAAATTGCTACAGCATGAAAGTCTTCCTGAGAATGAACATGAAAACAAAAGAGAAAGACAAGTGTCACTGGGCAGAACTCCAGAATATTTAGAAGCTTTCTGTGACTACAAGGAAGTCCAGGCTAAGGCCCATATTTTCCTTAATTCAGGAAGTAGCAGATATTTGGACAAATTATGTAGTACCTGGAAGAAGTACAATTGGAGACTATGGTGTCTTCAAGTTTTACACAGGACTATATGAAAAGCATATTTTGGCAAGGGTTGGGGACAAACCCTCATTAGTATACTTCTAGCTGTTGACATTTACATGGAACAGATGATCCACATCTTAACAGTTGCTATTTTCTACAACTTAGTATATTTTACTGAGACCACACTTGAGAAGAAAGTTAATAGGAATATCATGCCTAGGAAATCTTTGTTGGTGACTGAAATCTCAAGTACTCCTTCCAGGGAGAAAACATTGTTTCAACTTATAGGTGTGGTCCACTGGAAGAGCGCCTACAGCATCCTCCTGGCCGTTGCCCTCACTGAGCCATGTACCACAGGGTTGTTTGTGGAGGCAGCCAGTAGCCTGAATTTATTCTCAATCACTAAACAAACTTTCCAAGTATACATTTCTGAATCTGGGTCATGATGATTGGCTAAATATACATTATTTGTTTCACTTACTGTAGGAAACACTCAGTATCATTTGATGTTGAAGCCTCCAGGGCCTACTTGGTTAATGGCTACAGACTTCTAGAGTGGCCCTTTTCTAAATTTAACTTATGTCAATTTATACCATTTTGACCCTTTTGCAAAAGATAAAAGTGCCATAGAATGTATTCAAGCAACTATAGGAGCCATTACCCTAGGTTCTTCATTTCCTGTTCTGATCACCTGCAATGATGTTGTAACCAAGGTGATCAAGCATGAATGCCTTGGAAATAAGATAGTTGATATTTTCTATTTCGGTAACTTTCCTGAGAATCATCTCTACATTTATCTTTATATGAACACTTCCAAGTGGTACTTTCATCACAATTTACAAGAAACAAAAACCACACAAGACTAAGGTGGAGCCAGAGTTCAACTGTTCATACCTTACTGTGTATGTCCTACCATGTTGGTATGTTGGGCTATGACTCACACTTCCATCAAACACTAAATAATGTTTATGCTTGATGCCATGCTTTCTGAGTTGTAAGCAAATATCTCTAGTGTTTTATTCCCTAAATCTGGAATTCTACACCCCTTCTTGTGCTTGCTTGCAGGGCAAACCTTGCCTCCTCACTGTAACTATATCCATTATAATTCAACACTAATGTAGTCCAGCCCTTTCCATAAGTGGAGAAAAGACAAGAGGCTGTTTGAACCTTCCTGGAGATTTCCACTATCAGTATCTCCAACCAGTCACTACAAAGAATGAAATCTCATACAGGAAGCCTAATATATTCTTGAGCAGTCAGATTAGCAGTATGTCTATAGGATAAGTCCTATCTCCCCAAGACACCAAGCCAGCTCAGTCAGTCAACAGGTTCTCCAGAGCAGGAGTGAGGATTAAAAAGAAAAGATGATTAGACAACATTGTAGCATGACCCCAGCCAGTTCTGAGGGTAAAGGCTGAGGTGGGTTTATTTTTTCCCAATTTGCTTTTAAACCATTTTAATTACATGCAAGTATTTAGGTCAGTTCTGTTGAGGAACCAGCAATACAATAGCTGCAAATAGTCAAAGAACAAACAAGGCAATAAACAAAGTCCCATGATCACTCTCACAATCACTGTTTCTAAGGGCTTATCAGAATGACCAAAATGTCTGAGTCTACTTCCCTGTCCTAGCCCAAAGTCATATTCATGCCTGAGGCCTACTTCTTTCTTTTGGCCTAAGATTTAAATTCCTGACTGAAATTACTTCTCTGTTTTAGCCTAAAATTAGATTCCTGCCTGAACTTACTTCCCTGTCATGGCCCAATGTCAGATTCCTGCGTAAAGCCCATTTCCTTGTCCTTGGCTAATGTCAGATTCCTGCCAAGCAGCCCCAAAAGCTCTCCACACCCAAGCCATTGACTCTCTTTGTATAAAACAAATTTTAGCCAATAATGGCTCTTCACAGAATCAACATGAACTAGGACTTAGAGTGTGTTCATTAAACCAACTAGATGTCAAAATTCCCAAGCACTTTCTGCTATATTTATCAATTATAAGACAAACAAGTGCAGCACAAGGCAAGTTTGTGCCTTTACCTTCTGGAAAATATCTTTAGCATCCAAAACAAGCTTTTCAGTTCTCTCAGTATTTGTTGGCAGCCACTCTGGGTATATTTACACACATCCTGCATGTGGCTCTGTATAATGATGATAAGTCCAGGGATGAATTCCAATTTACTTGATGTAATGTAACTTGAAAAAACAAAACAAAAGTCATTCAAGCAAAACAAACCAAATCGAAAATTAGATGTTGGAGTAGGACTTCCAGGTCCACATGTAGGTAGAGGATGAGAAAGGGCATCCTAACCATGAAGGCTTATTTAATATTTTAAAAAATCCACATTAAGAAACAGAATTTTAACTGCAATTCTGTTGCAGAGTAGCTGCAAACAAATGCAGAGATGGCTGGAAAGGTTGTCTTGGATGCTAAAGATGTCATCTAGAAGATAAAGATGTGTTTTCCAAGTCATAGAAAGTTAATTGCCCTGAGAACGTAGAGGAGGGTCTATTGCCCTGTGCTGTGTGTCACTGCAGTGCCTAGAAGACATCAAAGCAAATATGTAACTCAGGTTGAAAGTGCTTTCTTTACCATACTCACAAAGTGTACAAGTTAGGAGCATAATCCAGTGAGTACACAGAATAGAGCTCAGCTCCTCATAAGGCAATTTTCTGAGGTAACAGAATTCTTGTGTTGCTTCAAGAGCTTGATGAAGTCAATGAGGACCAACATTTTCTTTCCATGAGGAGCTAGAGATCGATGCCAGGGCTGTGGGCATGCTGCACAATGCTCTATCATTAAGCTACCCCTCTAGCTATTTTCCTAATCTTTCTTTTCTATTATTTTCTGCATATTGCATCAGCTTTAGGGCTGCTCATCACAGAGAAAGAACTGTTAGTGTAGCTCCAAGAACCACAATAGAAATAGCATCCATCCCAAGGAAAGGGCATTTGTCAGCATTATTATAGTGGCTGGAAATCTTTCCTTCAAGCTAGGCAAAGAAACATTTGAAGCCCAAGCAGAATTCTAGCTACAGTGAGCTGTGATGCCTGCCACAACCTAATCCCGTAGGAAAATGAACATCTCATACTTTAATCTTTGCCAAAGATCTCCACAAAAAGTAGAAAGGGAGAATGTTAGTGTGGAAGTAATTCAAACACAGTTGACATATTTTAGCTGTTGTTCCTCAACAGATGTATATAGTAAGAATATCATTATGCAGATAATATACAGTTAATTTAGATTGGTGATAGTATTTTTTCCATCATAAGTTCTCCAAAATACCAATAGAATGACCAAAGTGGTCAAATTTTTGACTATTTGAGTATACCACTCTGAAATAATGGTTCAGTGAGTTAAAATTTTCCTATCTGCTCCATATCTGAAATAACAATATCATAAACACATAAAGTTATCTATATTCAATGTTTTTCCAACTCTAAATGACCTAAACAAAGAAACCTACAATCACATATAGTTACACAGCAAAAATATGGCGCTTTATAGGACCAATTAAACATATAGAGACACTAAAATATTACATAAATCTTAAAGGTTTCTAGTTGATACTGTTCATAAATATTAAGTAAAGGAGAGTATAGTGTATGCTTGAACTTTTCTGTTTGGGATTTTATTTTACTGTTGTTCAATTTTAATATATTAATTCTTTGTGAATATCATGTTTTTGATCATATTCACTCCAATTCTTCCCCTAGCTCTTACAGACATATTCCCATCTTCCTAATGACCACATTTGTGTCCTGTGTATCTTTATCTATATCTATCTATCTATCTATCTATCTATCTATCTATCTATCTATCTAATATATATATATTATATATATATATATATATATATATATATACACATATTTTCACCCTAATTTGTGATGTCAATATACTCCTGGATGTGGGGCCAGCCACTGGAGTATAGTTAACAAACCATAAGCTATACTCTTAAAGAAAATGGATTCTTTTTCTTTTTTCCTCAGTAGACATCAATTGTCTATAGCTCTTCATTGGGAAGTATGGAACTTAAAATCATTTCTGCTCCATGTTTGAATATTTACTGGCTTGATTTTGTACCTGTGTTGTGTCCTTTGAGTGGAAAACTGAGATCATTAATATTTACATGTATCATTGACAAGTGTGTGTTATTTGCTTTCATTGTGTTGTTGATTTTTGTGGTACAGTTTGTGTTGACACAACTATTTTGTGGGAACTATTAGTGGTTGAGTGATCATGACTTCATTTTTTTTTTCTCACACTATGTTGGCTATGTTCACTCCTCTCTGCCTGAAATTTCTGATTTCTGAATTCTCTCTGATTTCTGAATTTTCCTCAGGTTTGGGTCATTGGCTATAAATTTCTTAGGTTATTGCATCACATGAAGTTTATATTTTTCTTTAACTACAGCAGATAGTTTTGCTGGATATATTTATATAGGTTGGCTCTCATGATCTTTTAGGGTTTGGAAGGCATGGTCCCAGGGTTTTTGGGTTTTCAAATTTCCATTAAGAAATGAGTGACTATTCTGATGGTTTTCCATCATATGTGACTTTTGTTTTGTTTTCCTTGCAGTTTTCAATACACTCTCTTCATTCTATATACTTGGTGTTTTTATTGTGATATACTATAAGACTGTTGTTTCTTGTCCAGTCTATTTGGTGTTGTATTTGTTTCTTGTATCTGTATGGGTATGTCTTTCCTTAGTTTGACAAAGTTTCTTCTATGATCTTATTAAAGGTGTGATTAATGACATTGGTTTTGGATTCTTCTCTCTCATCTACACCTATAACTCAAAGCCTTAGTTTTTTGTTTTTGGATAGTGTCTCACCTTTCCTGTTTGTTGTCCTATCCTGTATTGTTCCTAAAAATTCATGTTCATTACCTATTTTGTCTAGATCTTCTACTTGGTAGCACCAGTATTACAATATCCCATTTTCTGTTTGATTGTTTTATTCTAGTTATAATGATATTCTTTGGGGTTTATTTGCAGGGAAAGCAGAATTATTAGGTCTTTCGATTCTAGCTTCACTTTATCTTAAATTCTCTTCAGTATTTCTATTTATTTATTGAACTCTGTATCCAAGTCCTGGACTATCATTGTCATTTCCATCAGCCTCAAGTTTATGTTTCATTGGTTATGACTCAAGAATTTATTCTCCTTAATTTCCGTCTCCTTACTTTCATTACTCTGTATCTTTGTATCTTCTTTAAATTACTTGATATTTTATGAAATGTACTTGTGTATGTTTAACTTTTATTTCCTGGGATTTATCTCGGTATTTCTCATTGGAAAACATTTTTATAGTACTGGTAGCTTTTGGAGGAGAGATATAGCTTGATCTTTATTATTGCTTGTATTTTTGAGATGTCTTTTTGTTAGATCTGTGTCTGGCCTGGAGACAGCAGGTTGAGGCAATAAAAGGGATATGTGGATGAGTTGGGTCTACAGAATATAAATGGTTTATGTAGGACAAAGTCAGGTGGAGAGAGGAGTCTGACCTAGCATGCATAATCTTCATCCTTTTCTAAGCGTAGAGTGTGGGAGTGGACCTGGCTTTAAAGAGGGGTTAGATGTAGGATGAGAGAGACATGTGGGTCAGGGGTAAGTTGGATAAGTACTGACAAGTTGGTTGCGGCACAGACAAGGGTTACTAGTCTAGGCTTTGGCACTGAATCTGGGACCCGGACTAGATATAGTGATCTGGGTAGGGTATATAAAGTAGGAAGTCCATCAGACTCACCAGGATAGCCTCTTGGGGAGAATTTGGCTTTTCTTGTCTCCTTAACTTAAATGTTATATCACTTATCTGGGAACTTTTAGCTTTTGCTAGAATATCTTCTGTTTGATAAATTGCTACCTTTCAAAACTAATAGAAGTATTTGCCACTGTTGATGTGAGCACATGTGATTCTCTCCTGATTATAGTTACGTCCAATATGAACATTCTGAACTCATCTGAGTAATGATTTTGATCTTTATTCAGATGTTGTGAACATGTGTCTCATTTTTAATTGGTATTCAGGAATTCACACCAGGAGGGAAGAGTGTAATTGATTGTTCTGAACTCAGAATGTGCACTGCATCAGAAAAGTTGGAAATTTGGGACACATCTTTGTATATACTTAATGCATTTTCTTGGTTAAGCTCTCTTTTGAGTTTGAGATTTTGCCGTAAAAATGCAAACATTGTCAACATTATTAGACTTGCAACTTATTGTTACAAATTATCTGAGGTTTATATAATAGTGCATTAAATGACATAATGGGATAAATGTCAAGTAATAGAGGTTGGATTAAGATATTAGTCCAAATGAAACTTTATTCAACAATTACAGATTTTAGACAATAAATATGGATGACCTAGGTACATATTCTGACATCCTGTGTGCTACTTTAACTTCGAGATCAAATATCATTAGGAGTTTCTCTAGTCTAAAATGCCTCTTACAGATTCAGAATATGTCTGTGAGGTTTCCATTTGATAAAATATATGGAAGTACCCAGTAAATGTTTCTGTGTTCAGAATTTGAAAATCGTTAGCCATGCAAGATGAAATGAAATTAGAATTTATTTTGAAAATTTCTTGTTTTTTACTCTATATCTTAGAGTTTTATTGCTGTGAAGAGATACCATGACCAAGACAACTCTTATAAAGACAAACAGATTTAATTGGTACTGGCTTACAGTTTCAGAGGTTTAGTCCATTATCATCATGGCAGGAAGCATGGCAGTGTGCAGGCAAACCTGGTGCTGGAGTTGCTGAGAGTTCTACATCGTGATCTGAAGGGCACTAGGAGGAGACTGGTTTCCAAAAGCAGCCAGGAGCAGGTGCTGAATCCTCCCTGGGCAGAGCTTGAATATAGGAGACCTCAAAGCTTGCCTACACAATAATGTACTTCTTCCAACAAGGCCACATCTAGTCCAATAAGGCCACACCTCCTAATAGTATCATCCTATATGACCAAGCTCTGAAACACACTAATCTTTGGGGGTCAAATCCATTCAACCCATCACACTCCCAATGTAAAATGGTGGATTTTCAGTTTCAATTAGGATTTTGATGATGAAGTATCAAGATGTAATTGCCTTCCACTCTTTGTTTTAGTACATAGTCAGATAACTATGTGTGCTGGTTTGAATGTCCCACAGGCTCAGGCATTTGAGTATGTGGTCCCCAGCTGGTGGTAATGTTTGAAGAGGTTATGGAGGAGTGCAGCCTTGCTGAACGAAGTACATAAGATGAGGCAGGCTTTGAGAGTTTAAAGTTCACCCCAGCTCCAGTTCTGTCTCTGCTTTGTGTTTGCATTTGAAGCTGTGAGCTCTTAACTGGCTGTTCCTGCTTTCCCTATCATGATATGCTGTTATCCCTCTGGCTCTGATAAGCCAAAATAAACTATTCCTTTCATAAACTTTTTTTGGTCGTCATGTTTTATCACAGCAACAGAAAAGTAACTATTAGAGGAATTGGGATCAAAGAGTGGGCTATTGCTGCAGAATAACTTGGAAGATTATGGAAGTTTAGACCAGAAAAATAATTCAATACTGTAAGTAGAACATCACAGAAGAAATCTGGAAGGAGAGCAATGTAAGAGTGAAATAGACTGTTGGGGATCAATGCAAGAAGTTTGAGAAGAAACCAACATTAGCCACTGGAATGGAGGTCATTCCTGGTATTTTGGCAAAGAATATGGCTGCCCTCAAGTCTTGAGGCTAAATTTAAAAGTAATTGATTACTTTCTTTGGAGGAGGAAAATTGAAGACTATAAAATGTTGCCTCTGTGGCATGGTTGCTATTATTAATGCTTATGAAGGTCTACAGTGAGAAGGAGCAAGAAAGGCAAAGAAGTACAAAATGTGTCATTCAGAGAGTAAAAGGATAGGGAACATAATAGTTCCACAAAGGCATTTGTGGGAAGAGAGGATGTAATTGTTGAGAAGATTAGCATCGTTAGCACTTTCCCTTCATGCTCAGGGAAATGGGAATAGCCGATATTGTTTACTATGTTTCACATTCCTCTTACCAACAACTCAAAGGGAGGGTTCCCTTGTCATGTTGGTAGGCTTTTAAAAGATAGCTCTGGGGAGAACATTGTCATCTATGTTCTCTATATTACACACACACACACTCCCACACATACACACATACACACAATTTTAAAATTGGTTTGTAAAATGTAATCTTTCTTTGTGATTTTTTTTTTCAGACATTCTTAGTGTTATTTATGTATGTTCTTCTCTTTCCTGAGTGTCTCCCCATTTTCCCCCTTTCCAGCTTCACAGCACCTGTGCCTACTGAAAACACATCATATCCTCACTTCTACTTTGAAATGCTATTTCCTTTTCTTTAAAGCACTTACCTATATATTACCTAACACTTTCCTCCATCTTCCATCTAATCTAGACACACTTTGCTTTAGAAGACTTCTCCTCAACATTATACTCACCCCAATCAAAACTCCTTTTATAGTTCTGTCCCTTATTCTCAGTACATATCAATAGGAACATACAGAATGCATGCAATGCTTTTTAAATGGAATCCACCCCCACATGGCTGTGACTGTGTCCTTGTCTTTATCATCTTTGTATGCTAGCAGTGAAGGGAATGTCCCAAGTCACCAATGCAATGTGAAGATTTTCCATAAGTAATTGGTGTGATTTTATTTGCTCACATCTGGTTTTTGGAGTCTAATCTCCATTTCAACTCCACAGGCACAAATGTATTTAGTAGTGAAAACAGATGTTGGACAAATATTTTTTTCTACATTATGCTATTACCTCAGTCTAATCATGAGTTTAAGAAGAAAGAAGAATGCAATTTCAGAGGGAAATGAACAATTTGACTCATTATAACTGGAATCTGATAAGTTAGTTGCTACCATTATACTTCTGATGTACTAGTTCTTAACAATGGAAATATAATAACATAAAGCCTTTATTCCACATTTCCAATAACAAGAAGACATAATTAAGGAACCTTTTTTTTTTTAACACAACTGAATGATACAATTAAAGACAAGATAAACCTCCTCAACAGTGGAAATAAGTGGAAAATAGCACATTTATTATAATATGATAGCATTGGTTTGATAGGAATTAATTGAAAGTATTTTAAACTTGCATTCTTTTTTAATATCAATTGTATTTCTTAGATACTTTCATTTTCCTATTTCTCACTGTCTTAGTTAGGGTTTCCATTGCTGTGAACAGACACCATGATCAAGGCAACTCTTATAAAGGACAACATTTAATTGGGGCTGGCTTACTGGATATGAGATTCAAACCATTATCATCATGGCAGGAAGCATGGCAACATCCAGGCAGGCCTGGTGCTGGAGAAGGAGCTGAGAGTTCTACATCTTGTTCCAAAGACAAACAGAAGACTGACTTCCAGGAAGTTAGGAGGAGTGTCTCAAAGCCCACTCCCACAGTGACACACTTTCTACGATTAGGTCACACCTATTCCAAAGCCAGACCTCCTATTACTGTCACTCCCTGTGCCAAGCATACTCAAACCACCACACTCAACAAACATAAAGTCTTACCACATGGCCTTTTCACTGAAAGGATGTAAACAAAATTCCAGATTATAAGGATGTATACTTACCCCAGAGAAGAAACTGAGGGCAGTTCAAAGAAACAATTCCATTCAAGTCCAACTTGGCAATCAAATGATTTGATTGTAATTGTTTCTAGGAAAATGAAAAGGAGGTTGCTTGCAGGAGCACATGTGGGAGGTTACTCTTAAGAGCATTGATGGGGTTTACTTACAGAAGGGAGCATGAGAGGTTACTCAAAGGACCATGGGTAAGAACCTGGTCATCAGAGCATGAGTGGGACATTACTTGAAAGAGTATTCATGAGGACTCATAGAAGTTGCAAACCTTGAGTTCTCTACCCAATTTAAAGTTAGCTCTAACAAAGACTCTGCATATCTAATAATTATTTACTCATTTTTTGAGACCTGTTCCCAGTAGGTATCCCTGTCTATTCTAGAATTTACTATGTAGAGCATACTTGCTTTGAACTCAGAATTCTGCCTTCCTCAGCCTCTTGTGAAGGAAGAATTAAAAAAGACCTATTGCTGCTTTTATGACATTCATGAGGATCCTTGGAGAATTGCAATTTTCTGCGAGTATAGAGTCTTTTAAGAATCATTTGCTTCCTGAGTCTCAGGATTCTAACTCTTTTCTCCAGGTGAGATGGTTAAATACAAAGGAAACAGTCACACAATACTACTCCTCTCCAGCCCTGAATGAATACAAAGAGCTCAAGTTTCCAAAGTCCTTATCACACAAGTATTTTCCCATGGTTATGCAATCTACTTACAAGAAGATAAATTTATACATCAGCCACGCTGGCTGTTTGTCCTCTGCTTTTCCCCCTGTCAACAGTCCTCCTCTTGTTGGTACTATTGGTATGTCCACATGTTTTGTAATCTGACTAGGGACATTTAACAATTGGAATACATGTGTGTGTGAGAGTGTGTGTGTGTGTGTGTGTGTGTATGTGACAGAGAGAGAGAGAGAGAGAGAGACCATTAGAATAATGTGGTTTGTAGTCATTGCAGGGTAAGTTAAATTATTGCTAGCAGTTTTGAAAGGTTCCTTGGAATATTGTAGTCAATTTAAATAGCATTTAAGAAGATCTAAAATGTACTGAAAAGTTAAAGCTTGTTTCTGACATGGTTTATATAGTGAGTTTTCTCGATTTCACAGCAACTATAAAAGCATGCATGATGCTAGTAATTAGAAACTGTGAGGCTGAAACCAATTTTCCTGGGGTGGTTAGTGTGTTAGTGTGATGGCCAGAGCTGGATTGCAGGTAGACTTGGCCCCTGGCAGAAACACTGTGATTCCTCAAATGTATTAGGAAGTAGGACACAGGTAGGGGGAGGTAAATGGACAGAGGCAATGCATTATGATGGATGCATTATGAAAACACTATTAAAAGTCCATTAACTTACACAGTTCATACATTAATATAATAACGAGAAAGAAAAACAATATGTTTTTAGTTCTTTAACCATCATTTGTTCCAAACTATGATACTTGTAACAACCTATCCTTATACTTCTTGCCTCTACAAATTTCTGTTCTGAATCTATGTTTCAGTGTGATAAATAAGAAGTCATGCTTACATAACCAAGGAATCCAAGGTTACTGGTTTTTTTTGTTTTTTGTTTTTTTTTCCTGAAGTTTTAGAAATCTAATTTTAGGGGTCTAAAATTTAATATGAATTATTTGTTTCTCTTTTCATTTTGGTAGGAATAAATCCCAATTTCCACCATAATCCACCAACTATAAAAATGATTGATCACATGCTAGTTAAGGCAAAGGTCATGCACACAGGAAATGAAGAAGAGGACATGAGTATTATTTTCTTCCTGGTCTTTTGCTTTTCTCTGTCTCACATGGGCAGATAAAAAGAAACTTAAAAGGAAAAGAAATTGAGAAATGCTATTTCAGAGCTGATTTGTGAGTCACCATCCTCTGCACCCACGCTGTTATGCCTGCTCCCCCATCTCCATCCGTTTCCCCTGAAGAGACTGCTCAAGGAGAAATCTAAACTTAGGTGATAGGCTGCCAAATGTATCTTCTTGTTCCTGTTTTTATTCCTGTTCCCTTGTTTGTTCCTGTTCCTGTTTTGAATCCCTGTTTTGTGAGGAGTATAAAAGAGAGCTACTCAGTTGGAAATACAGCATTTGGCTTTTACCAAATGACTTGGCGTTTTTCTTTCTCTTGCCCTCAGCCCTCTGCCGATCCAAAGAACCGGGTCAACTACGCGGGTGCAGCTGACAAGTGGAGGTTCCACCGAGATCAGAAAGACGAGGATGGTTGCTGTCGGGCCGTCTCTGGGGTGTGCACACTGAGAACAGGAGACATATTGGAACTAAACCGAAAGGAAGTTTCAGGGGTAAGTACATGCCATGGTTTGGCACACAGCAAGGAACTGCTGGCAAAGCAATTGGCTAGTCTTTTATCGCCATGTGAACTACTGTGAAGGCTAGGTTATGATGAATTTGTAAAAGATTTACAGAAATTTTCTCCTGGTTGTGCCAGTGACACTTTAAATAGAGGACTGGAAAGTTAGGGCAGATTTGTTCACTATGACTAATCGTCATGGCCCTTTAGTCCTTGGGAAATCAATTTGGGGCATCTGGAAATTGGTTAGGGATGCCCTTGTTAGTGAAAACGAATTGGTTAGGGAACAAATTGAGGAGGCTAAGAAAACTCTTGGAAAAGTTCAGGAGCAATTGACTAGGGAGTCCCTATGTGGATCTTTTTCCTCCTCTTCATCTACCTCGGGGGATTCTTCTGAGGAGGAAGAGGAGGAATTTTGGGGGACATCGGAGGAAAGGAAATGGGCTCCAGGAGAAAAGAGGCTGCAATCCCAGGAAAAACAAGATAAACAGGCCAAGAGATCGTTAAGATTGTAATCCTTAAGGGGTTGCACATCTCCTGCCGAGCCCTGTTCCCCTTTAGTTTCCACTGCATATGAGGATTCTTGGGAAGAATGGTGGCAGGGCGAGATGGAATTGAAGGCAGAGGAGCCCCCTGTTACTAAAGGGGTGATTTTTCAGAAACAAAGAAGAGAGTTTCCTGTTCCTATCCTGTTGTTGAGGTGCCTAATCCTGCTAATCCTGGGCAATTTATTCGGCAGCACCAACCCTTGACCTTTAAGGAGTTAAAGCAATTAAAGGAAGCCGTAGCTTCCTACGGCCTTTTGGCGCCCTTTACCAAGGCTTTTGATAGATTCTTATACAACCATGAATCTAACTCCTAGTGATTGGTAACAGTTGTGTCTCGCTGTCCTTTCAGGGGGGAATTATTTGCTCTGGAGGAGTGAATATCAGGAGCAATGTATTAGAACTGCACGACTTAATGCCCAGGCTGGCAACCCCCAGGTTAACCTAGAAATGTTAACGGGTACTGGGGCCTATGAAGCGCTCCATAATCAAATTCAATACGATCCTGGAGTGTATGCTCAGGTTGCCACTGCAGCTGTGAGAACATGGGGCACTCTTCCTAATTTAGCTGCAGGGGAACAACTAACCAAAGTCCTTCAAGGACCTTCCGAGCCTTATTCGGATTTTGTGGCTCGACTGATGGCATCAGCTGGAAAAATTTTGGGGGAATGTGGATTCCGCTATGCCAGTGATTAAACAATTGGCTTTTGAAAATGCAAACAAATACTGCCAGGAAGCTATAAGGCCCCATAAGTCCAAATGTCCTAATGAATATTTGAAAATTTGCAAAGAGATCAATGGGAATTTTGTGTAGGCCCAGGTGTTGGCTGCTGCCCTAAATAAAAGATTGGGGAGATCTCTTTCAGACAGAAAATGCTTCGGTTTTGGGCAAGCTGGACATTTTAAAAGAGAATGTCCTAGTAAAGGAGGGAATAGATCTGTCAATAATACTGAGAGAGTTCCGGCAGCCAAATGTCCCCGATGTCAAAAAGGATATCATTGGGCCCAAGATTGTAGATCAAAATTCGATTTTCAAGGCCAGCCTCTGTCGGGAAATGGTCCCAGGGCCCAGCCTCAGGGCCCGAAAAATATATACGGGGCATTGACCAATCCCATCAAGTTTGTTCCTCAAAGCAACAATTCTTTTCAATTGCAGACCTCTACCGAGGCACCCCAGGGTGTGCAGGATTGGACCTCTGCACCTCCGCCCGAGCAGTATTAACTCCCAATATGGGGTGCAAGCTATCCCTACTGGGGTATTTGGACCGTTGCCCCGAGCACTTGGGGATTGATTTTAGGGAGGAGTAGCATAGCTTTAAAAGGAATTCAAGTGTTTCCTGGGGTCATTGATTCGGATTATCAAGGGGAAATAAAAATCATGGTGGCCAGCCCTCAAGGTGTACTTGTCATACCATTGGGAGAAAGAATAGCTCAATTAATCTTGATGCCTATGCTGAAAGGATCCAACAAGATCATTCATTCATCCAGAGGCTATAAAGGATTTGGCAGTACTGGTTCAGCCTCTGTTTTTTGGATAGCCGAGTTACATCAGTGCCCCGAATTAGAACTAGTTATATCTGGAAAGAAATTTAAGGGCTTGCTTGATACTGGAACAGGTACCAGTGTTATCTCTCAACAATTTTGGCCTTCTTCCTGGCCTGCCCAACTGGCTAAAACATGGGTGACTGGAATCAGTGGCTCGCCCTCAGTAATGCAAAGTGTGAATTATTTGAATTGGGCCGATAATGAGGGCCATTCAGGCACTTTTCTGCCCTATATTATTGCCGATTTACCCATTAACTTGTGGGGCAGAGATAATATGGGGGCCATGGGAGCAGTTCTTACTACTCAAATGATTACCCCTCAAAGGATGTTACAGTGCTGGGGATGGAAAGAGGGTCAAGGACTTGGTAAGCAGCAACAAGGTCAGTCTACTTGCATGTCAGTTTTAGGGGAATCACTATGCAAAGTGGGTGATAGAACTGGTCTGGGTAATTCAAATTTATCCTAAGGGCCACTGTTACTTCGCCTCCTATTAATTGGAAGAATAATAAGCCTATATGGATTGAACAGTGGCCCTTATCCAAAGAAAAATTGGAGGCTGCCCATTTATTGGTAAGGGAGCAACTTGAGGCTGGACATCTGGTCCCTTCCACATCACCCTGGAATACTCCCATTTTTGTGATGAAGAAAAAAATCTGGCAAATGGAGGTTGCTGCAGGACCTTAGAGAAGTCAATAAAACCATGGAAATTATGGGAGCTCTCCAGCCTGGGCTCCCTTCCCCTATTGCCATTCCAAGTAAATGGCATCTTATCATTATAGATCTAAAGGATTGCTTTTTTACCATTCATTGCATCCTAATGATTGTAAGCGCTTTGCCTTTTCTATACCTTCTATAAATTTCAAGGAACCTGCCTTAAGGTATCAGTGGGTATGCCTCCCACAAGGAATGGCTAATAGTCCTACCCTTTGCCAAATGTTTGTGACCCAGGCCCTTTTGCCAGTTCGAAGGCTATATCCTTCCTGTTATATCATTCATTATATGGATGATATATTAATACCTGCCCAAGGGAAGGAAGAGTTATTGATGGCTTATGCCAAGTTACAGGGAGATCTGAAGAAAGCTGGGTTGGTTATTGCCCCTGAGAAGGTTCAAATAGGATATCCTTAACAATATTTAGGTTATAAATTTTTAAAAGAAGGGGTTCGTCCTCAGAAAGTTCAAATTAGGGTAGACCAATTGAAAACATTAAATGATTATCAAAAATTATTAGGAGATTTAAATTGGGTATGACCTTCAGTTGGAGTGTCTTCAGGGGAACTTAAACCTTTGTTCAGTATTTTGCAAGGAGATGCCAACCCAACCTCTGAGAGGGTCCTTAGTAAGGAAGCCAGAGCTGCTTTATTAAGGTTTTAGGAAGCCTTATCCTCTACCATGTTACAACATATAGATTATAATCAAGATTTGTGGCTGCTGGTTTTCCCATTTCAATTTGCTCCCACTGGCGTATTATGGCAGGGGGCCCCTCTTTATTGGATTCATTCGCCAGCTTCTCCTCGCAGGATTGTTTCAGGCTATCCTACCTTGATTTTACAATTACTGTTGAAGGCAGAGGGAGTATTCAAACAGTATTTTGGTCTTAGAATTAGAAAAATTATTCTTTCTTATGCTAAGGAGCAATTAAATTATCTAATTAGTAATGATGAGGGCTGGGGAATGTTTGCTTGCTATACCTTGGCACAGTTTGATAATCATTATCCTCCAGATAAAAGGGTCCAATTTTTTAAAATGCATCCTGTTTGTTTTCCTAAGATAGTATTAGGGACCCAATTCCTAATACCAGAGTAGTTTTTACTGATGGATCTTCTTCAGGAATGGCTGTGGTTGTTTCTGATAAAATAGTAGAGAAGGTTTTTATTTCCAGTGCCTCTGCTCAACAGATAGAATTAGAAGCCCTTAGAAGCCCTTTGTTTAGCCTTGGATTTGTTTATTGAACCCTTAAATATCTTTACTGATAGTATTTATGTGGCAAATATCATAAAAAATTTAGAAACTGCTCCTTTTATCGATCCCCATTCTATTGTAGCCTTTGTTTTTGGATAAAACACAGAAGCTTTTATGGCAGAGGAATAATCCCGTGTATGTTGGACATATACGAAGTCATACAGCCTCCCAGGTCCCCTTAGTGAGGGGAATTCCTTGGCAGATCAGCATACAAGATGTGTGCTTGCTGCTGAAGATTCTTCCCTTTCTGCTGTATCTCATGCTCAGCAATTGCATGATAACTTTCATCTTAATGCCCAGAGCCTAAAGTTTCATAATGGCTGTACCAGAGAGCAGGCTCTGAGGATTAGTTCCTTGTGTCCAATATGCACTCCATTTATTCATGTTCCAAACTTGGGCGTTAATCCTCGTAGTCTCATGCCCAATGATACTTGGCAAATGGATGTTACTTGTGTAAATAGTTTTGGTAAGTTATCCTTTGTTCATGTGTCTGTAGATACCTTTAGTGGCCTGATCTTTGCATTGGCTCATAGTGGGGGAAAGGGTAAGGATGTTAAGGTGCACTGTTTAGCGGCTTTCGCCTATGCGGGAGTTCCTAGAACTATTAAGATGGACAATGGCCCTGCATATACTAGTTCCTCAGTTCAGACATTTTTTAAGGATTATGAGGTTAGCCATAAAACTGGAATTCCATATAATCCCCAGGGACAAGCTATAGTAGAGCGCTGCCATAACACTATAAAAAGTTACTTAGAAAAAATAAAAAGGAATGAATATGGCATTACGCCACATAACAAATTATCTATTATACTTTATATTTTAAATTTTCTTTTGGTGGATGGTGATGGCAGATCTGCAGCCGAGCGCCATTGGAGACCAAATAAGGCCACAAAAGAAGCGTTAGTTCGGTGGAAAGATTTAACATCTGGGGTTTGGAAGGGCCCTGATCCAGTGTTATTAAGGATTAGAGGATCGGTTTGTGTTTTTCCAAAACATGCAGATAGGCCTCTTTGGGTTCCCGAGCGTTGTGTTCACCCTGTGGATGAACCCGGTAAAGGGAATGGAACAATGGAGCCTGGTCCAAAATCCACCGATGTTGATGAGTGTGAGCCTTGACGCCCCCGTGCCTATCTGGATATGGCCCCTTTCCTTCTGTTTTGTCTAATCAGACCAGTGAGGGTGGGGCAGCTAAATTGTTCTGCTGAGTCTTGTTTTCTCACAAATTGTTGGAATGCCTCCCGCCATGCGGCCGCTGTAGTGGTGCGAGTACTTGGACCTGTGGTGATACCAGTGGAGTCTGATGGGACTGAAGTTATCGTTCTGGAAGCAACAGAAAAGAGATTTCGGAATTACTGCCAAGATCGTTGCCGCCATTGCCATCACTGCGGGGGCCACTGTGGGCACAGGCATTGCCTTATCCAGCAACATACAAACTGCCTGGACATTGAGTGAACTTTTCGGGGAGGGTGCGGATGTGTTGCTTTATCAGAGTGATATTCAGTCTCATTTTCATATTGCTGTTTTGAATTTAAATCAACAAATTGCTTTGGTTAAAGAACAAGTAGATTTTATGTTATCCACCAGACATGTTAGCTATGATCCCTTCTTTCATGCCATTTGTGTTACACCCGTGTATGTTATCAATGCTTCCTCTTCTGTTAAGTAGTTGAATCAGTTGATTTCTGGCTCGTGGAATACTATTTGTTATAATCTTACTCAGCAGCTCTTTTTAATAAGATTGTATTAGTTAATAATACCAGAGTTGATTCTATTGATGGGTCATCTACCTTGAGCATGTTTTTTCAAGTGGGCTGGAGTTACTTCCTTGGCAGGTTTTAGCCTAATTTTGCTGATGCTTGTTTTTGGGTATCTGTGCCACCTTCGGGCACAACAGGTACAATCTCAAACTATTCGAGGATTGGTGCTTTCACACGGTCGAGAGGATCTCTCTGCCCAAGTGTGGCTGACCATGTTACAAAAAACGTAATTATTCACCTAGGCCTGAGCTGCAGCCAGGACTGCAAGGGAGCTTCCCTGAGAGACATGCCTGGCTGCATAGGGGTTGGTGTTGATACAGTTCCCCTCCTCAGGAAAAAGACACCAGGATGGTATGACCATACTGCCTCACTGTACAATGGCAGGGAGCTGGGATCATTACAATATCCCCATTTTCACTGAGGGTCTGGTCTCTGTCTCCACTCAGCCACTAATTAAAAGAAAAAGGGCGAATTGTGAGTCACCATCCTCTGCACCCACGCTGTTACGCCTGCTCCCCCATCTCCTTCTGTTTGCCCTGAAGAGACTGCTCAAGGAGAAATCTAAACTTAGGTGATAGGCTGCCAAATGTATCTTCTTGTTCCTGTTTTTATTCCTGTTCCTGTGTTTGTTCCTGTTCCTGTTTTTAATCCCTGTTTTGTGGGGAGTATAAAAGGGAGCTACTCAGTTGGAAATACAGCATTTGGCCTTTACCAAATGACTCCTGTTTTTCATTCTCTAGCCCTCAGCCCTCTGCTGATCCAAAGAACCGGGTCAGCTACGCGGGCACAGCTGACATTAATTGAAGTAACAAAACGAGAAAACAAAAGCCTAACAACTTACAAACACCAGTTGTCTCCATTTGATCATACTTTATTTTGAAGGCATTCAACTAAGTTGCCTCTATCTATAGATAATATATAAAAGAGGGAATAGTATAAAGTTGGCTGCCGTGGCTATGATTAGGTCTGAAGTCCATGATAGTGCAGCCACACTGATATTCTCCATCTGGGTCAATACAGAGCATGCTCTTCAATGCTATTCTTCTGTTGAGACATGTTGCTTAGAGTCATCTCAAATACATGAACTCACACAATCCCTCTACCTCACTTTTCTGGAATTATAGATGTGGATCACCACACCAGACACACATTCCATATTGTGTTTATTTTAAAGATTCACTTTGTTTTAAATGACATGTATAATATCTGTGTGAGTATGATCATGATTGCAGAGGACTTAGGTATGGGATGCCCCTGAAAGTGGAGCCATATGACATGAATACTGGAACCTGAACTTGGATCCTCTAGAAGAATTCTGTGGGGTTTGTTTGTTTGTTGGCTAGTTGTTTTCTCTTTTTAGCATCCAACATTTTGTTTTATTTGCATTGCTTTGTTTTTAATAACAGCAAGATAGAAGGGTTAGTTTTTGTGGCCTCAAGAAAATCACAAGTTCAGTGCCAGCATCGAATGCCATAGGGTAGGGGTTCTCAACCAGTGAGTCGCAACCCCCTAATGACCCTTTCACAGGGGTCACATATCAGATATTTACATTGCGATTCATAACTAGCAAAATTACAGTTATGAAGTAGCAATAAAAATAATTACATAGTTGGCGGTCACCACAACATGAGAGACTTAAAGGGTCACAGCATTAGGAAGATTGAAACCACCGCTGTAGGGAAACTCTGTTTCAGATACAAAAGTAAAGAAAAGAAGCAAAGCTTTAAAATGAAAGTTGCCTTTGCTTCCTAGGGCTTCTTCAGCAAAGGGTTATAAACCAAGTGGTTTCAAACGGCGTCAAAGTGTTTTCTCAGGATTTCATGCACCAGGATTCTGAAAGCAGAGATTCTTACTTACCGCCTCCAAAGGTCCAGTGATTGCTTGCCCTCAGTGGCTGTGCTCTACAAACCTCCTGGCTCTCATGTTCACAGTCTTCTCTGTTCTGATGTCCTTTCCTCTCATTATGGTGCACACATTACCTCCAGAGATACTTTTTTCTTAAGTACCTGCTCCTGTATGTGCTGACCAGTTTCTTTGTTTTGTTTTGTTTCAAATAAATTTTATTAAGAATTATCTTAGGGTTTCTATTGCTGCAACAAAACAGCGAGACCCAAAAGCAAGTTGGGGGAGAAAGGGGTTTATTTGGTTTGCATTTCCATATTATTGTTATTAAGGGAAGTCAGAACAGAAACTCACACCAGGCAGGATCCTATAGGCAAGGGTTGATGTAGATGCCATGGAGGGCGCTGCATACTGGCTTGCTTCTCCTGGTTTGTTAGGCCTGCTTTCTTATAGGACCCAGGACAACCAGCTTAGGGATGACACCACCCACAGTGGGCAGAGCTCTTCTCCATTGGTCACTAATTGAGAAAAGTACGCCACAGCTGAATCCTAGGGAAGCATTTTCTCAACTGAGACTCCTCTGATGACTCTAGCTGATGTCAAGTTGACACAAACCCTGCTAGTATAGGAATTATTACAAAATTTGAAAATTTTAAATAATGTGTTTTCCTCACATTCACTCTCCTTTCCCCAACTTCTATCAGATCTACTCCCATCTCTTTCCACCCAACTTGGATCCCTTTCCACACATCAAGCCAATTTGTACTACCCAAGTATTCTTGGATGTGAGGCCCTCCACTGAAGCAAAGTCAACTTATCAGAGGTTTCACTCTTAGAGAAAGCTGTGTCACTTCCTCTCCCAGCAACTGACAGTTGTCAATATCTCCTTGCCGAAGGCTTAAACCAAATGTTCAACTCATTTCTCCGTGCTTGGATTTCATCTGGTTTAACCTTGCATAGTGTTGTTTATGGTTCATAAATCCTGTGAGTTCAATTTCCCTGCTGTGTCTAGAAAACACATGGGTTCCTTACACTCATTCACCATCTCTGGTTCATATATTCTTTCCACCCCTCTTCCACTATGATCCCCATATGTTCTCTTTAGTGCTGGACATTTTTCTGTCCCTTATTCTTTCAACTTTGCTCAGCTGTGTCTATGTTAATCATCATCTACTGAAAATAGAAGCTTCTCTGATGAGTTGAGCGAAACCTTAAACTATCAGAATAAAGACAGGTCACTACGAGTTGGTGCCATACTATTTCTATTTAGCAGAATAATGGAGCAACTCCTAAATTTTCTACCTGTGTGTTTTATCCAGCCATGATTGTTTTCTCAGTGATGGTGCTAGGTATGAGTTTCCTCTTGTGGAGTATGGTTTTAGTTCAATTAGAAAGTGATTGATTACTCCCCTGATATCAATGCCACTACTGCACCAATGGGGATATCTTACCAGACTGGCTGACATTGATTATTAGTCTTTTGTCACCTGGAAAGAAAAAAACCTCAATCTAGAATTCCCCCCATCAGAGTGTTCTGTAGGAAAATTCTATGGAGGAATTTTTTTTGATTAATGATTTATTATTAGTTTAGACTAATGTCTGAGTGTCTAGACTACTGTGGGCAGTGCCAGGCCTGGGCAGGTAGTCCTAGGTGATCTAAAATAGCACACCGATTGAACGACAGGAAGCAGTCAGGTGAGCAGCATCCTTCCATGGCTTGTGTTCTGACTCCTGCCTCCAGGTTTTACATCCATGCCTTGCTTTCCTTTCAGGATGGAATGGAAGCAGTAAGCAAAACTTTGGTGATTTGCTTTTGGTCATGGTGTCTATCACAGTAATATAAATAAATTAAAACAATTCTTTAACAAATTACATATATAAAGAGCTTATTTCCCAAAAGGTGACATTCTCAGTTTCCAGATGGTCATACATTTTGTGAAGACAACATTACAACCACGAGATAAAGGAAAAAGAAAAAAAAAACCACTAAAAACTCCCAATATTTAATACAAATTGTGTATTTTCGTTATCACATATTTTAGATTCTCTATACTAATTTAAAATTTTAATTTTTTTTTTTTCAGATTTTTTTTTACAACAATTTTAAACAGGTTGCCAAAAAGGACAAATTAAGGATACATTAAATATTTTATTTAACCCTTCATTGAAGAAGCATAATATGTTTGAACTGGTGCAAAGATATCGCCAAACTGCTGGATGTTGCTGGCTATTGCAGGATGGCCAGGTCGAAGAGTAGAGCAGACAAAAGCATCTGTACCAAAGTACACTGAAAATCTGAAGTTTGTGAGCATGTATCCATGTCATTGGCAACAGTACAGGTATTGCAAGCTCATGATAGTGAAGCCATGTCATAGACAGACAACACTTGCCAAATTGGTTTCCAAAGTATTATATGATCTGACCCCAGATACTTCTCTGACTCGTCTTATATGATTCAACCTCCTACATCATGACTTGTTTACTGGACTAATTTCTTATACATGATAAATATATTCATCTCAAAGGCTCTTCAATAAAGAGACTATTGTTTCAGTTCAGTGCTCACACATAAGCATATAAGAACTTCCTCAATAACTATCATGTATCAAACAACCCTGTATATCTGCCCATTCTACCTTGTTTCTTTCATTGTTCTTTATAAAGCTCAGTAACAACTGGTCTGACTAGATGTGGATTTGTGTGTGTGTGTGTGTGTGTGTGTGTGTGTGTGTGTGGTGTGCAAAAAGATAAGAAAAGAACATTCTATACATGGAAAGAGTATGCATAAAAACCTTTCAGATAGCCCAGAGTTTATTGTGTTCTAAGTCAGTCAAACCAGAATGCAGTGTATGTATGCGTGAGTGAGTGACAGAGAGAATATATGTAGGTTATTATTTTGGTAAAAATAACAGGAATTCTTCAAATCTCCCTTTAAATTGAATGTACACTCATACTGCATTTACAAATAATTCTTCAATATTAACCTTTTACCTTGCTTTGTCTGTTGCAAATACAACATATACTGAAAACAAAAGTGTTCTATCTAAGCATTAAAAACAAAATTTAGCCTGATTGAAATTTTTAAAAAGGATATGAGTTGCATAATACATCTTAAATTGTAAGTAGATTTTATTATAGCTATCATATTAAATTTTCTTACCAGTTGCATGATTCCTTAGATGAAATTTTAGGAATTGCATTCAGCAAGTAGTGTAATAAAAACACAGATGTTTAAAAGCATTAACAGGCTGGCCTCTGATTTTCTCATCCCATATTTTAAGACTTTTAATGTGCCAACTTCCTCAATCTTAAAAGTCAGACAACATTAGAATGCAAACTAAGTGATTAAGACGTTTTATCTAATATGATAATGAATGTTCCAGCCACGATACGGACAGATGGGTGATGTGGTAATTAATTGAAACATGGATCTTTGTTTCACATTTAGATAAACAAAGAAAAACCCAATTACACGGTTTTATGATACCTATTTTCCTTAAACGTACTTCCCAGCTTCAAAATTGACTTTAAATAAACTAAACATTAGCAGATAAGAGATGGATGTCTCCAAATATAGTGTAGATACTATATTTAATATATGATGTCAAAATGAAACAAAACCAACTCTCTGGGGAGGAGGAATTAAAGAATAGGAGATTAGACTTAACACCAAGCTTTCCCACTCACTGCTGGGAAAGCCAATTTCTCTTACATTAAAAGCTCTCTGAATAAATGAAGGATAAACGATTCTTTCCATTTCAGAATGTTGTGAAAGACAGAAGCTCTTCTGGGGTGTGTGTGGATGCAATCTGAAGTACAGCTTGAAATGAGATGAGTAATTACAGAGGTTCAGATAGATGACTCTGGGAAGATCCCCTTAATGAAAGATTATATGATTAATCTAAACAAAGGGTCATATTTCCACAGTGTATATTTGGTTTTCCAGTAAGGGCAAAAAGAAATGTTAAAGAATTGGTATTGCCTGAAATACATATGAAATGTATAGATTATTATAAAAGACACTACTATTAATGAGCGGTCCATTAATTGTTGTATACCTTAGAAAGGGTTACCAATCTAGCATCAATTACTGGAAGATCTTGCAGACAGTGTGCATGCATCTTTTATTCTATATTTTCTCATCTAAATGCAGTCCTGTCTCAGTCTTCTGTTGTCTGCTTAAAGTTGATTCAATGCAGAAAGTTTTTCTTTGTTATAGGATAAAATCGGGCTTAGTTCTATGGCCTTCTACAGACTTAGAGAGCACAGAGAAGTCACATGGCTTCTTGTAGATACATAATCTTAACTCAGAAATTATACTGCCAAGACTCAGATAGTAAATGATATTTCAGTCTGTACTTAAACTGTGGATTTTTGCCAGGCTCTCTTTTGGAGGTCATCAGCAGTCTGGCTGCTTTGGGGAAAATGTGGCCCTTACTCTCCATAACCTTTTCTTGTACTGTAAGAATATAAAAATATCAAATAATCAGTGAGTGAATACCATGTATGTTCTTTTGTGATTGGGTTAACTCATTCAGAATGATATTTTCTAGTTCCATCCATTTACCTAAGAATTTCGCGAATTCATTGTTTTTAATAGCTGAGTAATACTCCATTGTATAAATGTACCACATTTTTTTGTATCCATTCCTCTGTTGAAGGACATCTAGGTTCTTTCCACCTTCTGGCTATTATAAATAAGGCTGCTATGAACATGGTGGAGCATATGTCCTTGCTATATGTTAGAGCATATTTTAGGTATATGCCCGGGAGTGGTATACTTGGGTCCTCAGGTAATGCTATGACCAATTTTCTGAGGAACCACCAGACTGATTTCCATCTTGCAATCCCACCAACAGTGGAGAAGTGTTCCTCTTTCTCCATATCCTTGCCAGCATCTTCTATCACCTGAGTTTTTGATCTTAGCCATTCTGACTGTTGTGAGGTGGAATCTCAGGGTTGCTTTGATTTGCATTTCCCTGATAACTAAGGATGCTGAACATTTCTTTAGGTGCTTCTTGGCCATTCAAGTTTCCTCAGTTGAGAATTCTTTGTTAAGCTCTATACCCCATTTTTTAATGGGGTTATTTGGTTGTCTGGAGTCTAATTTCTTGAGTTCTTTGTATATATTGGATATTAGTTCTCTATCTATCAGATGTGGGATTGGTAAAGATCTTTTCCCAAACTGTTGGTTGCCGTTTTGTCCTATTGACAGTGTCCTTTGCCTTACAGAAACTGCAATTTTATGAAGTCCTATTTGTCAATTCTTGGTCTTAGAGCATAAGCCATTGGTGTTCTGTTCAGGAACTTTTCTGTTCAGGAACTGTTTCAGGAACTTGGATATTAGCCCAGGAGCTTGAAATACCCAATATTCAACTCACAGACCACATGAAGCTCATGAAGAAGGAAGGCCAAGTCGGGGCGCTTGGACTCTTCTTAGAAGGAGTAACAAAATACCCAAGGGAGCAAATATGGAGACAAAGTATGAGACAGAAACTGAAGGAGGGGCCATCTGGAGACCATTCCACCTAGGTATCCATCCCATGTGCAGTCACCAAAGGTAGACTTTGATGTGGATGTCAGGAAGTGCATGCTGACAGGACCCTGATACAGCTGTGTCCTTAGAGGTCTGACAGAGTTTGACATTTCATTTTTAAAAGTGTAATTTGTATCTAGAAACCCTTAGGAATAAAAAGATTTGATGTTGCTTCAGATTTAATACAATGAAGTCAAATCTGAAATGACAAACCAAAGGGGAGGAGAGGGGAGGGGAGGGGAGGGGAGGGGGGGGAGGGAGGGCAGGGGAGGGGAGGCAAGAAAGGAGAGATCACTTTAAGAGCTTTCAAGTACTTAGAATGTTCACTTTTCTGGATCTTCTCAGGAGATCATCTGGGAAACTCACACACAGAGATAGGAAACAAACCCACACATCTATATTTATATTCCTTTGTATCTTTTTTAGTTCTTTGAGAGTTGCAAGTTTTGTACAGCCTGTTTTGCTCATATTCAGCCCACTTGCCCAACTGTTTCCAGATTCCTTTCTTGCCTGCCCATCCAACTCTGTATCTCTTTGTTTAGACTCTTCATGACAAATTTGTCCATCCCGAATATTCCCGGATGTGTGGTGTCTCACTGGAGCACAGTCAGTTTATCAGGGACTACCCTCTTAGAGAAAACTGTCATTTCCTCTCCCAACAGCTAACAATTGCCATTTGCTCCATGGCTCAAGAAGAGATTGCATCCAGCTCCGCTTTGCATGCTGGAATTTGATCTGGCTCAGGTTTGCAGAAATTTTGTGTGTACTATCCCAACCCCTCCACTGAGACTTTGAATATGCAGCTGCCCTGCTGTGTTCTATTTCCCTGGCTCCTCTGCTCTTTCTTTCTCTTGAACCTCCTGTGAATGACACCTCTCTTGTTTGTCTATCCTGTCTCCCTGAATGCTATAGGTGGTCAATTTTATTGTATCCTGGTTTACTCTTGTGTTTTATTTTGAGCAGATTAATTAAAGGGTGAAATGCTTATTCCTTCTTTATTTCCACATAAAGTATACATTGGTTTTGCTAATATAAGTTATTTTTTCTGGTCATCTGCTTCATTGATTGACAAACTATGGTCCAAGGACTAAACATAGTGGAATGTTTCATTTTCAAAATGAATTCCTATTTCCATACAACCATGCTCATTTTCTTCTGTGTTATATATGGTTACTCCAATGTTAAAACAGCAGGATTGAATAATTGCAAAAATGTCTTTATGGTGTTCAAATCACATGATATATAATAATAAATACAGGTTGTTTGAAGAAAACATAAAGCCTTCTTAACTCCAGTCATCCAAAACATGTTTTGTTGGTACACATCTTTAATCCCAGAAGGCAGAAGGTAGATCTCTGTGATTTCTGTCTGTCTTTATAGAGAAACATTATCTCAAAACAACAACATAAACAAAACAAACTAGCAAAAACCAACCAAGATGGAGTGGGAGAGACGCTTTAATAGTTTAAGAACTTTTACTGCTGTTACAAAGGACCTCGGTTCAGTTTCCAACACCCATATATTGGCTCACAACCACCTATAACTCTCATTCCAGGGAATCTAATGCCCTCTTCTGGCTTCTGAAGGCACCAGACATAAATGCAGTGTACAAACATGTATACAGGCAAAACACTCATACACATAAAATAAAAGCAATAATTTTTTTTTTAAAATCTGTTCTTTTTCTTTCATATAAAGGCCATAGATGTCTGCATGTCTATTTTGTCTTCAGCACTACGGAATTCCCTTACACTCTATACTACTTTTATTATGGGTTGTGTGTGTCCCTCCTTTCTCCCTGGAGGCTGTTGACCACTGACTCTTAAAGACAAAGGGAGCAGAAGAAGGTTGGGGTGGGAGTTTGGATGGATTGACTGACAAAATCAGAGAGGTCAACTTTATTCAGGGTGGACAAGGACAATATAGATCTTGAAGAGTGGGTAAGGATTTTCAGGGCAGAAATTGGCTAGTGTAGAAATGCCTCATTTACATGAAGAGAAATTCCAAGAACCTGCCTGGCAGGTTCTTATTGGGGAATTGGGAAGTTCAACCTGTAATCTGGCCATAGGTTACATGACTTCCCTCAGAAGTTTTTGGGGGTCACAGGCAGGGAGAGCTGATTAGTTATAATATAGTACTGAGCTATCTATCATTCAGCAGGAAAAGCTGAGAGAGACTTATGTGCACCTGAAAGAAGCCCTGTACAGGGTCATCCTCCAGAAAAGATCAGGCAGAGAAGAAGAAATCCCACCAAGAACAGGAGTCCTCCATTTTTTTGCCAAGCTCAGAGAGCTTATCTACACATGGTGGACAGCTATCTTAGTAGCAGTCTTCCAACAGTTGTTGAGTTATCTAAGTATATAACAATACCACTGGAATAGGATATACTTACTTTTTGATCTGTCTGTTTTAACTGTATTAAATGTCACCACTGTAGTATTGAATGGTAGTATATATAATACTTTGTAGCTAGAATGTTCCTGGCATTTCTACACTAAGTAATATGCTGATTATAATACTAATAACTTTATTTAAAGTTAATATTTTTACAATGTTAAGAAAATGACAGACCTAAAACATTATGTTAAGTGAAATAAGCTACTTTAAACTCACCAAAATTATTATAAAAATGACTAATAATGACGAGTTTGGGTATAAACAGTTATCGGGAACTAGGATTAGTGAACCTTTTATAATGTACAAATAGTCAATACTTTACTTTGTATGGGGTATGTGGTTTCTGTCACAAGAACTTTGATCTGCTTTTGTAGTTCAAAAGCAAGAAATAAAAGTACTTACTATGCAAACCTAATGACCTCAGTATAAAAAGCCTGGCTACAGTAGTACACCAGCTCCAGAACTATGGTGAGCTTCAAGATGAAGACAGAAGACTCACCCTGATGCTCATGGGCGTGGAGTACGCAGGGTAACAGAGCTGGAGACCTTTCCTCACTGGGTTTTTCACTCTTAACACTTTTTGTTAGTTTCCCAAACTCTCCATTTCCTTGCTTAATTTTCATGCATTCTGGAGATTTCCTCATTTGCATTCTTGACATATTTCCTCCACACTGCTAACTGCTTCAGGTCCTGGGTTTAATTCATTGGAGTTTTGAGTCACCTTTTAGATCCTTGAGCATTATTGTCAGTAAATGTGAAATTCTGACTTGGCATTTTGTCTGTTTCAGTTTAGATCCCACTAGTCGTAGTTAGGATTTTGTAAAGAAGTCACGCTGCCTTGCTTTTCTGTGGTTGCTGCATTCTTGCACTGTGATCTGAACATCTCTTGAACAGCTTACCACTGAAACTTCCGCTCACAGAGCACACATAAAAGAACAAACCGCTGTAGCAGCACCAACATTAACCTATGCCACACACATACACACATACAGGCAGACACATATCACATACACATGCGCACACACACACACATGCACACACATACACATGCACATACACACTTAAAATCAATTAAAGTTCATGAAAATTTCACTAATAATCATAAAAATGGTAGAAATAGTGTAGATATGATATAAATTTTTAAATTATTTTTGACCACAAATATATATTATATATTTATATATATATATTATTTATATGTAATATAAAATATATATTTATAAATATATGTTTTATGTAACATACACACACGCACACACACATACACACACACACACACACATATATTATAATATATATATATATATATATTATATATATATATATAGAAGAGAGAGAGAGAGAGAGAGAGAGAGAGAGTGTAGAATATAAAGCAGTTCCTATGTTGGTCCTTAAAGCAGTCCCTATGTTCAGAAAAATCCAGTTGTGTTTGCTTTATATGCTGGTAGGACAGATGAAGTGATCTTGCCTCAGACTATGTCCTGGAACTCTGCAGTGGAGAAAATGCCACTTTCATTCCTGCTTTTTGGGATTGTTGATTGCCGCATAGTGACGGAGAACCAGAAGCATGCAAAGTGACATGCCCAGCATGTTAGTGAATGTGGCGAGCTAGGAGTCCGTGATCATCCTAACCAGCTCTGCTGTGCTCTGACTCTATCACTGCACAAACTCTGAACTCTAAATTATTTAAAGCATTTGTGGAAATGGTAAGTGAATAAGATAAAAGAAGATAGTAGGAAGAAGTAGAGACGAAGGGAGGCTTAATATGAAGAGACAGACACATTTTTGATTTTAGGAAGAGGAAATAGAGGGAAGAAAACACACTAAAAATGTTTCTCAGTAAAGGAAATGCTCAAAGACAAAATTAGATGAATGTAAGAAGAGGAATTTTAAAAAGCACGAGTATTTTAAGAATAAGTAAGTTGGTGACAAAATACTATTAAAAGTATAGTAGAGAGAAAGAAGGAAGAAGTACAGAGATCAAAAAGAAAAGAGAGACAAAAGGAACTTTGACATAAGATCTGTAGACTCACGTTTCCATCCTTCGCTTTGTTTTGTTGATGTACAGTAGTCAATCTGTATTGGACAAGTGTCTGCTGTCCACCAGAGCTGTCTTCACCCTGGTAGTTCTTGTTTTTTTCCATACCTGAGATATCTGCTGGACATCTACCCCTGTGCTGGCTAATGTCCTAACTAGGGATCTGACAGGGAGACTCTACGTGCTTTGTTTGTAGGAGAAGCTCTCACAATATCGAGATCCATACTGCAAGAGCACATATTTTTGTGTTTCCGGAGGTACTTGGTATTAATCGCCCTGCTAGAGGCATGTGTCTGTGGATCCCAGTAAGTTCTCTGACTCTACAGTGGTCAATAGCAGACAAATACCTCTAGAGGCACCAACTCACCCACTAAACGTGGGCTCCAAGGATAGACTCCGCTGATGGGACCCACTCCTGACTATTGAAGGTATGGTTCTTGAAGAGTTTCCTTGACTGAGCAGTCTTCTCCTACCTGTTCCCTTTGAATTGTTAGTGTTCAACTCTCTTTTCTATAACTCTCTCCAAAAGACACTGCTCACCTGGAGCTATGGCGAGCCAAAATGAGGGTTCCATCCTGAGATTCTTAGGGCAATTCAATTTTTAACAATACATTCAGTCATTTTCTGTCTCAAGTCATAGTTTTCCTCCACTGCTGATCCATCCTCAGGAGGAATCACTGTGCCATCAAAACCCACAACTGGCTCTGAGACTGGTGAGAGTTATAGGCTATTTGTGAGGCTAAACAGGCCAGTCGTTCACCTTTGGAAGATGCTCAGTCTCTCCTCCTCACACAGGAGCCCTGTGTGGCTGGAGCCGTATTTGGCTTATTTCTCAAATAGGTTGGTTCCTTTCAGGTGTCCTCTTACCACCTTTGTGCATTTCTACACCCTGTCCTCTCTTTAACGTTGCAACAGAGCTCCCTCCTTCTCTTTCGTATTCTCATTTTTACTCAGTCACACAAAAGCAGCTCCTAGCCTACCATTTGTCCCAGGAGTCCTTAATGTATAATAATGCTAGAATGTATTTTAGAATTCGCTCTGGGTCAACTTTTGCTTGTAAAACCCAACATAAAACTCGGTTTCTTTCTGAATGCTTTTTATTTTAAGTACTTGTTATGTTCCATTCTTTTGTTTTTCTTAAAGACCTCCTAATGTATATAAATTGATTGTTCATGGCTGTCTTTCATTATTTTCTTTATGATCATTTACTCTTTTCTTCTATCCCAGCCCCATTCTCTTGAACAATTTATGCTTTTCTCCCTCAAGTACTTCTTTGAGATATTCACAAACAAAAAATATATTCCCGTAATATTCAGATTTGTGCATCCATTCCATAATCAGTTTTTAAGATTTTTAAGATGCAAAACCCAAGTAAACCCTGTTTTCTGGAAATCTGTGAAGTAAGAAAAGGCTCTGGAGCTCACAACGACACTGAAAATCAGGGGTTTTGAGCCACTATGGTAGGGTCACCTTCCAGAGCACCTTGAATATTTGACTAACTGTCCAACAGCCTCACTAAAATCCTAATCCTTAAACCTAGAGCAGTTATACCACCCTAAAAAGGCGGCAAATTACCTCCACAAAGAGCTAGGATATTCATTAAGAAAATAACACTTATACACAAGGCTACAAATTCTCTCTCTCTCCCCCTCTCTAGCGCTCTCTCTCTCTCTCTCTCTCTCTCTCTCTCTCTCTCTCTCTCTCTCTCTCTGTGTGTGTGTGTGTGTGTGTGTTATTTAAACTTGGTTTTCAGAAGAAAACCATAATTACATGCAGTCCCTTCACCCATCCCTCACCCTGGATCTCTAGAGATGTGAAGTTCATCTCAAAGCTTCATCATATCTGATGAACTAAGAGAAAGCTATCAAAGTGTCCCTACCAAACCCCACATATGTTATGGAATGATAGTTTTCTATGTAAGTTTATACTAAAATAAAAGAGGTTTTTAATTAACTGCAAATGGCTTTGCTGAAGTCCTGTGTGCAAACTGTGCTTTCTTCTCATGTTACCTTTAGCTCCATTTCCTGAAAGGATCTGTCTTTTCCATCTGCTTTGACTGAACCTGTGAATGTTTGGGCTTCTCAATCTGTAATAGCCTTGCTACACATCTATGCACATTAGGGAGCCTCCAGATTGCTTTGATGCCAGAGTTTTAGTCACTTATTCTAAAGCATTTGCTTTCATTAGCCAGCACTTCTCTAGAAATATTAGGATGTTTCTGCTCTCTGTTTCTAGTCATTTTAGGTATTGGTAGGTACAACATATCTTGTTACACAGAACTTAAGCATCTGGTTTCTTTCCTTTCCATATTTCTTTTGTCCTCTTAGTTACTGCTGTCTGGAAACTGCCATCATGAACCATGAAACTTCTTCATGGCTAAAATGAAACCAAATCATACCGATATGGCTATTTCTTTAAGCATGCCCACAAGTGCATTCTCCCACCTTTAAACATAAAGATTCCATGATCTGTATTTACTGTTTGGCTGTCTCATTAATGAAATACTTGGAATATTAAATAAATGCCATTTCCTAAGTGCTTTCATTTTTTCCAAGCAGAGTACCTGAATTGGGTTTTTGCCTAGTTCACTCCCCTAGCTACTGGGACCTTTGGATTTTTCATGTGTATCTTTAAAAGTTTCCATCTCTCCTCTACAGTGGATGAGAGATGAGTGCGGATACCGTGTCCAATACTTAGGAGAAGCTCAGTGCTTGCAGACAGAAGTGATGAATGGATAAATGCGCATGTATATACTTCAGTGGAACTGAAATTCAACTGTATTTCAGAATTACTGTTTTTACCATATCCTTAGCCATTTCTTTTTAATATTTTTTAAGCACAGTAAGTTAGAATGAGAGGAATTTTTTTAGCCAGACTCAAAGCTTTACCTTTATTTTCTGAGTCATGCTAGAACACTTGACATGGAACAGAACACCCTCTCCTTCAGTGTAAGGGATAAAGCTGACAGCAGACTGTCCACCCTTTGCCCGGTAAACTGTCTCCAAATGGACTTCAAGTGTCTCTCAACCTGCTCATTCTGGTTTACTACCTATTCCCTGATTTCCAAGTGGAATCTGAAATAATAATACTTCTCTGTAAATTGCCCATTGTCAACAATGTAGGAAAACTAGGAATAATGTTGCTCATATAGAAAGTTGAGAAGTGCACTGGATTGCTTATGCATAGTCTCACTGCTATTCAAGGTACAGTCAGAATTGGAGATAAACCAATATTCCTCAGAAAGGTTGCTTCCAGACAAGCACTGGAAAATTCTTCCAAATAAAGATATCAAATTAAATCTAAAATTGTAATTCTATAAAGATACAAATATATAATAAAATATGTTAAATTTCCTTCTAATTAAGCATATGTATACTTATGAATATAAATTATGTATATAAATACAGTTGATATTACAATATCCAGATGTAAATTATCAAAATCTTAATTATATAGTAAACTGGTCTTTCATGTCTTTCAGGCATTGAAACTAATTTTATATATGAATTATTAAAAGAATGTATGAATAAAAGATCTCCCAGATCTTCTGTGTGTTCTAGATATTTTATATACTAATGTACGAGGCAGAAATTCCTATTAAATTTTATTGAACTGTGGACTGTAAAACTACTTCAGTATCTAGAAAAAGTTTTTTATTTTCCCAAAAGACTCTAATTCTGAGCATGTGATCAATTTCTAGAGGCTAAGTTATTATAGGGAGTCGCCTGGAACTAAGAGTAAAACACAAAATCTTACTAGTGTACATATGTCTTTCTCTGCATACCTATCCTAAATTCTATTACATATTTATAAAATACTATACATGGAAAATGAAAACTTTATTTATAATAGATACTCGTGAATATATAAGGCACTAGGCACACTCAATATTTTTCATATATTCTAAAATTTAAATACAAGTGTAGACAGTCATACATGCAGTTTTAGTAATCAGGCAGGCTCTAAAATGGTAACATCACTCCTGTGTTAATTATAAACATCAACAATAAATCTTGCACAATGACAAGGTGATTTGTATATCTGCACATATGTGTTTATGTATGTTTTTCCTAAAGTCAAGCTACTCTCATCTTCAAAGATCAAAGGTATTTCTCCGACTTTACCACATGGATCACTAGATAATTGGGAACACTAAACTTCTATACTTTTCAATGATCTACTACAAAACCTCACTCTGTAGAGTTTCCAAAAGAGTGATAACAATTCAATGAGAGAAAATATTTCCCAACAACAAAGCCAACATTTCTTCCTACTTGGATTCAGACCACAGATGTAGTCAGAATCAGAAATCTATAGGTAAACTGATAGAAATTAGAATAAGTTATACTCACACATTCAAGTTATTTCTGCATGCAAAAACTGCTTTGTTCTATGATTTGTGTTTTAAACATATGCTTTCCATTCTTTTACATATAACCTGACCCTTTTCAATAACCATGAACATCTCCTGAACTAAAGAACTTTGCAAATCAAAACTAAAATTGACATAGATTTGATCTTACAGACCTTTTGGTAAGAGAAATCAGCTCTTCTGTTAGTGCTGTGGAAACTTTATATTACATGCAGTAAAATCTAATTCCAACCAAATGCAGTCCACTCAAGTAAGAGCCTAGCCTTATGTGGCCCTGGGCATATGGATCCCATAAGCTGGCTTGATCTACAGTGCATTCTGTCTCTCTCTCTCTCTCTCTCTCTCTCTCTCTCTCTCTCTCTCCCCTTTTATTGAGGCATCTATTGAAATTTGGTTTTATTAGTACCCTTTCCTGTTTTCAGACCAATCATGAATGTCCACCCCTTTTCTCTTTCCTGTGTTGTTTTTCTTAGATGTGTTCAAAATCTAAAATGTTACCGATTTGTGTTTTCCCATTGGATGGACAACTCTACTAGGTTGTAAGCTCTGTGACTCTGGGGGTCTTTCAGCTCATTTCAGTATCTTCTCTCTCTTGATTTTCAGGAGTTGAATGAAGCTAAATGTGTGAATGTAAGGTTCTTTTTAGCACAACCACATGACTGAGAGCTTGAAATTATTGTGGAGTTATGGTTTCCGAAAATTAGAACGACACATTTTGTGAAGAAGAAAAAATGTTAAAACTACTCCTTCCTGCCAAGCAGTCATGGAGGCTGAATCATTTCCTTCTAAACAAAGCAGAGAGCTTGGGGGTGGGGGGAAGCTGATAAATATCAGAAATCTCACAGAGTGAAATGTCATTGCTAAGAAATAACAGCTTTGCTGGCAGTAGTCAAAAACGTTTTCTTAGAAAAAGAAACTATTTCAAATTTCAGTGTATATTTAGAAAATAGTTTAGACATTTATTATAAATTTAGACTTGGAAGTGTCTTTCCATAGATATTTCTCTGAGAATCAGAGTCAAGATGTCTGTCTATTATCATCATATTTGATAGTAATGCACTCAGGCTTCAAAATACATCACAGACTTTATTAGAGTCATGGAAGCCAAGTTATTATATGTAGTGTGTATCTATAAAGACCAGGGATTTTTTAAATGGAGTTTATGAATAGTTACTAATGTAGGAACAAAGTAAATACTTTAAAAAGCATAAAGGCAGCAGTGTGGTGTCTTATATCTGTAATTTCAGTTCTCAAGAGACTGAAGCAGAAGAATGAGAGTTCAAGGAGAGCCTGAGCTATACAGCAAGTGCAAGGCTAGCCCAGAGACAAGACCTTAAATAATAGGCCTCAAATCAGAAGGATACAGTAAAACATTTAGTGCTCTCTTTTACTTTAACTAAATTTGAAATTATTTGATAGGCTATTTTATATTAGAAAGTAGAGTGAACCTAAAATTAATTTAAGAAATATATAGGATTTCATAAGAAAATCAGGTCACAGAAGATTAATTAAAGTAGAAGAAAAGCTGAGTATAATGTGTCCTATTTAGGGTTCCTATTGCAGTGATGAAACACTGTGACCACAGCATCATGAGGAGGAAAGTTTTTATTCAGTTTATGCTTCCACAACACAGTTCATCAATCAAAGGAAGCTAGGACAAGAAGTCAAGCAGAGCAGGAACCAGGAGCTAGGACCAGTCCAGAGGCCATAGAGGGGTGCTGCTTACTGCCTTGTTCTTCATGATTCGCTAAGCCTGCTTTCTTATACAACCATGGATCACCAACCTAGGGATGGCACCACCCATAATGGACTGGGCCATCCATCCCCCTTTAAAAAAAAAATGAAACAAGGAAATGCCCTACAGGATTGCCTACAAAAACCTCCATCTTATGGAGATTTTTCTCAGCTAAATCCTTTATGATGACTCTAGTTTGTGTCTATTTGACATAAAACTAGCCAGTACAAAATGAGGAAATTCTACCATATAATATGTTAAAAACAAGTAAAGGTAAAATAATTAATGGATTGCTAAATAAAAGTGTGATTTTTTTTAGTATAGAAATAAAATTATTCACAAAACTTATTGTAATACTCATAAATTAAATAAAAATAGGAGGTTGTTATCAGATTAATAAGAAAAGATTATCAATGTAATATTACAAGCTAAGTGTTCTGCTCTGTGATTGTTATCTAGCATTCATCACGAGAAGAAAGAGTCCATTGCCTGAGCTATTTATACATAGAGAGACTTTGCCTCAAAAGCAAGCACATACCATAACCCCTACCAACAAAAACCTGCAGCAAGTGCTATTTAGATGATAGATGAGATCTCTTTTGCTAAGATTCTCCAATTGTTTTCACTCACTAACAATATCCCTTGGTATCACAGACTCTAACCATCAGCAGTCCTTTTATCCACCAAAACTCACATGAGACAGGCAGAGTCATTCATACTGAAAGACTTACACAGAAGAATAACTTACGTTTGAAAACTTATGTGGACTTATTTCTGACCCAGGTGAGTTTAGACCATACTCTCCATTCTGTGGGAAGTGGATTTTTTCCTTATTAATTTCCTTTATTTTCTTTTTAAAATTACTATTATTAAAGAGGAAAATGAGAACCATGTTTTAGATACATGATGCGTGAGTTGTGTCCAGCTCTGGTAAAACACAGCTCAGCCACATCCAAGCAGAAAAGCTTTATTTTGCTTCACTGTCTTGGAGAATTCAGCTCATGGAGGAAGAGTTTTGTTGCTTGGGGCATGAGGTGACACATCATATCACAGCAAAAGCATTTGTCCAAGCAAGCTGCCCCCTCTAGTAGACAAGATGAGTGAGTCCAGATCCCTTCCAGGATCTCTTCACAGGAGCCAAATTTCCTTCCACTAATTCCTCTTGTACCACAGATGGTTATAACGATAGGTTATCCAGAGTTAGTTTAATTGTATGATCACTTAGCAGAATAATAGTAGTAGGTTTCCTCCAAGGTTCTATAATCTATCTGGATAAAAATTCATGACCCAATAATTGAGTCCAGTATGGGTTTCATCTTGTGGAGTGGGCCTTAAATCTAATTAGAAGGTAGTTGATTTCACCCGTAACACTTAGCCACTATTGTACCATAAGCATGCTTTGTCTAGAAGCCACCACCTCCTCTCTCAGATTCTCTTAAGTGTAGGACTTGTGATATAGATACAGCAGTTAGGGCTGGTCACTTGCCATTACTTGCTCTCTGCATTTTGATCCATTGGGGATCTCTATCGCAGCTTTTGTATAGTACAAAAGGAAGCTTCCTCGAAGGGTTGAGATCTACACTTATCTGTGGGTACAAGACAGTTTATCCTAAAAATACTTAGAAACTACACTGACTTAGGAAAATGGCAGTAGTAGATTCTTCTCTAGGGTCTATGCCCTCTCCATCTACAGGTCATTGGCTAGATTTCATACCAGGCATAGTGTCCTCCACTTATCTGTGCCTTGAAGTCCAATTAGACAGACACTGGTTACCACCAAATTCTAAGTACTGTCATTGTCATTGTACCAGTCAGGATATCTTTCAAGGTCATTGTTGTTTTACAGGATTTCCAGGTGGGAAAGTCTACTGATTTGTTTTCTCCATGACTTTTCTGATACTACAAAAACTAGCCTTCAGCGAGACGGAGTTGAGATCAGTTTGGAGAAATCAATTTGTTTTTCCAAGTTTTGTGTCTTAAGTTTGGTGTATTATGCAAAAGTGCCTTACCTTCACTTTCTAAGAAGCATCCAAGGGCAGTGGAAATAGTCTATATTGTTGTGGGAGTCCCTCAGACTTCCCTGATCAATACCTCAAGCGGAGATTTCCCACGCCTGAAACCTGAGTCCACAGTTCTGGAGGGGAAGAAGCAGGCATCAGCATCCTGTTTGGCATAACCTCAGTACATTTATTGTTATTATTATTATTTTCATCATCATCATCATATTTATGGTGTATTATATTTTAAGAGATTTTTAAAAATAATATTTCTGTATGGCTTTTCAAACACCCTTAGTTTCATGTATCTGTCCTTCTGGCCTCTCCATCTGTGTTACTCTCTCCCTGTCCTCAGTCAGGGTCTCTGCTGTTTTTCCTCTGTCCCTTCCTGGCAGCTGCCTCTTTCTGTCACATTTTCTAGAGCTCCTTTTCTCTACTCTCTCCATTCCCCGCTTCCACTTCCCTTACTTTCTAAGGTTGCTTCAGATTAAGTACCCAAATCTGAAGTTTTAGAGCTAGAAGCCACAAATAAAAAAAGGACATGGGACTTTGTCTTCTCTGCAGATCTGGATTGCCTCACCCAAAGTAATATTTTTCAGTTTCATTCCTTTACCTGAAAATTCATAATTTCATTTTTCTTTCCACCTGAATAGAATTACATTATTTATATGTACCACATATTGTCCATTTGCCAGTTGACTGACATCTAGACAGTTTCTATTTCCTAGTTAGTGTGAATAGTCTAATACTGACCATTGCTGAGCAAGTAAATCTATAAAGGGAGAGCACGTCCTTTGCATATATGCTGTGGAGCAGTAAAGCTAGGTCAGAAAAGTCATTTTTATTTTCATTTCCCTGATGGCTAAGGTATTTGAACACTTTAAGAATATGTTTCTTAACCATTTGAGAACTCTGTTCAAATTCATGTGACACCCCTCCCCTTTATATTTAGTCATTACTTTTCATGAGTCTTTAATTTTTTTTTTTTTTTTTTTAGTTCTTTATGTAGTGTTGAAGAGCTTTCAGCTGCTTGCTTAGTCCAAGTTTTTTTGTTTGGTTGGTTTTGTTTGTTTGTTTGTTGGTTGGTTGATGAGTAAAGTTATAGAGGATGATATCAGTTCTTACTATCAAACTTATTATCACTATATAGAAAGGTTTACTGAGTTTTGCATATTGATTTGCTATTTTTCTGAAACGTTTCACCTGATCTAGAATCTCCTTTATGATAAGATCATGTTGTCTAACCGCTATGGGTACTTAAGCTTCTTTTTGTTTTACTGCTACTCTTTTGGATTCTGTCTCTTTCTTCTAGCTCTGTCTAACCTTAGTATCATCTTAAGCAGTATTTTGAAGGTAACATAGAGTGGGCATTCCTGTCTCTTATTTTAACCCTAATAGTGTTTAAACTGCTTTCAGGTTCTTCAACATTTAGTATAATGCTAGCTATAGATTTATTATATATACTCAAAATTATAACAATTTTTTGTTTCCCAGCTTCCATTTGGCTTTAATGAAAAACAAATATTGAAATTTGTCACAGTTTTTCCACATTTATTAGGGTGATTTCTGTACTCTATACGTTGTAATACATATATTGATTTGTGTATGTTGAATCTGGTCTTTGAATCTCTGGAATGAAATCAACTTGGTTGTGGTATACAATCATTTTAATGTATTTTTAAATTATGTTTGCAAATATTTTATTTTTGTGTCTATATTCATGAGGAAAATTGATTTTCCTTTTTTCTTTTTTATGTTCTTGTTTGGTTTTTGTAGTAGGGCAAATCTAGATGTTTGGAATAAGCTAGGTCATGCGTCTTCTATTTCTGTTTTATATAACAGTTTGAAAAGTGTTGGCATTGTTTCTTAAAGATTTGGTGGATTTTTGGAAGAATCCATACAGTTTTGACTTTCCATTGTTGTAAGATGTGCTTCATACCCTAATTAATTTTGATACATTACATGTGTCTGGGAATTTATCTAGTATTTGGAAATTTAAATGTTCACTAAATCCACTATAACAATCCTCTAGATTTAATAGAATCTGTCATAACACCATCATTTTATTCTTTAATGTTATTAATGTGAAATTCCTTTGCCTAATTTTGCTAAGTGTTTGTTAGTCTCCTTGCTCACTTCACAGGGCTAACTTTTTCTTTATTTTATTTTTGGTTCTTTCAGTTTTGCTTGCATTCATTTCTGCCCCCCTGCTTAGCAGGTCTAGCTTCCTAGTCATTTTGTGTTTAACTCTTTCTTGTTTTTCTTAAGCCTTGAAATGATTCATTAAATTATTTATGCAGTATCTCCAAAACTTTGTAAGTACTATTCATAGTTATTATTACATGTGCCTTCGCATGTTTGTTGTTTCTGTGTGAATACAGGTATGTAAATGGAGGTCAGAAGACAATTTTAGGGTTCCCTTTTTTCACCATGAAACCTAGGAATCATGTCTGTGTTGTCAGGTCTATATGGCAAGCATTTTCCCTGCTGAGCTGTCTTGCAGATCAACACATATTGTAATAATCTGCCTTCTTTGAGCTGTCTTAGCTGTATCCCACTGTTTCTGATAATCTAAGACTTGTGATTCATTTGCTTTGTTTAATCCCATCTTTGATTTCCTTGGAGACCACTATTATTCAACATTATATTGTTAAGTCTACTACTATTTTTATACATACTGGGCTTTTTCTGGTTTATTTCTAAAGTTTCCCACCCCTGTATGCTAAGGTAAGTAACAGAATTGTTTTAGCTTAGCTCCCTTTGTGTGTGTGTGTGTTCATGTGTGTGTTCATATGTGTGCGTGTGTATGTGTGGGTTTATTATGCTGCCCACCTTTTTCTCTATACTTTCAGAGTATTCTATTATGAAATTTGTAAATTTTTGGTGCTCTGGATAGGTTATGGGTTTGTTTTTTGTTTTAGATTCTGACTTTCCTTCACTAACCAAAGAATACTTGTTCAACATCTTACTCAAAGGCAGAATTTAATTTAACTACAGCAGAAATGGCAATCAAAGTCCTATAATAGCAATGTAGTAAAGAGTAAGCAAGCCTAGTCATTACTCTTTTTCACTTTCTTAAAAGTGTCAGTTTAAAATAATCCCTGGCTACAACAAGGCCTCCAAAGAACCCAGGAAACCAGTGATGTTGGCTTATTTTTTGATCACCAAAGAGAATGTTGTATGCCTTTACACTTACTTAATTGAAGAAAAAAATGTAAACTAAAATTGCCACTTAAGAATAGAAAAATATCATTCTGCTGGCAGGACAATTTACAATTTAAATTTTAGAGCAAACTGCTCTTTTTGGCTACATAGATTGTTAAAATAATATGCCTGTGTGCTGGAAGACACTCAACATCAGAAAGTTCATTTTTCTCAGTCTGGGAGTATAAAATCAGTGTATCAGGCTGTGGGCTTCTCAGCCTTCTCACTGTGTACTCAGTTGTCTTCCCCAGATGTGCCCAGAGAACATATGAGATCTGCTTCTCTCTACCTAGTCTTCGGCAAGCAGTGCTACCAGCCCAGTACATTGCAATCATGACTTCCTTTCATTTTAATCACCTTACCATATCCTGCCTCCAAAAATCAGAGTTGGAGTTTCACAATATGAGGCAATTTTTTAAGACATAATTCAGTCCACATCATTACAGTAGCAAACAGTAGAAGCTCTTGTATCAATAACAAATTCAAATTCTCAATCTGCCATCTCCTAAACATTGGACCTTCAAGTCTCCATGGTATATTTCTTTAAGCAGTAAATTTGGATACTCGTATAAAAATCATGGAATCTATTTAATAATTAAATACATATGTGGCTCAGCAGATAACAATTTTTAAATGAATCTTGCTACTATTATTAGATTAACCAGTTACTACAGGATGCTATATTTAGTCCCTAATGGTAAAACAGTGCTTTCTGTTCTATTGCATACAATCTGCTTTAAAGCCTTACTTTCTGAAAATGCAGTGGTGGTAATAGAGCAGCCATTTCTCTCTCTCTCTCTCTCTCTCTCTCTCTCTCTCTCTCTCTCTCATCAGATAAATAGTAAGTGAAATCATTTATAAATGTAAATCTCAGCCTTCAGTCCATTCCAGAATCTGCTCCACAAAATGAGCTCACTAAACAATATTTTTTATGACATCTCTAGGTAATTTCACTGAATATTTCACTCTCAATGCCAAAACCACAAGACAGTCTTGTAAAGGGGCAATCCTTCATAAAAGTGAGCTTCTTGATGCATCTTTGGCATGGATTGCTTACTCTTCTATGTTATTCAGCAACTTAATTTCTAAATGAAGTTATATAGGACCTTAAAACAAAAAAGTATAAGTGATACACCATAATATGAGAGCATATACATCATATACATATCCCAGTGATAAGCAGTAGTGGAATAAATATCTTGTGGCAAATGAAAGAGGTAGATTTTAGTTGAAAGCCTTTTTTTTTTTATTGTATTAATTTACAACTCAACTCTACTTCAGAACCGACAGTGTGAATTCTGGTTAGTGGTTTCATTTTATTAAAAGAGGAACTGTCACAAGAATTTTTCTTTATAGGATTTATAACAGTAATTTATGATTTATAATCTAGGTTTGGCTTTTCCATGTGAGTAGCCTCATTTGATAACATTAGCTGTTTAAAGTACTTTCTTAAGAATAAGAAATCATTTTCACATAGTTTTATTGGATCCATGGCTTTAGCTTTGAAATGTGATATCCCTTATTATAAAACAAGAGCATGCTATTTTTTTTTAAAGTTGATATTGATTGATGAGAAGCCTTCAATGAGAAAGATCTGGCTGGCATACAAGAATTCATTCACAGCGACATCTCCAAGGCATTAAAATGAATACTTTAATAAGTCAAGGCCATGGTTCTGTTCCACAGATGATATAAAGTGGATCAAATATTTTATTAGCCTGTGGTCTGTATGATGGAGCAGGAGAGTAAATGGGAAATAGTTCACTGTCTTTGTTAATGCTATATTAAAAGGCCTTTCTTGAACAACATAAAGTCTTCTCTGCTTTCTTTACATAATATTAAAACTCACCAATGTTAATTCACTTCCACAATATACTTGCCTATATTTCTTATCAAACCAAAGGCTACTGAGCAAAAGAACATTTTTTTTTTTCATGAATGGCAAATGAGGATTAAATTGTGAGTAAAGATAAAGGGGAATAAGAAAATAGAACAGACCAATAAAAAACCAAAACAAGTAAAGAGGTCTCAATAGAAATCACCTTAGAATCTTCTTACCATCAACTAAAAGAAGGAAGAGCTTTTGCTGTTTCCAGCCTTCTAAAGCTCCAAAAGTGAATGTGAGGAGGATACTATGCAGAAAATGGAATTAGAATAACTTGATAATTGAGAAGCAGGACAAGCATACTCTTTCTCATCAAATCACTTCCCTGCACTGGGGTCTGAAGGATCTGATTGCATCTCTGTAGTACTGCATGTATTTCCATCAGAGTGTGAACGTATTGCAACGAGATGCCTAAGTAGTTTAGTTACTATTTTACTCTTACAGTACACTTGTGTGGATGTTTTTTATTGACAACTGCATTGGGAGAGGTAATGACGTCTTCCTAAGACTTTAATTAGAATTTCATTACAAGTAAAATCAAGGTTATTGATTTATTGATTCTGCATTAAGTTAGTAGTTAACAAAAACACAACAGAGATTTATACAAAATATATTATATTAAAACTCTTCAACCAAAATATTGGAAGTATTCTGGCATGCTAGTGGCTTACCATCCTAATTCTTTGGATATTAGTTTTGCTTTTTAAAAACCATCATTAATAATAATTATCACATATAAATGAAAATGGCTTGCTTTAATTAGCAGCTTAACAGAAAAACTATTTACAGGCTAAGTCTCACAAAAAGCAATTTACAGTTGTAAAACTATTCACAGCATATCAATTTACCGTAGATCACTTCATTTTATTTAAGAAAGAATTTCAATAATACTAGAGGTCAAAATAGGTCATTCAGATGTTAACTATGAAAAAATATCACAGTGCAAGGATCATTGCTTGAACTATTTGAGTTCCTTTCGAAAAACTTCTTTTTTAAAATTTCTACTGTTAAGTCCTTCATGTTTTTAAAAATACTTAGGGCTTAGTGGGCGTGAAAACTTGTACAACCACTTTGGCAATCAATTTGGCATTTTTTAGGAAAACTAGTAGTTCTACCTCAAGACCCAGCTTCACTACTCCTGGGCACATACACAAAAAATGCTCTAACATTCCACAAAGACACTTACTCCACTATGTTCATAGCAGCTTTATTTGTAATAGCCAGAAACTGAAAACAACCTGGATGTCCCTCAACTGAAGAATGGATAAAGAACATTTGTAACAAATTACGACAAACTTAACGAGTTAAAACAGCTTTCATTTTATCCTGCTCAAGGCCCAGCAGTTTAACTATGTATGGTTCACTTGGGTCTTTTTCCGGTGTTAATTTGACTAAAACCAACTACTGTGGGAATGAGTCGCTTATAGCCCTTAGAGTCCACTTTGAAGCACATTTAAGTTATTGGTCCAATTTGCATTTTAGAATTTACAGAACTGAGACTCTTAGTTTCTACACACAACCCACACTACACAGGCAGCATTCAGGGGTTCTCTTCTTCAACAGTAGTAGAAGGTTACTCCTAACTCTCTACTCTTTTCTTAGGCTCAGGAAAAGGAACTGTCATGCTAAGTGAAACATAGGATATGCTCTCTTTAGGTTTACTCCAAGTTAATTGATTGAAGACTTTAATGGAATCCTGAAAATCTTTCACCTGTGTCTTATTTTTTGGAACAAGTTTCAGGCTCTATCCATACTAATAATGTTGGATGATGCCAGCATGTTTATCAAGAGAGCAGGACTAACAGGGTACAGTTTATAATTCTTCCTATTATATTTAATTAACAGAATGTATTTCTTTGAATTGATTTTAAAGCATATTTATATTAAGTATTTGGAATACTGTATGATGTGTAATGAATATGTATTACTATATTTATTTTGCGAGTAACTTTTAATTAACTCCAAATGTGGTATTATTTTTTAAAAGTTTTTTTTTTCCTGTGATTGACAGCACAGGCTGGGATTCAAACTTGGAAGAGATGACCGACTCGGACTCCAGAGCACAACGACTACAGTGGTGCACCACCACTGGCAGCTCAGATGTGGTATTATTAAGTCAGATGTAACTTGACATTGAACTGGATATGGGCACATTATGTTATTCACTGTAACCCATGTATATCTTGCTATGTGTATTCAATTAGCTTGGGTAGGTGTATTGGATCCAGATGTCAAATTTTCATAGAATTATTGTAATGCTCTCCAATGCTGCATGATCTACTGTATATTTCAAACATACAGTTCTCCTGAGTATTAAGATAGTGCGTGTAGGTAGCTGGTCTGCTCCCTGGAAGACACCATATTCAGACCCATCCCAGAGGATCTACTACACTTTGAGCAATTGACCCATACCAAAGGATCTGCTTCACCCAGAACAGTTGTCTCCTACCTGGTTTGCTCTCATGAAGACACTATACCCTGACCCATTGGCATGTATTCCTTCTAATCTGAGCCACTGCACTGATCAGACTTTGGGGGCTATCTCTGCAACCATTCCCACAACACCCAGAGGAAGCTGGACTCCCAAGAGCTCTAACACACTCAAGATCATAGAGGAAGCTGGACTCCCATGAGCTTTAACACACCTAGGATCATAGATAGGATTACAGGATCCCAGAGGCAGCTTGATTCCTAAGAGCTCTGACACACAGAATTACAGGGTTACAGAGACAGCTGGACTCTGAGGAGCTCTGACACAATCAAGAAAACAGGAGATGCAGGTTCCAGGAGGGAGACAGTGAGTGCAGGGAGCACTAGAGATAGCCAGATGGCAAAAGGCAAGCACAAGAATGTAAGCAACAGAAACCAAGGTTACTTGTCATCATCAGAAGCCAGTTCACCCAACATAGCAAGTCCTGGAGACCCCACCACACCGGAAAAGCAAGATTCAGATTTAAAATCACTTCTCATGATGATGATAGAGGACTTTTAAAAGGGCATAAATAACTCCCTTAAAGAAATACCAACAAACCAGAGCTCCCAAGATCTAAACCACCAACCTGGGAGCACATAGGGAGGGACCCATGGCTCTGACTGTGTATATAGGGGAGGATGGCCTTGTAGGGCATAGGTGGAAGAGGAGATCCTTGGTTCCATGAAGGTTAGATGCCCCAGTGTGGGGGAATTCGAGGGCAGGGAGGTGGGAGTGGGTGGGTGAGTGGGGGCACATCCTCATAGAAGCAGGAGGAGGGGGATACTATAGGGGGCTTCTGTGGGGGGGAAGGGGGAAGGGGGATAACACCTGAAATGTAAATAAAAGCATCCAATAAAATAAAATAGAAATGCAGGAGAACACAGGTAAACAAGTAGAAGCCCTTAAAGAAGAAACATAAAAATCCCTTAAAGAATTACAGAAAAACACAATCAAACAGGTGAAGAAATTGAATAAAACCACCCAAAAATCTAAAAATGGAAGTAGAAACAAAGAAATCACAAAAGGGAAACTACCCCGGAGATAGAAAACCTAGGAAAGAGATCAGGGTCATAGATGCAAGCATCATCAGTTACTACTGCTCTCTCAAGTGTCTGTTTTCAGCAAAGCATCGCATGGCCTCTCACAATACAGCTTCCAGAAAATATCATGTGACACACTGAGTCATTAAGAAACCAGAAATTTCAATTTTTGCTATGGTGTCTAACAGTTGCATTGCCATGCCATTATAGAGTAACTCAATTTTAATTGTTTTTATACATGTGCACATATATCTTAAAAAGCTTCTTCAGTGGCAGGTCTCCATATGACTCTTTTGATATGTCTTTAGTGTTATTTATTCTCCCCAATATTTCCTCATTTATTGTGGCCTGCCATTCACCCATTTTCTTTTATCCCTCCTTGGCCGCTATCCCCCCTTTAGCCCTTTATCCTACACAGTGCATTGGGGATGCCAATAGAGTTGAGTAAATTAGTGTGTAGCCCTTGGCAAGGATTTTCAAAGACAGGAGATAGGATACAGTATTCCTCATTTTAAAACGACAATCACTGAAGCTAAAAGTAGCATTAATCTTCATTCAGTATATTTGAAGAAACTGAGAGATATAAAAGTGACTTTTATTTGCCAGATGTAATTGTCATCTCAGAAACTTACTACTGAATAAGCTCACCGTTTGTAGTTCTTCCTGAACTCTGGCTGGCTGGTTCAATTCAGCTGATCTGGCTCAAACTCCTCTACAAGCTGAGTGATTCAAATTGGATTCTCTTGGCTTCTTATTGGATTGACAGCTCTGACTGGCCTAGTTATAACTTTGGCCGTCTGTTATAATCTTCCAGTCGCTTCCCATTCTCTGATTTGTTCTGTCATTACCTGTGTCTATCATGTTCTCTCTGTCACCTGTCTGTGTAAAATGGTCCCACTAAAAACTCTAACACACACACACACTAACCACACACACACACACACACACACACACACACACACACAATACCCCCCTGTTTTTCTAAGCTGGTCTCTTAAGTCACCTCTTTTTCCTGTCCTGGAAAGAGTTGGACATATCCTATCTCCATCTCATTCTGACAAATCGTTTTTTGGATTTGTCACTTTGTCTGCCTCTCAATGAGATGTCATTTTTGAACATGAGTACTTCCTTCTACAAATTAACATTACCTACATTGTTTGAGATTAAAGGTGGGCACTAAGGGCTTGTCTATATTCTAGCTCCAAGGATTAAAGGTCTATCATTCTAGCCAGATCACACAGACCTATAAGGTCTTTGGATGTGACCCCTTGACAGAGCAACCATGTTGCTGGATCCACCTTCCTCTAGAAAGAATTATTAGTAAGCATAGAGATGAGTATGAAGTGATGAAAAGTCACCAAATAATGGGAAATGTCTACAATGGGCATGAAGATAAAGAAGGGATATAAGAAATATTTGCATATTTACCATAATTTCCAGAAATACTGTTGTTCTGATACTCCTAGGCATGCTTGAATTACTTACCCACTTTTCAATTTTGTCTAAGACTGATTTTACTACTTACACCAGGAAAGCATGGATTACCAGCACCGAAAGATTGATATTTATAATGTGATAAACTTACCATAGTCTGTCTCCTCATTCATTCTCCAGGTACTTAACACCTATTGAAGACAGCATTGTACAACATAATGCAAGGTAGACACAGACTTTAAACCCTAGTTTGTGTATGTAAATGGAGGATATTTAATAAAATATAAATGAATGATGAAGATGATCTTATATGCTGAAAAATTCTATGTAGAAAATAATTTTTTTAAATGTACTAACCACACAATAATCAATTAAAATGATAGTTATATCTACTTGATCCCGAAATTAATACAGAATTTTCATTTTCAGCACTGGGCAGAGAGAATGGAATGGAGAAATTAGAATTTGACAGAAGTCTATAGGGTCTACATATGGAAATCTAAATTCAGGGTAGAATAAATATTGATTTGATGAGCATTAGTTGTGTCCAATGCTCTGTGCTGGGTGAGATGAAGAATGAGAAAAATACTTAATTTTCATGCAATAGTCCTTAAAAACATGCTTCCCAACAACCATCACAATCACCTGATGCATTTTAGAAATGCCATTTACTCAGCTTGTATTCAGAAATACTGAATGAGGAACTCTGAAGAATCTCAGCCCTCCAGATGATTCTAAATTAGAAAATTTGAGAGCCACCACTTCCCCATCTACTCAGCTGAGTTTGTCATTTGAATCAATTTTCTCACCCCATCTAAGTGGAAATTACAACTTAAATATGTTTCACTTTTTTTTCCTTTTTAAGAGTTATCAGAAAGTCATGGATACTCATATAGGCTCAACCAGTCTATAAAGATGGTCTCTTCTCTCAAACCATAGGGAAGGTCACAGCACCAAGTGGCTGATTACCACTCGGCTCAAGGGGCCATACAGGAAAAGCAAACAACCCCTACTGAACCTCAGTACACCCAATGCTGAAAGAAAATGATTGAGTAATTTTTTAAAAACTTTTGACCAAATATTGATCCAGATTCTTTTGTTCCAATGAGGGTGGGACATGATTCTTTATATGATGTGGATGAGAAAAGTAAATGACATTTTTCTGTAATTTGTTACCTTACTGAGTAACTATGAGAAATAAAAAAATATACCATAGACAATAGTTAGTAATATCACAAGTAAACATACAAGGAAAAAAATGACATTGTTGGTAGAGCAAGCTCCAATATCCAATACATGTTCTATAGCTTTCAGATACTTCAAGACATGTGATACCACTCATGTGCTGCCCAGATGTGAAGCTGAATTCTTTCTATAGTTGTGGAAATTCTCTTTACAATCACTGTGTAGGCCGTGGCACTCCTACACTGAAGGAGGTGATGCAGAGATGCTTTCTTCTGTGCCATGCCCTCCTGCTTCGTGAAATAGATAAGAGAAGGGAGGTGTACATGAGCACATCCACTCAGATACAATGCAACAGTCCATTATTTCAAAGTAAAATAAAATTCAAATGAAACAGGACTCTCAGTGAAGGAAATACGGACAATGAATATTCTTTTTCAAAGTTTCTAGTTTTAAAAAAATATTAAACATTGATAATAATAATTGAAATAAAAAACATTAAAGCTAAAGTTAAACATCTAAATTTAAAAATAAATATAAACCACATAACCCTCAAAATTATGTTCAGAGATGTCATAATTTCAGCTTAATACATAAACAAAAGATCCATTTTTAAATTCAGGATAATTTAACAAGTGCTTATAAATTAAAGTCTACCTACAAGTTTCTTATTTTGTTATTTTCAAAACCTGTGTAATTCTGAGTTATGCATTCCAGTTTTGAATATTCCACCTACTGGGCTTCCAAGCACTCTAGAAGAGGACACTTAACCAGAATTACCACCATCTGTCCAGCTGATAGGCCTGTCACGGGCTTGTTATTACTCCTGGTGTGCTCTGTTCTTTTATGTCTAAAACGTGCTTGTGCTAAAGCCAAACTAATTACACAATTTAAATCCTGAACTGCTCCAAGCTTCTGATAAATTGGTGTGTAGAGATGGTACAAGTTTTATTCATTTACTGGGAGACTTAGAATGTGCTACTAATATTTCATAAAATTCAGTCTAATGAAATACATAATCACTCAATCAAATGGAACATGTAGTTACTGAAAGCCTATTGACATATAGTACACATGTAATATGTCAAGTATTTTAACAATATATATGTAGTATATAAGAAGAGCTTGTTTCTTTTAAGGAACAGATTTCTAAAAGGATATATCAGTGTACATTGTATTATAACAAGGGCCAAGTTAGCAATGGATATGATTCTAGATTGCATAAAATCTCACTGAAATATTATGTTTAATAAAATACAATATGCTACAAAAGATTCATAATTACAAAATGTGAAAGCTATGTAATAAAATTGTATAGAGAAAACCAATCCACCAGTCTTGTAACAAAGGTAAAACAGTCGTGAGGTTAGAGATGCTAATTTAGTAATTTTATAAGGAATAAACTAAAAGAATACTACAAGAACAAAACAAAAACAAAATAAAAATAAAACAAAGATGTCAGAAAGTCATTAATGTGTTGGAAACATTTCTTGCCACCCTCTCCCCAGGTGCAACATGCCATAAATATCATGTTGGCTACGAACTGCACAATCTCATGTACACAGCAATGTCTTTAAAGTGGAGAACAATGAAAGGAATTGAAGGTGGCAGAGGAAACCCACAGCTGACTAAACTGTCTTGAGAAAGTGTGAGTGCTTTCATTGCTTGGGAAGGTGTTATTAAAAGGGTTAAAGAGTCAGATCAAATGGTCAAAGCTCTGTCTCAATTAAAGATAGGATTAAGTGGAACAATTTAAGGCTGTGAAATTCCACAAGTCCAAATGAATGTTTAAATGGGAGGAATAAATATAAACACTTACACTCAAGCAAATATTCATAATATAGAACATGGCAACCCTAGTTATATAATCTCCTCCTCCTCCTCCTCCTCCTCCTCCTCCTCCTCCTCCTCCTCCTCCTTCTCCCCCTCCCCCTCCCTCCTCTTCTTCTCCCTCATCTTTTTCTTTTCCTTCTTCTTCTTCCTCTTCTCCTTCCTCTTCCCCTTCCTCCTCCCCTCATCTCCATTCCTACTCTTTCCCCTCTTCCTCCTCCTCCTCCTCCTCCTCCTCCTCCTCCTCCTCCTCCTCCTCCTCCAACTTCTCCTTCTTCTTCAGCAGTGTTTTACTGTGCATCCTTGGCTGGTTTGAAATTCCCAGAGGAATTCTCGTGAAGTAATGTGATAAAGGTGTGCAGTTCCATATCTGACCAAAACTCACTCATTTAATTTACAGTATCAGTCACTTTCTCTCATTGTGATAAAATACTGGAAGTAAACAATTTTAAAGGAATAAAAGTTTATTTAAGCTGGTAGGCTGTCCCTATTGCTTTGGCCCTTTGACAGCACAGAATCTTCTGGAAGGAAAACGAGGCAGAAGTTTTCTATCTCATGGTGGTCAAAGTGAGGGGGGAAAGGATTGAAAAAATCTTTAAAGGAAACTTTAAAAGGCATGATACTAATAATCTAACTTCTCTCCATTGAGATTTTGTCTTAAAGGTTGTACCTTTCAATATCAGCAAACTAAAGACTGCATTTTCAATATCTTTACTATTGTGGGCACTAACTAGCCATAGCAATAGTCCTACACAGGAATTCATATAGTCCTCCATTCATGCAAGTGAGGTCCTTTTACAGAAAAAAAATGTAAAGAAGGCATTTTCACAGTATGAGAATATTTTGAGGATTCTCTTTTGACTAGATATTTGTACTCATTGGGTAGGACATTATTTGGGTTTCCAAAAGGATGGCTTAAATATTTGTTGTCAAGTGGAAATATAACCTCCATACTTAACATTTTGTCTCCTGGATTGACAGCCAATGAGACACTAATGAATCAGTTTCCAATAATACTGCATCCAGATTAATAGAAGTGGAAAAGATAATGGGTGGTCAGATGCTACCCAAATGAAGCTCATTAAAAAATTTGAAGAAAAAATATCAAGATGTTTTCTAGGCATAATGGTATATGGAAGGAAGGAAGGAAGGAAGGAAGGAAGGAAGGAAGGGGAGGGAGGGAGGGAGGGAGGGAGGGAGGAAGGAAGGAAGGAAGGAAGGAATAAAGCAAGACAGCCAGCTAACAGATAGATTCTAAGGATCTACAAAGCTGAAGCCCAGTGAAAATATTGGGAATCAAAGTCCCTCAGACATAGCAAGTTAAACTGAAAAGTTAACAACAACAACAATAATCGATAACATCTATGATGGTTATACCTACATGAGACAAACAAGACTAAACCTCCACTACATCTGAGTTAGGTATGAGTTCTCCTCATATAGTTGAATTTATTCAAATGTATGTGACAGGGAGGACACTGGAATGAATTACAGCCAATCTAACAAATAAGATGTTCTCTGCACTGTGCTTGTTGGAGCTCCACTCACTGAAAGCAATAGAACAAGACTTGTCTTAAAATTCAGATCTTTAGAAGGTAGTCCATAAAGAAGATACATGGGCCCAATCTCATAATTTGATTTAGGATGCCTCCAGTGATACACAAGGTACCCAACACTCACAATCATTTTGAAACAATAGAAATTGTTTTGATCTTCATTAGGAATACTAAGAAATTTGGAGACATTGTGATTCTGAATCACTTCATTTTCTTTTCCACGTTCAGCTGCTCTATGCAATCGTATTTCCACAGATGCAAAGGGCCAGCAATGAGAAGCAAAGAGAACTCCAGTAGGACTCTACACTGTGTTTTTCTCCCCTCAGCCCAATACGTGGGCCTCAGTGCAAAGACCTCTGAGCAAGAAATGATCTGCTTCAGTGGAACTCACTTCTGCCTTAATAATGATAAAAACACAGCGCCTTGCTGAGTATTGTTTTCTAAGTCCTGACTGCAGGATAACAAAGGAAGTCATTTTCAAAGAATGTGCTAGTGAATATAATATAAATGCAAAAGTAAATGGCATTAAAAGTTAAGTGGGTCTCCAGATCACTGAGTTCATAAGACAACATTATTGACAGGTATGTCCAGATTCTATAGAACTGACTCAAAATAGTCTCTAGATGAATGAAGATAGCAATGTTTCCATTTATGTTTCTGGATTCTCAGTATTCTCTCCAGACCCATGAAAAAATCATGTCATCCTCCTTTGCAACTTCAGATGTGTTCTTTAATTTCATCTGGAATCCCTTTTCACTTTGCTTCCTCAAATACTCCCCCTACATTATATTAATTTATGAAAAATAAGAATCTGTTGTTTGTATAACTGAGTCTTCATGTCTGCATGACCATAGGAAAGTAGAAATGATACTAAGCACTGACATTCTAAGTCAGGCTTAGTTGTACATTATTCATCACTCACACAGTGCAGAAACCATTAAGAGGACACTCAACTCTCCTTCTCTTCATATTTCAAAACCTTCTCTGAGGCGCTGGCAGAATTATTGTCTATCCCATGCTCTCCTCTTGATCCACACATGGCTTAGAGCTGTATATTTTACTTGTAGTCACTCAAAGGACCTTGGATAATGGGAAAGAGTATACTTAAAAACTAACCTCATATCCATTGTCCCTCCCCAAAGATATCTTCACTGTTATAGCCTAGATATTATTAAAAGTCAAGATTCTCTACCAGTGTTACTCAGCCATCTCTCCTGTTCATATCATATTATTTTTGTAATGTTGGCAACCAAATTCAGACCTTTATGTGCAGGGAAAGTGCTTTATCCCTGAGTTACACAATCTCCACCCACATATTATTCTGGGGTATTAAAAATAGATCACTATTTACTTTCCAGGTTCTCTTTCTGATTCTCCTCCCCCACCGTGTGTGTGTGTGTGTGTATGTGTGTATTTTCATATGAAAACTGAATATAATAGAAACTTCACCCTTACTGGCTAGTGACCAAGGTCTCTGGCCTATCTAGTCTCAAGGTTCTTGACTACCTGGTCCTGGGGATGGGTTGTATCTGATGGTATAAACTTTAAATCCAAAGAGATATTGATTGGTTTATCCCACAAGTATGTGCCACTATTGCATTAATATATCTTTCAGGCATGGCACCATTGCAAATCAAAAAGTTTGTAGTTGAGTCAGTACCTTCCAATATATTGATCACTAGCCAGTAAGGGTGAAGACTCTAGATAGGCACAAGCTTAACTTTTCCAGGTTTTTCAAGTTAGAGTCTATGGCTTCTGGGGCACAATATGCCTTCAAGTTCCCAAGAGATCAATGTACTCCCTCAGGCAGTGAAGCATTCAGGCTGCTTTGTGTTTCTTTGTATGTTCCATTAGTAGTCAAGGGAGCATGGAAGCTTGACAGGACAATTGGTTTTAGACATTAATCTTGTGTACCCTATATAATGTGCAAACATCATTGTATCCTGGCAACTACAACTGTATTTACCCTGGAAATTGCCATTATATTCTATTTCTGATAAAGATATAAAAAAATCTGATTGCTCTCAATAAAATTGTCACAACTTTAGTAGTGTTGTGGCCCCTCCAATCTGGCCTGATTTAATTTCTCATGACATTATCCGGTGACATTGGCCTGGTAAGTTAGTACAGGTGTTTACAATGGATCACTCGGTCAAAGAAAATACCAAACATAAAAATGATCCAGGCACAAGCTATCTGGGAACTTGGGGACACTGTTAAAAAATCAAACCTACAAATAATAGATATAGACATAGCAGAATAAACCGTTATCAAAACATTTTTAACAAAATCGTAGAAGGAAACTTCCCAAATGTAAAGAAAATATGACTATCAAGGTACAGTAGGCATACCAAATAGACATGGACAGAAAAGACACTTCTGTGGATACATAATAAAACACTTAATATACAGAACAAAGAAAAGATATTAAATAGGTGCAGGGGTGAAGGACATTAAGATACTTTAATATTAAAAATTTAAAAGTATCCTTATAGCTAACATACTTTTAAAATTCCCACCCTGAAGAAGATGAGAACCTTAGTTGTAAGTACTATAGTAACATGTTCTAATTAGTATTGTTGTCAGTATTTTAAAAGAATCAACAAGTGAGGGAAATAATTGATTATTGTTTTAAATGGTTATTCTAGATTAAATAAGAAGTAGTTTATGTTTATATTGGAAAATTGTTTTGGGAATTAACCAGTTCTTGCTAAGGAACTGTTGTAGTAGTTTGAGAGAGAGATGGTTAATTGTTTGACCTGGACAGTTAGAGTGTTAAAAGAGAAAGGGGAAGGAGAAGGTGACAACAGGAGCCTGAAATGCTACTGGGGATTTAGCTATGAGAAACAGGGAGTCAAACCAAAAGATAAAAACCTGTAATAAAAATATCTTGAAGTATCTCAGGAACCAGAACTGTACCTTTTGAGAGGCTCAAATACAGTCATCCACAGGGACTCACAGTCATTATAGTCCTTGTAAGTTCAGGACCCTTCTTATGTAAAGAGAATACCATTCGACTATAAAATATGTTTATTTTCCCTGCATACTTTATTATGGATCATATTTTATTCCGTGAATAGCTATCATATGCCACTGTTTAAAGAACAGTGACAAAAAATGTCTGTAGAAGTTTATAATAGACAGCAAGTCAATCTTATTTTTTAAGTTTAATTTTTAGAATAATTTTCTACATATTCAGTGTTCATATCATTTCCACCCCTCGTAATCTATCTATATTCCTCTATCATCTCTAAAATCCATGGCCTTTTAAATACTTACTGTCCCATATACATATTCATATATACATGTGTAAGTATGTATATATGTTTAAGCTTGACCACTTGGGATTAGATTGACATCAGGAGACTTATCTCTAGAGAAGATTGATTCTCTCTCTCTCTCTCCTCTCTCTCTCTCCTCTCTCTCTCTCTCTCTCTCTCTCTCTCTCTCTCTCTCTCTCTCTCTCTGTGTGTGTGTGTGTGTGTGTGTGTGTGTGTGTGTGTGTGTGAGAACTATTAGTTTCCTATAGCTCTTTTTCTAGGGGTAGGGCTCTGTGACATTTCCCCCATCCATGTTAGCATATCAAATGGTATTGTCATTATACAGATCTTGTTTACGCAAAGATATTGTTAAGATTTCAAGGGTGCAGGTTTCTTTAACATCTAAAAGAAATCTTGCAACAACTTTTCTGGTCTTCTGACCCTTACACTCTTCCCTCCTCTTCTATGATGTTCTTTAAAACTTAGGTGTAAGGATTGTATTGTAGATTGATCAATTGTTGTTGAACATCCTACAATCTGTTGTCTGTATTTTAACTAAGCTTAGATTTCTGTTATCATCTCCTACTACTTCGGAAAGGAACTTCTTTGATGATGGGTTAGAGATGCACTTATCTGTACACATACAGATAAGCTTTTAGTATGGAGTTGGAAATTATACTAATTTAGAACAGTGGCAGTGGTAGATCCTATGGGCAGTTGGCTAGGTTTAGATATACCAGACATCAGTTCCCTTCTATTTGGTAGGTCTTGAGTCCAATTAGACACATGCTGATTACTCCTAAGATAGAAGGGACAATAGTGCATTATTGAGGATATCTTGGCACTATAATCATTGTTGTGGTCCATAAGCTTATTAAGGCATACATGAAAAAAGGAGAAGTGGACTTAAACTGTGAAGAGTGAGGGAAGGGATTGTGCAGAGAGTGAGAGAGCAGAATGTTGAAAAGAGCCATAGGGAAACACTTTATTTCACATTTACTTAAAAATATACTTGTGTGTGTTTGTGTGTGTGTGTGTGCGCATGCACACCTGCGTGCCTGGGTGCACACATGAACATGCACACGTGCACACGCACAGGTACATGTGTATACATATGGAGAATTTAAATGAAGTTATGCCACTTGAAGTTCTAATGATCTCTCCCCAAACTATCTAACTAACAAAATCCTCAGTATGGGGAATAAGATACTTCCCTTCAAGTATTTGGTCATGGTAGACCAAGACACCAACAAAACAAAATAGGCTCTTATCATGCCCTTGCTAAATGTAAGACCTTATTGCTAAAGATTCCTCATACTTCATCCAGAAAACTTGGAGGAATCTAGATGAAACTGCTCTGGAATCCTTCCTACTGAGGACTGACTTTCATAGACTCCATATGTGTTATATCAGTTTCCAGGGGAGAAAAATCATGATAAAAAACCTTTTATCTGTTCTTGCAGTTGTCCTAGATACAAATAATATCTCCCCTATAAATAATATTAATCCTTTGCTTGGCTTTCTAAACTGAGCATAGAAGTGCTTCTTCCAATCTCTACAGTCCATTAAAAACCTTATACTATCTAGTGATCTCTGATAGGATGATAATACCGTGTCTTCCTAAAATATAAATGGTAAAGTGCCACAGGCATGCAGGCAGCGTTGAGAAGCAGAGATGGTTATCTCAGAACATCAAGGCTCTCCAGATGATACTAGTGGAGTATAACATACTCGAGGGAATTTCTTTGCTTCTTCTAACATATAAAACTTGGTGTCTCTGAACTGTTTCTGGTATCAGGAAACCACCCATCACCTGATGCTGAACCTATACGGTATTTGACCTTGGACTTCTTAGCTTCCAGATTGTTTAGAAATGCATACTTATTTTTTAGAACCTAACGAATCCCTGGTGTTTTATTACAATTTGATGAGCAGAGAAAATCCCTTTATTCTAACTACTTGGTTTATGGATCTACTAATCACTATTGTGTATCTGATGGGATCACAGGAAGTGAGCCACAAAAGTGAACTTTGGGTAATGTGTTCATCAAGGTACTAAAAAGATTCAACAAAAGCTATAAAGTCAGACTTAGAAAATCATCTTTCAGTGGAGATGCTGCAGTAAGAAAAGCAATTTATAGCTAAGGACAAGCCTGGTGAAAACTGCTTCTGGTCTTGCCTCTTGATTGTGCAAGACACTGTTGTCACTGAAGCAGAGACCTGAGACAACCACTTCATTCATCTGCTCCATCTCTCCATATATGAAATAGTATCCATACTGAAATGCATTTCTTCCTCCAGGTTTAAAGTCTCATTCAGAAATATTTTAGATTTGTTTGTTTCCAATGGATTGACCAATGGATTGACTATGAGTTTATTCAGCTAGAACTAAAGCAATGACACATGACTAGTTAGAGACAGACTGTTTGTCTGTAGCAAGGCCAACAGGCATGTTTACATTGTTACTTTGTTGCCCTGAAGTTACAAAATAGTGGAGGGTTGTAAGATACATCCTGTGTGAAGTCAGTCTCTCTTTTTGAAATTTATTTTTAGTTTTTACTTTGCTAACAAAACTACAATCACATTTGCCCTCTTCCTTTCCTCCCTTCAGCACCTCCCATTCCATCTTCTTTCCCTTCAACCCATCCCCTGTCCTCTCCTTACTCTCAAATGTATATCCTCAAAGAGGCTACCAGCAATGCTTTGTAGACTGAGCTGAAGCAATATAGCCATGTCTTTGATGGCAGATTGTAAGTATGGGAGTTAGCTCTGTTGGTTCCTCTAGTGAGAGACGGGCTCATTGCCCCACAAAACTATGCAGTGGTCTTTATTGCGTGTGTACTGTGTTCCAGTTCCAGGTGACAGGCTGCCGTAGTGAATGAAGCATGCATAAATTCATGTCTTCAAAGATTTCTAGGTAAGGGTACAGAAACTTTTTACCCTGATTCTGAAGCTTTGTTTTCAATCTACTGTGAGTCATTGTCTCTATTGAACCAAATTCTAAACAAAAGTTTGGCTGATATTTTTCTGAAATTTATGTCTCCTTGAGAATTTAGGTCACATGAAGAGTTTGAGATGTTAACAATGGATAAGTCCTGGAGGCTCAGGAAAATAAAATCTAAGCGCTTTCAGCAATTTGGATCCCCTTACCTTCTTCCATGTCCAGCTTCAACCACTGCTCATGTTTAACTTGTATCATTTGATCAAAAATTCCCTCAGTCAGGATTATTCCTCTTAAATCTTTGAAGATTTTTCCTTTTAGTTTTACGTCTGCAGAGGTAAACCTTCAAAATATTCTACAACTAATCACCTTTTATCTATAAAGACTTACATTTAGGGATCCCTATTGGAAAGATGGCCACATTAGTCATTTCTCACCTTTCTTCCAAGGAAATGAAAAAAGAGTTGTTTCACTTGTTTCATAACATGTAGGTCCCTTACACAGATATAAGAGATCAACCCTTGAAAGGTTTTGTGCAAGCATTCTCTATACCAGTTCCCTGAAAGAAAAAAAAAAAAAAAGCCATCCAGAGGACTTGGTTCTGATGTACGTAACTAGCCATGCAGTATCCTGCAGAAACAATGGGAAGAAGTCAAGTGCAAATCAAATTTTAATAATATTTCAATCACATAAAGGAACAGTACTGCTAGAGACAGAATTCCAATTCTAATCCGGATAGTATCTTGTCAAAACTCGGCAAACACACCCTGACTGGATGCAAATCAATTTACAAATGTTTTCCCAGAAGACAATTTGTGACCATTGTTTGTTTTAAGACTTATCTCTTGAAAGTTTTCAATCTTGTGTGGCTAGCAACCAGCACCTTAAAAAAAAAAAAAAAGATTTCTAGGTCTAGAGTCTCTAGAGTCTCCTAGAGTCTCCAACTGTAACTAAACTGTGTCACTAAAGACAATATCAGTATCAGTGTCCAGGGAAACTCAGATCAACTGGTGACTACTAAAATAGAGAAAGACTTGAAGCTAATCATTATTTTATTCAATGGTTAATTGTAGAGAGTCAACTACAGGCTTAAAACTCCCCTATGTGCACAGCACCACATATGCTGAGCAAGCTTCTCTTTCTGGAGCTGACAGTCTGGTAGGGTAACAGCTACTAAAGGAAAAATAAAACATATATGTTACTACGGTATATATTTATCTCCGTGAAACAAACATAGACTTCAAAGGTGAGGATACCTGAGCTGGGGGCACTAGGTTATATGGGGTAAAAATGGAAGGATACTCAGAGTAAACATTATCATAAAGTTTTATACAGTGAAGAAGGAAGCAAAGAGAAGAAGCAAACTGTAGATAGAACACTGGACAGGGAGAAGAGGGCATGGGAAACTCTGGCAGTCTCAAGCTTTGAGGGTGTGGAAGTAGGTATTGAGAGATGGCTGGTGAAACTTCCATAGAGTAAACAGGAGAGAGGCAGAGCCTCAGCAAAGGAAGTTACAGGGCCAGGGCATCCAGGGCTGTGTGGCCTGCAGCAAAGATGGTGACTTATTCCCAAGCAAAGCAGGAGTGGCATGGGAGAGTAACAAAGGAGAAGGTAAACTACATGGCCACTTAAGCATTTAATACTTTGAAACTCCTTTGCAGGGAATGTGGACAAACCCTTATGATAAATGATCACACCCATAAACCAGTCCTAATGGTTTCAATTAAGTGTGTGTCACAATTGTTTCTAATTATTTAATCAATCTTGATCTTCACTTTCATAAGGTTTTAGAATGGGAAATCCTGAAGTTTTGTGATACTCCATTGATGGTAGCAATGAGGTTACATATCCTGCTGCGTTAGGCTTTAAAGGATGGAGGGAGAATTCCCTGGCACAGAGAGGAGAGTTGGTAGTTATGGGGGAGCGGATCCTTGCTGACAGGGCAACAGCAGAGGAGTTAAGGAGTCTGCAAGGGGAAGGAGTTGATGGTCATAGGAATTTCACAGTTCTGATTTGCTAGCAATCAGGCGGCTTCTGTGGCTCTGACATGCAATCAGACCTTTTCTGATTCTCTGACTGACTAGCGACCAGGTGCTTCTCTATTTATACAAGTCTCACAGAACAAAGACAGGCTAGTGATTATCTAAGTGGTACAGAATATGTGTTTGACTTTTCATTACACGTCCAGGGTTAAAGTTCGGTTACTATTAGAAAATACAAAAAGAACAGATTTTATTCTTATTCTTATTAGGCCTATAACTCCAGTTTAGAGAACCTAAAGAATGTTTCTTCCAAAGCAAACACATTTAATATATGACAGCTGCTTTAAGGCTGGCAGTATTTGCTGTTTGAAAGCACCCCAGACAAACAAAAAATATCTGAACTGTTTTATTATGAATAGCAAGTACTAACACTTAATTTCTTTTACTATATGTTTTATCATCGATTCTACAATGCAGGAAAAGTTTATTTTAGCCAATCTATCTTATTTACTGAACTATATTTCCCCCACTACATTTTCAGAGAGCTCTAAGCATACAATAAAAAGAGACCTTTAATCTGTAACCTATTCTCCTGGCCAGTCAGTTTGTTAGTTGTCTTTGCTTACAATGCACACATTATTCTGTTTGAGTTTGCTCAGGGACAGATACCCCCAAAATATTCTTGAAGTAATGGCCTCGTGTAGCTACGCTCGTGTACTTATCTGTGCTTAATGATACCCAGAGCATAAGAAAGATTTCCAAGTAGTGGCCACATACAATTAATTTTAGGATTTTTGTTTTGTTTTGTTTTGTTTTTCGAGACAGGGTTTCTCTGTGTAGCTCTGGCTGTCCTGGAACTCACTCGGTAGACCAGGCTGGCCTCGAACTCAGAAATCCACCTGCCTCTGCCTCCCAAGTGCTGGGATTAAAGGCGTGTGCCACCACTGCCCAGCTTAGGATTTTTCTAAAAAAGGTTTAAGCATAATTTTTCTCTGGAAACGACATAAAATGAATCATAGTGCAGAAATTCCCTAAGAATCCAATACACAGAGATCAAAACTCAAAAGTTAAAGTTAGAAGAACAGCAGAACAGCGATTGTAGCAATCCACTCAGCCTTGTTGGAACTGTGTCAATCAGCTCTGCTGGTGCCATGATGCTCACCATTTCCAGTGGATATGGCTGTGCCATCCTGCCTTTGGGCTGGGAAGATGGCTAAGTAAGAGCATCTCATAAAAGCATGAAGATTTGAGTTTGAATCTGTAGCACCCACATAAAACCTGGGTATGATTGTATTTGCCTTTAAGCCCAACATTACCAAACAGACACGGTGATTCTTGGAAGCTCAATAGCCATCCAACTTGACTCAAAACAGTGAGGTTCAAGTTCAATGGGAGGTACCATCTCAAGGGATTCAAAATAAAAAATGATAGGTGAGAACATGTTCTGTCCTTCTCTTGCCTCTGCATATCCTCTCTCTCTCTCTCTCCTCTTTCTCTCTCTCTCTCTCTCTCTCACACACACACACACACACACACACACATACACCACATACACACACATACACCACATACACACACACACATACACACACACACATACACACATACATCACATACATACACACACCACATACACACACCATTCACATACATCCACACTAAATAAATTAAGAAAAATCCTTCACACATGAATATAAAATACACATCTACACACAAAATAACATAATAAAAAGCCTCACACATGAACATACCATGCACAGACTCTGACATAAAATAAAATAATAACAGATTGGCCTTTTTCGACTTCCTACAGATGTTAGTTTCTATCTTCCATAATTAATTTTGCTCACACTGTGTGAGGTTCTGATCTAATTTTAAGTAAAGTACTAGGAAAATATTGACACAAATCTGTTGTATGAAAAAATTATTTATAAATAGCATGTATTTCTTATAAACCATGATAGAACAAAGGACTTCTTTGCAATTCACTCCAGAAAAGATATATTAATTTCTCATGGTCAGGGAAGGAAATAATGAGTAAATAGGTAAAAAGGACGTTTTCTACAAATTTCACCTGTTCTCTGAAGAGAGTACAGAAGGGGATGTTTCCCTTTCTATAATTACTTAAATGGTCTAACAGGCAGTCTGCCAGCTGATCTCTATGGATGAAGCACAAAACACTAGACTAAAACAAATAGCCCTTGGCATTCTGGTGGCCAGGAGACTGTGTCAGAAGTCACATGACCTCAGGCAGATCAGATAGAACAGTTCTCAGGGATGATGAGGAGCTAAGAGATAGTTGAACAACTGTCTTTCTTACTGCTTGCCACAAAGATGCTTGTTTGGGGCTATTGAGGCTACTCACATAAGGAACAATTTCTCTGAGAAAAGCAACAACCCAGAAATGGAACCGAGAACCCTGAAGACAGAAACCAGACTTCAACGTCTAGTCATGACTGAAAATAAACCTCCCCCACCCCATCTTCCTCATGTGACCTGTAAAATTCATTCTTTTTAAAAAGCAATCATATATGACAAAAATAAAACATAATAAGTTAAAGCAAGACCTATCATAAGACAGCAAGACAGAAGGTAAAGAGTCCCAATAATATGAACAAGAATCAGAGACTCACTTGTTCTCACACTCAGGAATTCCATAAAATAATAAAAGGAAAGTTATAATACTTACACAGAGGACAGAGTAGAGGCCTATAAAGGCTCTGTGCTTGCTGCTCAGTCTCTGTGAGTTCATATGAGTGTTACTTAGTTGATTCACAGGCCTTGTTCTCATGGTGTCCTCCATCACTTCTGGCTCTTACACTTTTTCTGCCACCTTTTCCATGGGGTTCCTAGAGTTCTGAGAATAGAAATTTAATAGAGACATCTTTATAGCTGTGCGTTGCAAGGATTCTTTCTATGAGTAATGTCTAGCTATGAGTTTTCACATCTGTTCCAATCTGCTTCAGAAAGAAGCTTCTCTGAGGATGAGTGAATAGGTCACTGATCAATGAGTATAGCATAATATTAACTGGAGTTATTTAATTGATTATTTTTTAGACCAGGGGTGTTTAGTTTTACCCTGGGTCTCTGGAATAACTAGTCTCTTGTTCTTGGCTACCCAAGCAATGTCAGGTATTGGTTGGGTCTTGTAGAGTGAGCCTTAAGTCAAATTAGACACTTGTTGATTACTCCCACAAGTTCTGGGCCACCATTTCCTGGAATATTTTTGAGGCAAGGCAGATTGTAGGTCAAATGTTTTGTGGCTAGATCTGTGTTTACAAATGTTTTGTGGCTAGGTCTGTGTTTACAAATGTTTTGTGGCTAGGTCTGTGTTTACAAATGTTTTGTGGCTAGGTCTGTGTTTACATTTTTTTTTAGTAGCTCGTTGAGTACTTTCTCATTCCATAGACACTAGCATGTAGGGGTAAAGGATCTATGTAGGAACCAGCTCAACTTGTCCATGTTCTTTGAGTCATGTGTGTGTGTGTGTGTGTGTGTGTGTGTGTGTGTGTGTGTAGGTTGTTCTTAACAATGTGGCTCCTCAATCAGTTTGCAGAGAGCAAGCCATTATCTTTTCAACAGTCTGAGTGTTTTGTGGATTTTCATGTTACCCTCTTGTCCAACAACGCAACCGAATGCAACACAGTTCTTAAATTAGTCCAAGCAAGCCTCCTTGACACTTGAAATAAAAAAGTATGAACTAGGTACATATTGAGTTCTAAAGTCTTAAAATATTTTTTAAACAATTACAGCAATATGGGATGTAAAATTGTAGACATCAAATTTTTTTTCCTATTACACATGTCTTTAAACACAGCAAAGGTGTATATATATAAAATCTCCATTAAAGTACAGAAAATAGAAGTGTAGAAACGTGTTTAAAGGTGTAGAAAAGGAATGGATATGTGATTTAAAACTAAGCAAAGGTCTAGCAGAAGCGTCAAATCATAGGGCCCAGTTAGTCAAGTATAATGCAAATAAGAGCTAGAACAACTAAAGTGTCTCATAACTATACAAGGTTTTAAACTGGTATTTAAAAAGGCAGACTTGAAAGTAGTGCTTGAGGACTTGGGGATTAGCTTGAGGCTTTTTGTAGGTCACCCTTGGAATCTGCATAAGTGAAGAGAGTTACTGAAGGTACTGAATAGACAGAATGCACTTGACAAAATAAAATATTCAGTTATGTATCCAGGCCAAGTAAAATATTCAGAATTCAGTAGACCTTCAAATCCCCAAGGCAAGAGGACTTTGTACAAAAGAATGTCTTCATGTAGAAAAGCACTCCCTTGTGACTGAATGGTAATTCTCTCTGACCTGCAACGGAGACACTGGAAGTGCTCCAAGCAGCAGGGGAAAGTTGTGTTTCCCTGCCTATCTCCCAGTTAAGTACCCCAGCTCTGACACATAATATGGCTGCCACTGAGTGTTTCACTGTGTAAAACAAAGACATATCTAAGCTTACTGCAAGTGTACATGAGATTAAGCAAAGACATGGGTGTGTAGAGGGCACTGCTACACAGGGAATATTGAACCCCACTTGTCCACAATTGTAGCTCAGAGCCTGATTCAGACAAAGCTGAGATATAAACCCTTAGCCAAGTAGTTGTTCTTGAAATCTATCCTTGGACAGCTGCACCTGGGAACTTGTTGGGAGACTGATTGAATAAAAAACCTCAGGTAAGGGTTCACATTTGTAATTTAACAAGGCCACCAGGCGATTCAGACTCACACTAAATTTGCAATACTCTGCCTTCACTATCTCCTCTCAGCTGCAGTGGCTGAGGTCTTTCCTCATACAACCCAACCTTAATACTTTCTGAGTACGTGCTGGCCATAAAAAAGGAGAAGGTAGAAGCCCTGAAGTATAGTTTAGTCATATTTTCCATTATCATCAGTCTTCTTAACCCAGTGACTTACAGCAAAATTGACCCAATTTTAGCCATGGTGAGGCGAGAACACCCCTCACTGTCCTAGAGAGACAAAACATTTAATTGAGCAAAAAATAATCTCCAAAATTTAATTTATTCAAAATTCTTTTAAGAGTCCATTATATTTATTGGAAGTATTCTACTTGTTTCCTTTTTCTACATTCTGAACAAAAGAAGAAAGACTTATGAAAAGAGAAATGTCTGGGTCTATAACTCAGTGTATAGTATAGCACTTGCCAAGTATATGCAAAGATTCTGGTTTGACCCCAGCCCTGAAAAAAAAATCTCTTTGATCTCTAGCTCAGTGTGTTTGAATGAGAGATATGGCTTAACAGTTAAGACCATTGGCTTCTCTTTCAAAAGGACCTGGGTTTAGTTCCCAACACCCACATGGTAGTTCACAACTATCCTTAACTCCAGTTCCAGGGGATCTGAGAACCTCTTCTGACCTCAGAGGGTAACAAGCAAGCATGTGGTGCACAGGCTGCACACATGCAAGCAAAACACTCCTACCAATAAAGAAAGAAAGAAAGAAAGAAAGAAAGAAAGAAAGAAAGAAAGAAAAGAAAGAAAGGAAGGAAGGAAGGAAGGAAGGAAGGAAGGAAGGAAGGAAGAAGTAAATTTTGTCATTAAAAGAGAGAGAAAATAGTACAAGAGAAGAGAAGGTAAAGAGACTTACTGGGATTGTCATGACATTGTAGTGAATGTCCTCAAACAAAAATATCACAAAGATTGAAAAGTGAAGAAATGAAGAGGTGCCAATAAGACATAAATGGGACTTGAAGAAAGAACTCTTCAAGGAAGGACATAATAAGATGAAAATTGATTCTTTGGGGGCACATTTTGTCTTATCAAAACAAGTTTTCTTACAAACAACCACAAAATAACTATCTGAATTGTTTTAAGATTCAAACATGAATCTGTTAAAATATTGAATTTATTTTAATTTTATACAGAAATATATATTAGAAATGTGATGAATATTTAAACTAGAAACAAATACTACCTAGACTGAAAACCGCAAGAGTAATGACAGAGTTTTTATACTAGGATATTAATCATGAATTCTGACTTCTTAACCAAGGAGAAATCCCTTTCCCAGTAGCCCTGGTTAGTTCTTCTGGTGATTCTAGTTGAACAATTATATGGAATGTTTATATGGCTATTTGACCACTTTGAGTAGAACTGGTGATCAGAAAAAAGTACTGTGCACACATGAACTTGAGTCCCACCTCCACACAGAAAGCATGGTACCTGCACTGGTGATTCTAGCTCTAAGGAGGCCCAGACAAGCAAACCCCTGAGGTTCACTAGCCTACCTGGCAATCTCAGAATGGTAAGACCCTGTCTAAGAAAACAAGGTAGAAAATCCTCACAGAATGACCTTTTTACCTGGGTATATTTTGACATATGATTTTTTTTCTGACAGACAACAAAAAAACTATGTGATAAAGTAGTTTATACATAACTGTGTGGTTTTTATCAAAATTCAAATGTATATCTGTTAACTTTTATCCTTTGACTTCTCTATGAATATGCACACATATGTACCTACACACAGATATGTACACACACCCACTCATACACACATGGTTTGTTCCCATTGGCTTTCTTATAATCCCAACAAATGGCGTTTAAAAGTGAGTCCTGCCAACTTTTCCTCCATTGGTACAGTTCACTCACTTTTATGCAAGTAGCTATAAATGTTAGTAACTGTATCATGTATGATGGTATCTTAGGAATTCTAAGAAATGTCTTAACACTAACATATCTTGAAATTATGCTTTAGCACATCATTCATCCTGTATCCTGGAATGAGATTCCATCCATGTATCAAATTTCCAGAGACAATTTCCTCTTATTTATAATGCTGTTATTTTAATGGCATTCACTAGAAATGCAATAATTATAATTATGTTTCAAAACAAGTCTATTAAGTCAGAAAACAAACATATATCCCATGAAGGCAAAAGGAACTGACAGTTAAGTCCCTTTTAAAATAAGAATGAAGCCTTTCCATAAAGAATATGTTGTGTGGCATCATTAATAATTGCCGTGTGCTTAGTATAACAACAGAACATGCTTGCTTTCACTTAATAAGAGAAATGGAATCATGTAACATTTTGCAGCCTCAAGTGCGGCATCTGCTTATTGAGACAATTACAACACAAACCAAAACAACAAAAGACATTTAATTCACAGAACAGATCTTGGAAGAGAGATGAATCAATTTTCCAAAGGCTCTTTTAGAAGAGAAAAATCCAAGAAAAGTCTTGCAATCATCTTCATTAAATTCAATAAGCTAAATAAGTGACCTTGTCCATCCATCTGTCCAACCATTAAGGCCTAAGAACAGCTCTAGGTCCCATAGATATTGCAGGAAACAATGTCCTAGCCTTCAAAGCTCATAGACACATATGCTGGTATGGAGTGACTCTAAAAATTTGCATGGCTGAAAGCCAAACATAAATCCAATCTGCACAGAAGATATGGCTTTAGCAAAACACTCCTCTTGGTGCCTTGCCTGCGTTTTGTGGATCAACAGCTCAGCCTATGCATGTGACTAAGAAGTGTTGTAGACTTGCTTTCAGAGTGGAGCATCACTGTCACATGATCAGGGGTCTGAAGCAACTGAAAAGTCCATGCTGTCGTCTTTATTCACATTCATTTGTGATCAATCAGCTCCCAGGCTGCTATAGAGGAAGTGGGTGGTAGCAAAAATGGAGCAATTATTTTTCTGTCTGCCTCATGTCTGAAAGTAGTATTGGACTAAGCTCTAGATATTTGGGGCAATTGGAACTGCTTTACAGATGTTTAAAAAAGAGACAGTAGACTTAACTCTGTGAAATAAATAGATTGGTGGCACAAGGTTTATGTACTTAAATATGTGGATGAATTCACAAAGTGGAGCATGGGATTCATCCAATATCAGTGCCTCCTGTATATTTATGTAAGATCTACACATATACTTTCTCTTCATTTCACTAGAAATGCAATAATTATAATTACATTTCAAAACAGCAAGTCTATTAAGTCAGAAAACAAACAAACATGTATCCTATGAAGGCAAAAGGAACTGCCAGTTAAGTCCCCTTTAAAATAAGAAATGTTAAGTGGTGATATAAGAATAAATGCTAAGAGTGAGTGCTATAAACACACATATTACCTCATAGTACTTATGCTACTTGGCAAATAACAAGTGTCCAGGAAAACTACAGTGTTCATGGAGAGATGGCTGGAACAGAGCAGACTGTGGCAAGAGGGCCTGTAAGGCACAGGAGACTGAAAATGATTCTCTACAGATGCTCTGGAGAACTTTACGAGAGAAACCAGTAATTTAGACCAGTGCTGGCCTGAACCAGCTCTATGTGATCTTGGGACTTTAACTGTAGAGTCTCTATATCTTTATGAAAGAGACTACTCAAGAGCCCTCTTAGCAACAAAGATAAACACAGGCAGTGGAATTCCCATTGCTCATTGGTGCTTTCAGTCACAGAGAACCTTTTGCATGGATTAAATGACCTATACACACAAAGCAAAGCAAAACGAAACCAACCAACCAACCAATCAAACAACAACAGCTACCCCAAAACAAAATCAAACAAACAAAAAAACAACCAACATGCAATTGGTAGGTGAGGGTCCACAGATCAAGGTGTTCCTATAGAAAGTGTACTTCTAACAACAAATCGTCCCTGCTAGAGGAATGTGTTAACTTAATAACTCCACCCCAACCTGCAGCCTGCAAAGTCTAGTACAAAAGACCATCAACAGGGAGAAATAAATGCTGTCAACACAGCTAGAACAAAATACTGTCTGAAGCCATAAATTCTTCATTTAATTTTATACTTATTTTTATTATTGTTTCACTAATTTATTTATTCACTTAACATCCAGATCACAGACCTGTTCCCATAGTCTCTCTCATGCAGCCTTCTCCCCCTTCTCCTCTGATTATAATTTTTGTACTTTGTTCATTTGTTGTGTTTTAGTGTGTATGTTGTTTAAATAGCTTCTCATAATTTCCCTTTCCTTCTCTACACCTAACATATATGGACAAGAATTTCTGGAAAGGAGCTAAGTTGCCAAAGGCTGAAAGACTAATTAAAATTTCAGTAACATGGAAAAGTTGGGTTACTGTAGTTCCAGAGCCTAGTTATAATTTACCTTGAACTATTTTCAGAATAGCCATTCCTTGCCCCTCTATGGCCAGGCAAATTTCATCTGACAGATAAAAATAATTTGAAATGTGTTAGCTTAACAGCATGCTAGTTTTCCACCAGTCAGTTGCCAAAGAGTATTGTCAGACAGTATCTAAAGCTTATGACATTGTTCTTCCCATCTTGTTAAAACTTTTCTACCTGACTCACCAATGTATTTGAAAACTGCCTTGATTTATGGCTTGCTTTGTTCTGTTGCTATAAAATGTTCCTGAATTGCTACCTCATTGGAACATAGTATTTGGGGAAATTCAAATCTATGTTGTTCCCTGGACTATGGTCACTCATTTTTGGTGCGAATAAACCAGATTTTATGCCTTTGTGGTGATAGCTATTTCTTTTGTCAACATATGCAATGTTTTCTCCGCTGCATCTCAGATCTCTCCTTTGCCCACACACTTACTTCTCTTTCCCACTCATTTTTCTTCATCTTCTTTTAACTTTGCTTATTGATAGCCTTGGCTTTAAAAAACTAGAAATTGCAGTTTTTTTCGGGGTCTATTCGAGTGCTCATATCTTTTACTAGGGTCGTGACTGAAATATAAGACTGTCATCTGCTGCCAGGTGACACACGGACAGCTGTCAATCATCATGTCTGTACTGCAGTTGGCTTCTCCACAAAATAGAGGAAAGGAACAAAGGTCTAAGTAACAACTTGCTAAGCAGATTCACATACAGCAAACAAAATCTTTTGAGGGAAAAAATGCTGAAAGACAAATCCACGTCTACAAAATCCAGAGAATGCAAAAGAAAATGTGGCTGGGTCTTTGTTGATGGCCATGGCCTGAGCTACCGCCCAAGGTCATATGGATGTCTATGGTCTGTGCTGTGTCCTGAAGCATCGCTGCTGCAGGGAGTCACATGGATGTGGGTGGCCTGTGCTGCCACCTGTGTCTACAGTGATGTTTCTGATACCAACTGTATCGCAGGGCCTAATCAAGGTTTGTGGCTCTACTACAACCAGGAGTTCTTTTCCTAGTCTGTGCTAATGCCAGAAACTACGTGCAAGCTTTTGTGGTTTGTGAAGAGCAAATAAGTTACTTTTTCAGTGATATTAATAACTACAAATACACAGTTAAGAAAGAGGACCATGGGAGACTTCTGTGATTACTCTTACCTCCATACCAACTTCCTCATCCCTAATAGACTAGACAGGAAGGCATCAGAGAGAATTCTTAAAAATGCAGGGGTGTTACCTTCCACAGTAGATGACTTCCAGCAGTGCTGCAGGAGGGAAGGACTCAGCTCCATTTAGAGGACTGGGCACTGAGAGTTTGGCCATATCTCATCAAATATAAAAATGATACACATTGGAACTTTTTTTTTTTTTTTTTTTGCTGGGAAGGGGAGGCAACAAGGCTGGAGGTAGAACAGGGAAGGACTGGGAATCAAATGTGATAGGGGTGTATGGCATTAAATCCCCAAAGAATCAATAAAATTATTATGTTGAAAAAAAGATCAATGAATGTCGTGAACTCACATAAAAACTTTTGAACGAAGTAAGGAAAGAAGGAAGAAAGGCAATTTAGAACCTAGACAAGAAAATTATCAAAGTGGAAGAAGTAGCTTGATTGCTTGGGTGAAAAAACATATATAGAAATGAAAAATTGCAGCAGTTTAGACAAACCTATGTGAAAGGATTAGCAAGATAAAAATTGATAACCATAAAGCATATAAGCTCAAAACTCCTTGAATAGATACCAAGAATAAATAGCAACACTGGAGGTATCAAAAGACCTAGTCATAAATTACATCACATATGTCCTACTTTGTTTTCTGTTGCTATGATAAACATCATGACCACATGACACTTGGGCAAGGAAATGTTTATTTGGCTAACATGTCTGTTTCTTAATCCGTCACTGAGAGAAGCTGGGGCAGGAGTTCAAACAGGAACATAAAGGCAGAACCTGAAGCAGAATGCATGGAGGAATGTTCCTCCCAGGTTTGTTTTCTTCTGGCTTGCTCAAATACATCTTTCTGAAACCCAGGAGTACATGCCCAGGATGTAACTGCTTAGAGTGGGTTAGGCCCTCCTCCACTATTTAGCAATCAAGGAAATATTCCAGACATGTCCCACAGGCCAATTTGATGGATGTTATTTTTCAAATTAGGTTCCCTCTTCCCAGATGACTCTGTTTGTGTCAAACTGACAAAACCACACTTGATCCCTTGTCAACTTGACACATTGACACATCACTATTCCCCCATAACCTCTCCTTTTCAATAGGTCCTCAAGACTTTGTGCTAATATCACAATACAAAACACAGTCTAATTTCAAAACTTTCACAGTTTTTAAATCCACTTGATAAGTCCATGTTCTCTTTTAAAAATACAATCTCTCGTAATTGTGAATTGTAAAGTCCAAAACAAGTTTTTTTATTTCAAAAAAGGATGAACTACATCTTTTTTGAATCATAGTAACAAACAGATCAAACCAAAACAAAATTTTGCCAGTGTAAAAGACTCCACATGCAGATCTGGAATTCACTTATAATCTGGCCTCCAAACAGTTAAATAGTTACACATTTCCAGCTCTACCACTTGTAGTACACATTTTTTCTTGTAGACTTATGCTAGTTTCACACAATACCTGCCACTGTTGGTAGGCATCCTACAGCCCCTGGCATCTCCAATGTGTGTGTCTTCAATACACCTGATGCCACAGCTTCAATGATGGCCTTTCTTGTCAGGCTTTCAGATTGAAAAGCAATTTTACCCTTATCTGGACCTCAGATTCTGTCCTGAACTGTTCTGTTCTGTACTGACCATAAAGAAATACTTTCCTGAAGATTTCACATTAATGATACTTGTTTTTTTATTAATCATGAATAGAGGAATTTTCATCTAGCAACATGGCTGCTCTGGCTAGGAATCGCACACATCCAAAGACCTAGATCTGTGTGATTCAGCTAGAATGCAGACACACCACACCTTTAATCCTTCTTTACCACTAGAGAATGCAAATTTAAACTGCTTTGATACTCCATCTCACCTTATTTAAACCACCAAATTCCAAATAACAACGAAGGCTGAGGGAGAATGTGGGAAAGGGGGGACATTTTTCACTTTTCACTACTTGTAAGAATAGAAATCTGTACAACTAATGCATAAATCACTATGGTATTTCCTTAAAAAGGTGATATATATGTATAATATATATTTTTCATTTATCATTTATGTAATATATAAAATTACATATATATATGTGTATATATATATATACATTATATATATATATATACACACACACACACATATATATATATATATATATATATATATAATATATATATATGATATATATCTGAAACATTATAAGTCAACATATTCAGAGATTCTTGTGTATTTATGTTTACTGTTCCCCTATTCATAAAAGCAAAAATATTAACCCACTCTAGATGTTCTCTATTAAACAAACAAATGGGTAAATGATTATGGTATACATACACAGTTGATTATATTCGTCTATTTTAAAAGCTGATACCATAACATTTTTCAGGTAAATTAATGGAACTGAAAATAATTACATTAGATGAAACAAACCCACCTCAAAAAGAAAAACAGATACCACAGTTTCTCTCATATGTGAAAGCTACATTTTTGAATTACATATAAGTTGCATAAGTGTGTGTAGTTCATCTAACTGGAAAGAAGATAGTGAAATGGGAGAAAAATTATCTTAAAAGGAGAAAGAAGAGAAGGCTATAGAATACATTATTGACATGAAAAAAAGAAGGGAAAATTTTCATAAAGGAAAGGGACTAGTGGGTAGGTGGGAGCCGAAGAGAGGTGGGTAAGAACAAGGAATGAAATGAAAAAGAATATAATATCAATATATAAAGATGTCATGTTAACCCTATTATTTAATTCATTTTAAAAATTAATAATCTGAATGGTTAATCCAAATGCAATTATAATTGCATTCTCTATAAAATACAATATGGATCAATATGTATGCTCTATGGAACATTCAACCACATGGGTCTAATCTGAGTTTTGTCTACTGAAGCTACGTTTCTGATAGATACACAAAATGTTCTAAACTGTGTGTGTTCAAATTAGAAGGATATCAAAGAAAGAAAGCATCAATTTTCTCAAGTATAAGTGAGCATGAATCAGGATTGTGCCTTCAAACTTCTTCAAACACGTATTTGTCTTGATTACCAAAATAAACCTTTGAAGCCAATTTTTACAGTGTAGGTAAATATACATGGTACACAATGATATTAAAAGAAAATAGAAAATTACCAGGGTTATTTCTTGTTATAAAATTGAACATAAGCTAGTTTGGATAGATCACCTGCAGTTCCTTCGGAGCCTCCCCATGCTGAGAGAAACTCTTGCTCAATGAATGACTCAACCCTGGACTCTGCCTTGGTTATTGGTCCCTCCTTTACCACTGAGCTATACCTTCTGTCACATCATTCCCTCCTATCCCTTCTCACTTTTCCTTACCAGAAGAAAATGAGTGAGAAGAATTAGAACACAGCCTCCTTCTTTATAATAGGCTGTTCCTTCTAAATGTCAATTTCATTGCTTTTAAGTACACAATGATCGTTAAACCATGTAATGTTAAAAAATACTCTGGGCATTAATTCAACATTTTTTTTCAGTATTAATTTACAGGAGTTGCTAATTTTCTGGTTATCTTTAAGATCAATGAAAACTTATCAGTGTCCTTCATTTTTTTTCAGCTATATTCAGCAAGAGTAAACTAAGTAATATGATACCTTTCTAGTTCCATGAAATAAAAAAAGAAATCAATTATGTTTTGTGGGGCATGAAAGTCAAATAAATTCTATTATAATCCAATCTATGACACACTTCACATATTTATTATATTCTACATTGTGAATGAGAACTTATATAGCTTATTGTAACTTTTATTCTCTATCTTTGGGAAAATATTAAAAGGATTACAATAATTTACTTAACTGTCTCAAAATTACATCAGAAGAAACACTAGAATATTCTTAAGACCATATAAAATTTAAGAGTATTTCATTCAGTGAATGGGCTGCATGTCGACAACTTACCGTCCAAAATCTACCAATGTCTGGTAGCATTACTCTGTGAGTTGCAGTGGAACTTACCCATGCTTTCTATTTAAGAAATAGTGATTGTCAAAGCAGTGTTGATTAGTATTTGTGGCCTGATTGAGCTTTCTCTGGTCCACAGGAAGCTAACTGCCTCCACATTGTCCTTTTGTGTTGAAGGTCTTTGCAATTGTGTGGACCTTTTAGCTCTATAGAAAGCTTGAGCCCTGTGAGAGGTACAACTCAATGAAAGGGCAAACAGGATTGCATGCTGTTCTCCCTCCTCACAGTTATGGGTAATCAATGTCCATTTAGTTGTGTTCTCTAACACACAGTGCCTGCTATTTAAATCAAATGAAGAATATTTCATATGTTTGCTAGTTGCATTGATTATACTGTTTCTCATTACTTGAAGCTAAAAAAGGGAAAATTTTAAACACAAAAAGGAGTATCAATAATTTTCAGTAAGGAAATCCCTGTTACATCAAGAATATATAGATGGATATCATTCTGTCTGTAAAAGAAGCCAATTGGGAATGAAGTGTAGATGAGAGAGAAAGAAAGAAACCGCACTTCATGATGGATGAAAGCCTCAGGGGTATCCAGCTGTCCTTAGAAGTACATCTGTGGATAGACACAGATATGTTTCTATTTTCCTTATAAGGAATAAAGTTGAATTTGTTTATTTCTTGTCCAGTAGGCATATCTACATCTAATAAACACTCATTGAAAGAGAGTATAGAGACAACAATTGAAAAGTATAGAGACAACAAGATTTGAGGACCATAGAAAATTTTGGAGAAGAATTTGGCAAATAACCTGAAATGAAGAAAGTGATTATCCACATAGGCACAGTTACACATAAGAAATAAACATGGGGAGAATAATATGGGTTATACATTGAGATGCTTTTCCGTAAAACATTCACACCTTCACACATACACACACACATACACACCTTGCCTCCCTATGGAAACACAATAATAACTAAGTAGAAACAAGCTGACATTACATTAAAGTTGATAGTCTTAGTAACAAAGTTGTCATTGATAATTTATATCATATGAAGTAATACCACACAAAAATCTAGACCAAGGTCACATAGACATGAATATTTGTCCAATAAGATCTCTAGTAGTTTCAAAAGATTTTTTGCCTACCTGTCCTTATACAACCTCTTTAAAACTGATGTAGTTTAATAGTCAGATGAGGGTTTTAATAATGAGAAAACTGACTCATCTAAGGGTTAAACACAAAGTTTTTTCTGGGGGAAGAAGACTCAGTTTCAAGTATTTAATCATTTACTCTTAGTAAATTTTAATTAAAACTGGGAGATGTAGTCAGACAAAGCATAGGAACAGAGATAAGGGGAATGTGAGTCGCTGACTCACTATTCTGTCAGTTTTTACTCTACAACATTCTGCATTTGCTGGTTCCTAGCATTCTATGTCTCAGTCTCAAGAACTACTTTCTATCAATGGCAAACTTGTATGTTTCCCTGGGCTAAGACTGCTCTCCAAGCCATATCCTGCACCAAAGGAGTCATTCCCAGTGAGCTTTACTAAAGATTTAAATTTACTGTAAGTACAACTTAACATTTCATTTCGTATTTCTATAGCAGAGTTTTTTTATTTTCAAATTTTAAATATTAAGGAATGTAGAAGAATGAATACATTTATTTCTGTCTTCTATACTCCCATGACTTAGTAATGAATATAATAAAGTTAGTTAAGTTTTTATTTCATTTTTCTACATATAAACTTTTATTCATTTATGAAGACACATCAATCATAAGAAAAATCATTTCTGACTGGTGGTAGAGCACCTGTTCAGGGAGTAGTTGACAGTTCTTGTGTTATAATAAATGATTTGTATTCAAATAGAAAAAAAATCATTGGAGCCATGTATAATTCTAAAGATTTTAATCATTTTTAGCAGAAGAATAACTCAGTGAGCAGAAGATTATTGATTGGGTAATTTGCATTTTGTTTAAATGTTAAAATGGAAATCAAATAGTAGAGGCCTTTGAACATCTTATTAAGGAATTACCAAAGTTTAAAGTGCTGGATATTTTAATCATCTTGACTTGATCACTTTTTAATACCCAAAATAATATCAATCAAAGATCACATTTCATTCATAATACACAAAGATATTATGTCAATCAATAACATGTTTACTCTGTTGTTTTTAACCATAACTAAGATTTTTATCTAGTTTTCTTTGAATATTTAATTTATATTATATTTTATTATTACTGTTGTTGTATTAGCTTATCGAGTATACCACACAATAGCCACTGTACAGGGAAACAACAGAATCTCTTGCCCTATACAGTTCATAAAACAAATCCAAACAATCTACCTAAACTGACATATTATAGGAGAACACACAAATTAGTATAATACAGTTAAACATCCAATAATATCTCATAAAGTTTCTTCTCTCTTTTTTCATTCTGAGTTTTCAGTTTCTATTTAAAAGATAATACACAGTGGCCAGTTTGAACTAATGGAGTTCTATTAGAACACATAGGAAACACTCAGAACCATGGATCTGGAACATATTGTCAGGCATTATCTACTACCACAGGCCTGGCTTGAGAAGATTTCTCTGACTATCATGATGACAAAATAATTTTGGCTTTGCTACAGTTGAGATTTTGAATCTAAGATGCTCTCACCTCACCTTGCCTCAAATATCTCATGCTGAAATGCTTCACTTAAGGCTTGTCACTACTATGAAGCATAAAAGCACAACTTAGTCTACTCCAGCCAGGGAAGTCCATTTCCATAGTGACTCTGGTCCTTCATATTTAAAAAGCAATGTCCAAAAGATTGCACCATATCAGATGACTCCAAGCCAGTGTCTGTTCTTAGAAGGAAAAGAAGCTGAACACAGTGTTAATAATTTTACTTTGAGGAGATAGCATTCAGTAAGGCAGGGTTCAGCGTACAGGCATTTCAAGATACAGAAAGCAAGTTCAAAAGATCTGAAACATCTCTGAATGTTAGATAGTCATTATTTTTGCAAAAAAAATCTCTTATTAAATTTCAAATTTAAATGTTCATTTATCTTAAATACAGAGTTTTTTTTCTGTTACATTTTTGAGATTATAATATAATTTCAGTGTCTCTCTCTTTCTTTTCCTCTGTAGGTAAGTCTGACAGGACTTCCTGTTGTGAAACTAGTGATGCATTTCTAACAAACTTCCATTGTTGATAATCCTCTTGGTCCGGGGAACACACTTGGAGAGCCGTTTGTTCACTAATTTTAGGATGATGCGAGTGTGAACTTATGTTTGAATGAGGCCTGTTGCTTAAGCATTATGGTATGTCTGGAGACTGAACCGCAGTTAGCTGCAGCAGAAGAGAGGACAAGAGATGAGAGAGGACAGAATCTATAACACTGCAGTTCAAGATTTAGTTGAGCCAGAGTTTGTCTCCACCTCTACTTTTGTCAATCACATGAATCAGTGACTCTCCCATACAGCTTATTCTAACTTAAAATGAGGTTTTACTTAATGGGAAAAAATTGTTAGGTTTTCAAAGTAATTTAAAATGAAATTTCGTTTCATTTCAGTATCCATTCACAATCCAAGTTTTGTTGAAGAAATATTGTAAGAGGCCTGGCAGCACCAGGGACACCAGGTAACCCTTCAAACCACTCCCCCCAAGCTCTCTGGAAGCACCCCTAGCAGTGGTAAACTACACCCCATACACTGTGTTCCATTTCCTGCCCCACAATTCTACCTGCTTTCCTGGAGACTTGCCAACATCACAAAAAAATAGGTAAGATCCTGCCCCAAGCCCTGGCTCACACTATTCCCCCAAAACAAACCCATTAGTCTTAAACTCTACTTGACCCTTGGACTCCATTTTCCAGCTGACAACCCCACCTGCTTTGCTTGATGCCAGCTGGCACCAGGGACTCCCAGGATACACTGGTACTAGGGACCTGAGAGGAATGGTTAGCACCTCAAACCCCAGAATCCCTGCAGATCACAAAAACCTCAGCAGAACACCATACTGGACTTGAATACCTGCTAGTCACCAGAAACCCAGGCCACTCAGGCCAGTAGACAGATAGGAAAGAGACAATAAGGGAAAAACATACACATTGAACAAAGATAAACTCAGAGATTAGCATCCAAACCTATAACAACCACAAAACCCAGATACCTAAAAGCCACCACAAAAACAGAGTCAACAACAGCCAGAGTAATATAATACCACCAGAGCCCAGTTATCCTACTTCTGCAAGCCCTGGATATTCCAACACAGCTGAAACACAAGAAAATGACTTCAAACACAGGCTTATGAAGACGATAGAGGCCTTTAAAGAGGAAATAAATAAATCCTTTAAAGAAATAGAGGGAAATACAAACTGATGAAATCCTGGAGTTAGAAAACCTAGGGAAGAGAACAGGAACTATAGATGCCAGCATCATCAACAGAATTCAAGAGATGGAAGAGAGAATCACAAGCATACAAGAAACAATAGAAAAATTGCTACATTGATCAAAGAAAAGGCTAAATCTAAAATGTTTCTGACACAAATATCCAGGAAATCTGGGACACTATGAAAAGACCAAACCAAGAATAATGGTAGATAAAGGGAAAGATTCCAAGCCCAAAGATCTAGTATATATGTTTGACAAAATCAGAGAAGAAAATTTCCTTAACCTAAAGAAAGAGATCCCTATGAATGTACAAGAGGCTTGCATAACACCAAATAGATTCTACCAGAAAAGAAAATCCTTCCACCACATACTAATCAAGCACTCAATGGACAGAACAAAGAAATAATATTAAAAAGTGCAAGGGAAAAAGGCCAAGGAACATATAAAAGCAGACCTATCAGAAATACACTGGACTTCTCAACAGAGACTCTAAAAGCCAGAAGGGTTTGGACAGATGTCTTGTAGACTCCAAGAAACCACAGATGTCATGCCAGACTACTACAACTAGCAAAACTTTCAATGACCATAAGAGAAAACAAGATAATACATGACAAAATCAAATTTAAACAATATTTATGTATAAATACAGCCCTATACAAAATACAAGAAGGAAAACTCCAACCTAAGGAGGTTAACTACACCAAGAAAACACAGGAAATAAATAATTTCATACCCACAAAACTAAAAGAAGGGGAACACACACACACACAACTAACAGCAATATCAAAAGTACAAGAATTAACAGTCATTAGTCATTCATATCTCTCAATACCAATGGATTCAATCCCTAATAAAAAGTCAAAGGCTAACAGAACAGATGTGAAAACAGATTTCATCATTCTGTTGCATACAAAAAACGTATCTCAACATCAAAGAAAGCATTACTTCAGAGTTAAGGGCTGGAAAATATATTTCCAAGTAAACAGACCCAGGAAGCAAGGTAGCATTCTAATATCTTATAAAATAGACTTTCAATCAAAATTAATCAAAAGAGATGGGAAATAATACTTCACACTCACCAAAGAAAAATACCTACCAAGATGTCTGACACTCTCAGAAACCACAGTTGCCAGCCTAGACTGCTATACTCAGCAAAACTTTCAATCACAATAGTTGGAGAAAACAAGATACTCCATGACAAAACCAAATTAAATAATATCTATTCACAAATCCAACCGCACAGAAGATACTAGAAGGAAAATTACAGCCCAAGGAGGTTAACTCCACCTAAGAGTCATGGACAATAAATAATTCAACAACAGCGAAGAAGAATAAGGAGGAGGAGGAGGAGGAGGAAGAAGAGGAGGAGGAGGAGAAGCAGAAGAAGAAGAAGAAGAAGAAGAAGAAGAAGAAGAAGAAGAAGAAGAACAGGACACACATAAACACCACCACCACAACCACCATCACCACCACCATCACCATCGCCATTAAAATAACAGGATTAATAATCATTGGTCATTAATTTCTTCAAACATAAATGAACTTAGTTCCTTAATAAAAAGTCACAGGCTAAAAGGATGGATACAAAAACAGGATATATCATTCTGCTGTATATAAGAAACATACCTCAGCAATGAAGACAGACATTATGACCAAGAAATAGAATTTCAACCACAATTATTCCAAAGAGATGGGAAAACACACTTCATACTCATTTAAGGAAAAAATCTACCAAGATGACATCTCAATTCTTAATATCTATGCCTCAAATGTAAAAGCACCCACATTTGTAACAGAAACACTACCTTTTGACTACTAAAGCTTAATTCACACACCAAACCCCACACATTAAAAGTGGGAGACTTCAGCGCCCCTCTCTCATCAATGGACAGGACATGCAGATAGAAACTGAACAGTGAAATAATGAAACTAACAGATGTTATGAATCAAACAGTCATAGCAGATTTCTACAGAACATTTCACCCCAGCTCAAATGAATATACTTTCTTCCTGCCACCTCATGCAACGTTTTTCAAAATTGACCATATACATAAACACAGAGCAAATCTCAACAGATAAAAGAAAATTGAAATAACTCCTTGTATCTTATCAGCCCACCATGGATTAAAGCTATACTTCAACAACAGAAACAACAGAATGCCTATAAAACCAAGGAAACTGAACAAGTCCCTACTCAATGATCACTGGGTCAAGGAAGAGATAAATAAATTGAAGACTTTCTAGAATTCAATAAAAATTAATGTACATCATACCCAACCTTATGAGACACTAGGAGAGCTGTACTCTCATAGGAAACTTCATAGCACTAATTACCTTAATAAATAGAGTAGCGATATTTCATACTAGCAACTTAACAGAGCATCTGAAAGCTCTAGAATGAAAAAAAAGCAAACATACCCAAGAGGAGTAGATGACAGGAGATAATCAAGCTAAGAGCTGAAATCAATAAATTAGAAACAAAGAAAACAACAGAAAGAATCAAGAAAACCATGAGTTGGTTCCCTGAGAAAATCAACAAAGTAAATAAACTATTAGCTAAACTAACTAAAAGGCAGAAAGAGAATATCCAAAGTAACCAAATCAAAAATAAAAGGGGACATAACAGACACTGAAATTTTACTACAAAAACCTATACTCCACAAAATTGGAAAATCTGAGTGAAATTGATATTTTCTTAATAGATACTATTTACCAAAGTTAAAGTCAAGACTAGGTAAATAGCTTAAATAAGCATATAATCACTAATGAAATAGAAGCAGTCATTAAAAGACTCCCTCCAAATACAAACAAAAAACTCAGGGCCAGATGGTAGTGCAGAATTCTACCAGACTTTCAAAGAGAGTTAATACTAATACTCCTTAAATTATTCCCTAAAATAGAAACAAAAAAAATTGCCAAATTCATTTTATGAAACCATCATTTTATGATGCCTAAGCCACAAAAATGACTCAACTAAGAGAATTTCAGACTAATCTCCTTTATGAACATTGATGCAAAAATATCCAGTAAAATACTTGCAAACCAAATACAAGAACACATCAAAAACATCATCCACCATGATCAAATAGGCTTCCTGCCAGGAATGCAGACACGGTTCAACATATGAAAATCCATCAATGTAATCAATCAACCATATAAGCAAACTGAAGGAAAAAATAACACATGATCATCTCATTAGATGATGAAAAATCCTTTGATAAAATTCAAAACCTTATCATGTTAAAGTTTTTGGAGATACCAGGGATACAAAGCACATCCATAAACACAATAAAAGCATTACATGTCAAACCAACAGACAAGACCAAATTAAAGCAATTCCACTAAAATCAGTGCAAGACAGAGCTGTCTACTCTCTCCATATCTATTTACTATAATCTTTGAAGTTTTAGCAAGGCAATTAGACAACTAATTGAGATCAAATGGATGCAAATTGGAAAGGAAGAAGTATCTCTCTGTGCAGATGATATGATAGTATATGCAAGTGACCCCCAAAATTTTACCAGGAGAAAACTCCAACAAATGATAAAAACCTTCAACTAAGTGGCTGCATACAAAATCAACTCAAAAAAATATCAGTAGATCTACTTTATACAAAAGATAACTGTTATAGCTGGGTCCTCAGGTAATGCTATGTCCAATTTTCTGAGGAACCGCCAGACTGATTTCCAGAGTGATTGTACCAGCTTGAAATCCCACCAATAATGGAGTGTTCCTCTTTCTACATATCCTCGCCAGCATCTGCTATCACCTGAGATTTTGATCTTTGCGAATGGTGTGACTGGTGTGAGGTGGAATCTCAGGGTTTTTTGATTTGCATTTCCCTGAAGACTAAGGGTATTGAACTTTTCTTTAGGTGCTTCTCAGCCATTCGAGTTTCCTCAGTTGAGAATTCTTTGTTTAGCTCTGTACCCCATTTTTTAAATCAGATTATTTGATTGTCTGGAGTCTAATTTCTTCAGTTCTTTGTATACCTTGGATATTAGCCCTCTATCAGATGTGGGATTGGTAAAGATCCTTTCCCCATCTGTTAGTTGCCATTTTGTCCTATTGACAGTGTCCTTTGCCTTAGAGAAGCTTTGCAATTTTATGAGGTCCTATGTGTCAATTCTTGATCTTAGAGCATAAGCCATTGGTGTTCTGTTCAGGAACTATTCCCCTGTACCCAGGTATTTGAGGGTCTTCCCCACCTTCTCTTCTATTAGTTTCAGTGTATGGGAAAGGGGATCACATCTGAAATGTAAATAAAATATCCAATTAAAAAATAAAAAGATAAAAAAAAAATAACTGGACTGAAAAAGAAATAAGAGAAACAACACCCTTTAAATAGCCAAAAATAATACAAAATATGTTGGTGTAACTCTAATCAAGCAAGTGAAAGAGCTGTATAACAAGAACTTCAAATCTTTGAGGTGCAAATTTAAATATATATATCACAAGATGGAAAGATATTCCATGATCAAGGATCAGTAGGATTAATATTAAAAAAAAAATGGCCATCTTACCTAAAGCAAGCTACAAATTCAATGTAATTCCCAACAAAATTCCAATACACATCTTTACAAATCTTTAAAGAACAATCCTAAACTTCATATGGAAAGCAAGCAACTAATAAAAGAGAAAACAAGGTAGCTAAAACAATCTTATATAATAATAGATTGTTATTATAATGGAAGTTCTGGAGGTATCATTATCCCTGTTTCAAGCTGTACTACAGAGCAATAGTAATAAAAACCACATAGTATTCGCATAAAACCAGACAAATTCATCAATTGAATCAAACTGAAGATCCAGAAATAAACCCATACACCTTTGGAAACTTGATTTTTGACAAAGAAGCCAAAACTTTATAATGGAAAAAAGAAACTGTCTTCAATAAATGGTGTTGGACTAACTGGATGTAGAGGATGCAAAAGATCCATATTTAGCACTTTTCACAAAAGTCAAAATCAAATACCTCAACATAAACTGGATACATTAAATTTGTTAGAAAAGAAAGGGAGGCATAGTCTTGAACACATAGACACAGGAGACATTTTCCTGAACAGAATACCAACAGCTCAGGCACAAAGAGCAACAACTAATAAATGTGACCTATGAACACGAAATCTCCTGTAAGGCAAAGGACACTGTCAATAGGATAAAACAGTGGCCTATAGATTGGACAAACATCTTCACCAGCCCAACATCCAACAGAAACTGATATCCAAAATATATAAATAACTCAAGAAACTAGACAGCAACAAACTAAATAACACAATTACAAAATGGGGTATAGAACTAGACAGAGAATTCTCAACAAGGGAATCTCTAATGTCCAAGAAGCATTTAAGTAAGGAAAATTTCAAGTAAATACCAATCAAATCTACTCTGAGATTCCATTGTATGCTCTTCAGAATAGCCAAGGTCAAAAATTCAAGTGATAGCACGTGCTGGCAAGGATGAGGAGCAAGGGGAACATTTCTCCATTTCTGGTGGGAGTACAAACTTGTACAACCACTTGAAAATCATTTTGGTGTTTTTCTCAAAAAGTTGGGAATTGTTCTACCTCAGGACACAGCTATACCATCCCAGGGCATATACCAAAAGATGTTTCACCATGACATGGGGACACATGCTCAACTATGTTCATATCAGCTTATTCAGAATAGTCAGAAACTGGAAGCAACCTAGATGTTCTTCAGCTGAAGAATGGATAAACTGTGGTACATTTACACAATGGAATATTAATCTGTTATTAAAAACAATGACATGTCAAATTTGCAGGCAAATTATGGAACTAGAAAAGATCATACTGATGAGTGAAATAACCCAGACCCAGAAAGACAAGCATGGTACATGATCACTTATAAGTGGATTTTAGACATAAAGTTCAGAATAGTTATGCTACAATCCACAGATCTAAAGAAGCTAAGTAATTAGGAGAGCCCAAGTAAGGAAGCCTGAATCTCATTCAGAAGGGGAAATAGAATAGACACTGGGGTGAGGTTGGATGGAGGGAACTGGGTGGAGAAAGTTTTGTGGAGGGGAGCAAGAGAGATCAAGTGGGTGAGGTGGACTGAAGGAAAGAGTACACAGAGAGGACTGGAATTGGTGTGTGTGTTGGGGGGCATTTTGGGATGAGCTAGAAATTTAAAACAATGGAAACTCCCAGGAATTTCCTGGGAAGACTAAGAAGACTCCTAGCAATGGGGATATGGAACATGAAAAGGCCATGTACTGTAAACAGAAAAAACTTCCAATGAAGGGACTGGGACACCAACCCAACCACAAAACTTTAGATCCACAATTTGTCCTGCCAACAAGATATGTAGGGGTAAAGTTGGAACAGAAATAGCAGAAACTGAGGGAATGGTCAACCAATGACTGGTCCTGCTTGAGATCCATGGCATGAGAGAGAGCAAATGCTTGACACTATTAATGATATTCTGCTAGACTTTCAGACAGATGCCTAGCACAATTGTCATCTGAGAGGCTTCACCCAGCAATTGATGTAAACAGATGCAGAGATCTAACCAAATATTAGGTAGAACTTGGGGAATCCTATGGAAGAGGGGAATGAAGAATTGAAGGAGTTAAAAACAACTCAAGAAAACAAACAGAATCAACTGACCTGGTCCATTGGAGCTCAAAGGCCTGAATGGCCAAACATGAGATGGACATAGGCCCTCTCCATATATTTAACAGTTGTGGAGCTGGGTCTTCATGTAGGACTTCTAATAGCAGAATCAGGGGCTATATCTGACTCTGTTGCTTGCCTTTGCATCCCTTGACCCTAAACTGGGCTGCTTTGTCTAACTACACTAGGAGATGTGCCTAATTCTACTGCAACTTGAATTGCAAAGACAGGTTGATAGCCAAAGAAGACCTCTACTTTTCAGAGGAGAAAGAGATGGCAAGAGGGTGGGGTTGGGGTGACAGGGAACGACTGGGGGAGAGAAGGGAGGGAAAGATATGACCTGGATGTAAAGTATATAATAAACAAACAAACAAACAAACAACATATAAACAAAAAAAAAGCCACTCTAGGAAAATGTATGCTTCTGGGGGCACTTCTGAAGAAAAGGCTGAATAATAATGGATATAATAACGTTTGCATTCAGAGTAATTTCCAAATAGGTTCACTGTTTTATGTATCACATGACAGTGTATATAAATATTACATAGTATCAGTTCACCAATTGCTGGAAACTCATGAAACAGATATGGGTAATTATTATGTACTATATTAAAGACAATGATTAATTTCAGCATTTATTTTTATATGTTTTCCATAGCCAATGCATTTTGAAAAGGTTCCTGATATAAACTTATATACTATATGTATAACACACACATTTCTGGCTCTATAGCTTAGAAAATATCAGGAGAGAACTTTCTGGGTTTGCAATATTAGCACTACTGGTTTTATGAATGTTTAGTGACTTATCACAAAACCTTTCAAAAGTCCAAATCCACTTTCATCAAACAAAGCAAGATGACAATGGTTCAGAAAAGGTATTGCAGGATTTGAATGGTCCTGCTATATTATATCCTCAGCACAAGGGAAGGGAACTTCATCCTTGCCCTCCAACCTCTCAAAGCCCAAATCAAAGCCTTTGCCTCTTTTATTTTGTCCCCCTTTCTAAGGGTCTTTTCTTTATACTTCGCTGAAGTGATTTCACTTCTCATCAGTGCTGTAAGTACAAATCCAGCCAGCTATGCCGATGATGTAATTTTCCCCAAGTCTAAATTAGATTTCATATGGAGCATGAAAAGTCAAAGGCGGAGCTCATGCTGCTGTGTGATTTTATTTGGTTTGTAGATGAAGAAGCATGGGGTTTCAAAGTTTGCTGTTTTTATGTCTTTCCTCAAACCATGCTTGTAGTTTATTCAGTATTTGTTAGAGCAAATATAGCAAAAGCCATCAACTTTGATTACTTTCATCATCAGTAAGCACTTTATTCTTGTTGATTTCAAAAGGATTCAGTTTTACAAATAATGTTTACATATGTAGACAAAGAATGAATTGCCTACATCTTACTAACAATGTTATATATTTATATTACACAAGGTTATCAAATTAATGATGCTTTTAAAGTTAAACTTCCAGTGATTTTCTTGAGATAAAATAATTACCCCATTTTACAGATATGACTACCAAAAAATTTACAGAATTTTGTTATGTGCATACAGATTTTTAACAACTCACTTATATTTTTGTACTTAAAATATTGAGTATTCATCAGCAATCTAATACTATCTGCTTAAAACAAACACCACAATAAGCATTACTGAAGACACAAAAGGTTCTCAAATTTTCAAATGATAATAATGTACATGAAGAGTGGTGGTGGTGCATGCTTTTAATTCAGGCACTCAAGAGGTAAAGACAAACAGATCTCTAAATTTAAGGCCAGCCAAGTCTATAGAGAGCAACTTCCAGGACATCTAGGGTTATATACAAAGAAACCCTGTCTAAATAAAACCAATAATAATAATAATGATGATGTACATGTTATAAAATATACAATATGTATACTTAAGTTTTATAAGTAGTGTATTTTTAGTTTTTAAAAGGTGTAATTTTTCTTTTAATTATCTATCATATATTTATTATAGACAAAAATACATTCATCAACTTCTAGCTAAACATTGCTTTCTGTGCTAAAATCACTTAACTAACGTTTCATTTCTTATCATAATTGCTGTCTGGAGATAATTAAGTCTAAGAAGTTACATAGTTTTCATTGGATCAGAGTCAGGAAGAGGGTTGCTAGATCTTCATCTGTATGTTATTGGCAGATGATCCTTCTCCTGTGGTCAGCACCTTTCTCAAACACATTGAATAGCTCCCTGATGTTATTAGCTTACTCTTTCCTTGTTCAACTCATTCAAAACTAAAGGCCCCTGTCTATCATCCCTCTCTCTTAGGCTAACAAGTGACATTGTCCATTTAAAATTGTAGAAACTTCGCATCATAGTGTAGCATATCCAAATGGGAGCTGTTATTTCATTCCTCACCTACCACCTACCTAGCTGGCCAAGAAAAGAACAAGTCCCTCAATTTATATGTCCTAATTCTCTTTCATTTGACTTCTTCCTGTCTCCCTAATCCTCAGTTACTGCCCTGAACCTGCCTTCCTTATTCTTGTTCTTTCCAATACTGTTCCTGGATTTTTTTTTTTTTTTAAATAGCATGGGAACTAGAAAAGATCCAAGTATCTGTGGTTAGTTCTAGACAGATAAAAATTTCCAGAACTGTGATAATGTACTTTGAAATAGTGCCTTAAACATACATTTGACCAATTTTTGGTGATTTCCTTGGGAAGGATGGAGAAGGGTCTTGAGCAAAGCGACTAAGAATACAGTATGATTCCTTTAAGCTGCTCACAGGTTTGATCATGCGGAGTGAGACAATCCTTTCTATGACTTGTGTGGCGTTTTCCATTCTTTTCCTCTGCTCCCTCTTATCCTCCTACATGCCAAGACAGGGAGACAATGCTGTCATTAAAGGATCTGTAGCTGGTGTGCTGATTAACCCTTCTCATGCCTTATAGAACAATTCCTAAACTAAGTTAGAAACTACAAACAGAAGTCGTATCACTCAGAACACTGCAGAAGCTAAGTGACTACTAATACAACTACCATAATAATTTAGTTCAACAATAAGACAAACATAATTACAAATGTTAGCCACTTTTCTAATACACAGTAAATTTTCCTTGGAATTTAATACACAAAGAAGAAATTTCAGTCTCACTTTGTTTAACTTACAAGTGCCATCTAACACCTTTAAGTCAGGGGAAAAGCTTGCTGTGTCATCATATTCACATTCCCAGAATCCTTTTCAGCACTTTCATAAACACATCACCCTTCAAAACGCAGGGACTAACAATCAGCAGAACATTATCAGATCATGGAGATACAGCCATTTTAAAATAATATTCACTTCTACAGAAAGATGTCTCATAAACAAAGGCATAATTAGAGTTGATGAAATGTTGCAGATTGCAAGTGGTAATTATCTCCAGTGGTTAAATTATAAAAATAAACCTTCCTTCAGTCAAATATCCCTTCCTGGAAAAAAATATCTGTGAATTAATATGCTAAGATACAAGGTACCTTTAGGACAAATATTCTGAGGAAGAATATGAAACAATTTGCAATGGAAAAGCCATTTACAACTCATCTGATTTTTTGATCTCTAATTTCTTTGTCTCTGTGGGAAGCTAGTTTGTTTAAAAGAGAAGTTATGTCTTACAATTCTTTGTAAAAGAATGTTGTCAGTAATACATTCTACAATGACCACTGGGTCACTGAAGGACACAAGCAGAAAGTTTTTAAATACCTAAATCAAATTCAAATGGAAATGCATCTTAAAGGAAATTTTAGAATACTAAAAAGGATATTTTAAGAAGTTTGTAACAATGAGCAGTGTGCTAGCTGTAGTCATTTGATAGGAGGAATCTTGATTGAGAAAATCCATAGTTAAGATAGGACTACAGGCAAGACTGAGGAGTATTTTCTTAACTGGTGACTGATATGGAAGGGCTCATATCATTGTGCATGGTTGCATCCTTAGGTTGGTGGTCTTCAGTTCTATAAGAAAGCAGGCTGAGTAGACTATGAAGAACAAGCCAGTAGGCAGCAGCACTCCATGGCCTCTGCATCAGCTCCTGCCTCCAGGTTCCCTCCTTGTTTAAGTTTAAGTTCCTGTCCTGACTTTATTTAATACTGGACTACAATGTGGAAGTGAAAAATTAATTAAACTTTGTCCTCCCCAAGTTGCTTTGGTCAAGGTGTTTCATCCTAGCAATAGAAACCCTAAGTAAGATCAATAGTTACATTAAAAATCAAGAAGAATGCAAATTACTTAATGATTTACCTCAGGATAAAAAGAACAGACAACAACCCAAATCAATATATAGTAAGAAAATATAAAGACTGGAGTGGAATATAATAAAATAGTAGCAGTTGGCATGATGATACATGATGTGTATGGTCAACACACAAAACGTTGTGCTTATTTAATGTGCCCAACCTAATGGCTCTAAGGTAAGTATATATATATTCCACTAAAAACGTGATTATTAATCTATTCATCACCTGCAAAATTACCTTGTGAATTCTAATTTCTTGTTTAAAATAAGAAAGCTGGGACACTGTCAATGGTTCCTCATGGCTGTAACATCTGACCGTGATGACCAACCAAAACCAAATGCTCTGGCCAATACAAGATTTGTCACTGGGAATGCCTATGTTAAACAGAAACTAAATGCTTGAAGTAATTTATTCATATCAAGTTTGGGGACTTAGAAAAATTAGTATATACTTTCATGACACAATTTTAATCTACAAGTCAGTGCACTGTAAAATATATATTAGAATATCTCAAACCCAGTTACTTCAACTGATACCTACATTCTGATAGAGGCACCAAAGCTGTTATTTGTCTCCCCAGATGTGTTTTACAAAAGAATATTTAGTGACCTAAAACAAGCAGGGAGTGTCTCAAGGGAGCGCCTTGCAAAGTGACTACCGCATTGGAGATATATCTTAAACATCAACTGAACTATGTATAATTTTCAAAAGATTTTTGGGAGAATAGTTTGCCAACTATTGAGACAACACTGTAACTTTAAAAGCACAGACAGATAGGCAGTCAAAGCGAAGGAGGACAGAAAAACTGCGGCTCTGGGCTACACTTCACTGTGGCCTTCCTCAGTAGCTGCAAGCTGAGGTTTTCAATTTGAGAATATGATATTTGCTTTAAATTCACTGTATCCCTTTTCTCTATAGTCATGAATGTCACAAAGACCACAGAAACAATCTTGGAAGCAACTCAACTGTTTGCTTTATAGGAGGCCTGAGGTTTCAGACAGCACATCATAGACAGAAGAAGAATTACTGCTGTTCTTGTCTAAATAATGGAGCTCTTACTGGTGATGGCTCTGGAGCGAAAGTCCATTATCTTGGATTCAGTGCCAATTATTTTTAATCATTTTTATCAGAGAGAGCATCAAAATGAGTTATGATAATAGCCATAGGGGAACTAAAGAAGCTTTTTCTTTTCCTCCAATCATCCTTTCTTGACACTGTGGGGTTGAATTTTTCTTCTTACATTGACTTTTCAGGAGACAGAATGTCTGTGCATTCTTTAAAAGTCCCTTTTCTGATACAGTGGCATCTTATGGATTGATGCTTTTTGTCTCTTGAAACATTTCGCAAAGCAGTAGCTTATGAAGTTTCACCCTCTTTACCTCCATTTCTTTTCCTTTGAAAATGGGAATAACTTCTATGAAAACAAAAAGAAATACCGTAGAGTCAGCCAGAGCCTCACAGACTTTTAGACATATGATGATAAAATATCAGTCTCTACAAATCACAGAGAATAAACTTGGAAAAAAGACTTTCTCTGCAGTTCGTAATATATTTATTTAATGTAAATGAAAACAGATACATAGTAGTAGATAAATAATAAAGATGTATTAATAAAGAGACTAAGTTCATAAACTAAATAAATTATTCCCACATCTAAAGGGAATAAACTAAATCTTTGTTTCCTATATTTTCCTGGTTTGTTTCTTGCTACTATCTTATTCTCCTCTGTATCTGATAAAGTAGAAAGATTGATCCTGACACCTGATTTTCTTTCATAAAAATCCCTTTCCTTCCAAAAATGCCAGACAAGGAGAGATTTTAATGAGAGTTTAGAAATCATTTGGTAGGGGACAACCTGGAACCACCTTTTGTGTGGCTTGTGGCAAATTTGTCAATCCCATGTCTAGCCCTCACCTGCAGACCACTCCCACTTAGAGCTATTGCAGGACCAATTCTAGCTGCTGGATTCTAGTCCACTCTTGTCTTCATCCCCTAGAAATGACGAATACTGCCCACTGTTTCTCATCTCAGTTCTGACTCAGAGCTCCCTCTTGCTTGCTCATCTCCAGCCAGGTAATTGGGTTGTTGTTTTGTTTGTTTGTTTTAGTTAGTTTGTTGGTTTTTACTAAATTTCTTTCAGTGGTTGAAAACTAACATAAAAATTTCATTCTATTTTATTCACTTATCGAGAACTTGTGTGTGTGTGTGTGTGTGTGTGTATGTGTGTATTTAAAAGCTAAGGAAGTATTTTTGTTATTTAGAACAAATTGAGATACAATATCACTGTAAAGTAGGAAGAATGTGAAACTGATATAAAAGATTTTGTCTTTTTAAAATAATTTCATCACTAGAAGTCCAATGTGCTGTCCACTACACCACAGAGAATTAGTATTTTTCATACAATATATTTTTGCCATGTTTTCCCCCTCCATTGGCTCATATTCATGTATTTCTTTATGACATCTCAAGAGGCACAGTTCAAGTCAAAGAAATGTCCAAGCATTAATTCAGTATCCAGTATTTCAGCTGTTTCATGAAGAAAATTGTATGAAATAACTAAACAGAGAGCAACATAAAAGCACAGATTTCTGAGCAAACGAGAAAAATAAATCAAGGATGGCAATCAGGTATCTTCTGATCTGAGATATATTTTTCCAGTTAAAAAAAAATCATATTTGCAGAAACAAGATGACAGACATGAAAACAAGCAAACAAGCAAATAAAGCTAATAAAATGGTATAAGCTAGTGTGTAGGCCTCATATATTGTGTACCTATTCCTTCAGAATTAAAACATTCTTTTCCAGGGGTAGCTTGTAGGGAGCAAGTGACATCCTGAGTGGGACTGCTGACATGGGCACAGCCATCTCAAGACCCCTGTGCCTCAGTCCATTGAGAGTGACAAAGCCTTCGCTGAGTAAGGCTCACCGAAATGCAAAGCCTTCCTCCTGTCCAAGTGTGAATGTTGACAACAAGTACAGAAAATGTCCACAGTAGCATTCTTCTCCTACGAATTTTGTAGCATCAAAACTGCTCCCAGGCTACTCTTACTGAGATCAGTTAGACATATCTCTGTCTGGTTGTATATAATAGCCCTGCTTCCTTGTTTATCTATATATAATAGTTCCACCTTATTGTTCAACCATACAGAATAAACATACTGAGCTTCTGTGGCTGCCATGGCTTTTCCATCAGAAAGCCCAGACCATAGGATATCAGCTTTGCTCTGACTGTTAAGGTGAGTCACCGATTCAACAAACCTCAAAGAAAAATTTTCATCAGTTTACCTATGGACTACTCTACAATTAGTCCCTGACTCTCCTTTCAACATATTCTGCTGGGTTAAATTCACCCTATGCTATCCTCTCAGATTTAATATACTGGTATTTTCTTTTTTTTCTCTTCTTTGAATTAAATTTCCTTCATTTTTGGGATCACTAGAAAAGAACAACTTTTAGATGCAGTTTTTCCACATAGTTCTGGCTACCCTTGAATCCTCCTACCTGTCTTCCATGTAATGGGGAATTTAAACCAGCATAATCTAAGAACAGAAGTAAAATGGGGAAAATATTTCCAGTATTATTTTCCATTTGAATAGCACTGATGTATGTGCCCCTACTGGATCATGATGGTATGTTTTGAAAAGAAATGCTCAACTTCCGGCTTTATAGGCCTTGCAATGTATTGCTTATGTTTTAACACCCATGAGCAACACTGCCAGTGCTTGCTCATGTTGCCTTATCTGTACTGTTTTAGCAAGTGTAGGCTGGATATTGAACAAGTAGAGATTATGATTCTTTGACTGCATTTGTGTTTCTTGACACTGGGATTGTCAGCTGTCGTAGGAGAAGCTAATAACTAACAAGCAATCTTCCTGAGATAAGTCTGCATTAAATTATAATCCACAAAAGATTTATTTCAGGAGGCAAGGCCCAGGAAATATCATTTTAGGAAAGATTCCTCCTATTAATATGCTTCTCCTGTTTTTATTAAACATATATAAAAATCACTACGTATTAGCACCCCCTTTTGAGGATCTCTGCAGAAGATGTACTGTCTTGTAGCGATGCTATATAGACAGATAATTTCTTAATCCTTAATGATGATCCTATAAGAATTCCTAAAATTATATTAGAAAGCACTTTTATAGTGGTACTACTATTAGGTTCTCTCTGATAATCAAAACTGCCAGTTTTTAGTAGTCAATTGCTTCTGAAGTAGCAAGCAGGAATCTACTATTCAGAGCACACTACAAGAAGCTGTAAAATCTTTAACCAAAGGTCATAAAAAGGAAACTAATGATTTACTTTAGGTGCTAGGACAGAAGATAAATACTGACTGGGTTTATCTATATAAAATTTCATTAGTACCTTGGTCACAGGAGTTATAGTTTTTAACTCTTCATGAACCTGCAGAGCTGGTGACAGGTGATGAATGTTTAGCCAGATAATTACTCCTAATGGATATGCATATAAACATTCTCTGTTGTAAACTTATTTGATTTGTGAGTTGGATTTATGTGTAAACTTTTGATGAACTTTTTACCATATGATCATGTATTCTGAAAGATGTATAAGTGCTGAGGACAAAAAGGAGACAGAACTGAGTTGAGGACATCTTTATTAGACAGAACTAAACTCAAGAACTTAGAAGAAGAAGGCATAGCATTGGGAGTAATGGTATTGAGAGTAAGGGCATTATTGTGACATTCAGAGCAGAAGAGAGCAAGTTTATAAGGGGAATGCAGAGTGGAATAACTTAGAAACTATAAGGCAAATTAAAATACTAAGAGAGCAATATGCAGAATGCTAAGACGAAAAGGAAAAAAGAAGCTGCAGAGAGAGCAGAGGGAGCAGGCAGACCTATTCTTATGATGAGACAGAACAGGTCCTTTCTTAATAGCAAGATAGGCTTAGTCATCTTCTTATTGAAGAGAACAAAGAGTGAGTTCTTTCTGCACAGGTGCTTGCTCTTTTTTCTCCAAATACATATGTAAGTATGTATGTGTGTATGTAAGTATGTAATTATGAAAATGTATGAAAGGTGGTCCCAACTGGGTTGAATGGAAAAGTAAAAATATACATGTGTCAATCTATATATTGATAAACGTGAGTTTATGCTTGTTTGCTTATGTAAAAGTTTTTCCTTCTGTGAGTGTGATTCTCTTCTCCTGATTCAATAGAAGTTTACTGCTCCAAACTTCCCCCTAACCTGACAGGGGAGAGGCGTGTGAACAAAATGGAAAAGGTTCTAGCAATTAAGCCTTTACTTAATACCCTACTGTTTTATAGTGAAGTGCTAAATGCCAGAGACTGCATTTTCTGGTCTCAAAGGGACTCAAGCAGGTGAGCTACAGTAACTAAGTAACTTAAACTTAGATAGGTAAACGTTTTATTATTATACAGCAACCCTAAATATCTACCAAGACCATGTCTTACCCCCACCCACATTCTTTCCCCTTCACTGCCTCAAGAAAAACCAAGGACAAGAAAGAAGGCCCCCTGGAGCTGGCCCCCAGCATGGGATCTATTTTTCCTCACTTTTGCTGGGCAAGAAAGAGCCTCCAGCACAGAATTCAGCCAAAGAATTCCTTCTTTGTGACATATAGTTGATCCTGCCATCCTGTCAGTGCATGGTTTACTCACTGCCCATTCTCTTCTTAGCAGTTCTTTCAGAACTTAAACAAAGCATGTGTTGTAGGGATTGCTTTTAAATCTTTCCAGAGTAACAAAACAAATCAAATTATTTCTCCAACTCCTTCCTATAAAATGAGAGGCAACATCAACAAGGTGAATCACCCCCAATATTTATGATAAAACTACAATGATTGATGATTAACACAACTGCACACATGTTTATGTGTCTGCATGGAGATAAGTGGATCTGTCCACATGTAGTGCATACTCAGCACTATTGGCTTATCTAATCTAAGTACTTCTGTGCAAACAACAAAAATATCCTACCATTTCAATGTGATCAGCTATGTTCATTTACTGACTAGCTTTGCTTTCCTATTTTGATGCCCATGATTTTTAAAAGACCATGTCTTCATTTTTGTTTAGCCAACTATGCAGAATTAAAATAAAAATTAATGTTAATCTAGCTTACTTTTATAGTTTCAAGTGGTAAACTGTGAAATGTTTGTGATAAAGAAATGCATTTATTCGACTCTTGACATCATGCTGGTTTTGTTTTCAGAGATTAATATGTTAGCTTCCTCAGCACAAACTTATAGCTAATTTTATAGGAAAGGTGACATATGGTAAAGGTGTGTTAGCTTCTCCACATAGTAGTATATTATATTGAGACAATTCTTCTTTTGTTAGCCTCTAAGAATTTCTTTGCTTATTATTGTCTCCATTTCACAGATAATACACAGTTTCAAGTAGCTGTTTATAGGGAGTTACTTTTCTTTTGAGATAGAACTACAAGCAAGGTTTTAGATAAATAAAAGGAAACAAAATATTAACTCATTGAGAGAATAATTAAGAATTCATTTCTTCTGCTTCCAGCAAAACATAAGCAATGCTAAAACTAAGAAAACACTATTTGTTGAAAAGAAAGTCATGGAGCTGGCACACTGGTGAGTTGTTGTTGTTGTGTTTTCTGTGTGTGTATGTGTGTGTGTGTGTGTGTGTGTGTGTGTGTGTGTGTGTGTTGTGATAGTCTCATTGGCTCAAACTGGGTTCATATAACTTCTTTAAAGGATTGATAGGAAATTTAAAACCTAATCCTGCTACAGTGTGAACCATTATATTCAAAGGGAATACCATCATGAGAGTAAAATAATAACACTTGGGTAACTGTAATGACATTTAGCCATTCTTTCTTTTATTAGTATTTTAATAATATTAAGAGAACAGATTAGAACCTGGAGTAAAACAAGAAAACAAGAATGTTCTATGTACACAGCACAAATGCAATGCTTCCACCGGCACAGAGAACCTTTGATTGCTAAAATTCGATTTAATGAGTTACTTAAATGCATGATCTTATGGAAATGTGATAGCTATGGATCGTCTGAACTTGTCAGTTGTCCCCATGCTGCGATAATCAATTTCTCAATGTCAGACTCATTTACTCCTCGAAGAATCCTAAAATAGCCATTTCTCCCCACGACTTTCCCCAGGAATTGGCAGCAATCTGCATGAAGAAACAAAAACATGAAAGTGTTGACCATTATGCTTTGATATTTTTTTAAATCCTTCCTCTACAAACGAAAAATACTATTTAGCTTTAAATTGCCTTTGATTTTTACAGACAATAATGATTAAGCATCTAAATATTTTCTGAATAATGATCAAGGAGTTCTGTCTCTTATATCACATTAATATCCTTGCATGGATTCATTGGCAAGAACCAGAACTGGTGCACCGTAAATGTGATGGCATGTGTGGATTTCAGACTTGACATAAAATAAAATCTCCTGAGACAGGAGTCTCACTGAGGAATTCTGTAGATTAGATTGGCTTAGGAGCATGCCTATGAGGAATTTTTAAAATTTGATTAACTGAGCTATAAAGGCCCATGCCTGAATGCGGGCAGCACCATTTCCTGGGCTGGACTCTGGGCTGAATAAGAGAGAGGAAAAAAAGCATGATGAGAACTTGCTGGCAAGTGTTGTTTTCCTCCTCTTTGCTCCTGACTATGGCTACAATGTGAGCAGTTTCCTCTGTCCTTTGTTCCTGTGGTTTCCCCACTATGGTGCACTAGAATCTAGAAACGGGAGCTGAAATAAACTATTTCTTCCTTAAATTACTTTTGTCTGGGTGTTTTGTCATAATAGAGAAGAAAGTATGATACAGATGCAGGAGAGTTAGGACGCATTCTTGTGTTAAACATCAAATAAACAATATATTATTCTTTGTGTTCAGGAAAGTTATAATCTAATTAATTGTAACCATCCTGTGCTAAGTGCTAAGGTGGATAGAGCCTAGAGTGCACTTGAGGTCACTGTAGCTGCACCATCTTTATTTGTTTGGCTTGGGAAAGGTGTGAACCTGCTCTCCAAAACCCATAGGGAAGGCTGTGCAGAAACTGACCGAACTATCAGTGTAGAGAGATGCTTGAGCAGAAGGAAGCAGCAAAAACTGTAAGCCCTAAACATGAAGCAGCATAAAGAAGTTTATAGAAGTAATTAAATTCTTAAAAATTTTTGTTAGTTCAGCCTATGAGAAATCCTCAGATTTATCATAGGTTATATACCAGCCTCAAACTCACTAGAAAGCCACTTTAGAGTTCTCGAAGCTAAGATTTTCCTCCCTAGAACTAGCTCTATAGACAGAAGCCACCAGACCTGTTTGCTAAATGACTACTTTCAGTTATGTAATCTACTGAAGGCAGAGAATATAAAGTATCTGAGAAAGTAAAATCAGCAGGAATTATAAGTTTTTCCTTTATTCTTTTTCTTTTTAAACTCTGGGGATGATTAGAGAGCTGGGTTTGGTCCAGAATAACATCGAGATCTAAAGGTTGAGTGAGTCAGTACATTGGGAGGCAAAAGAGCTAATGGAGTGTGCAGAGAATGTCATAAAGGCAGGAGAGGCACATGGAGGAAGTTATTTGACCACATCTCAATGCAGTAGACCAGCTCTGTAAATTAGAGACTTCATAACCACAGCTGCCACACTTGGCTTCCATTCACCCTGTGCTGGGTCTAAGATGCAAAGTGATCTCGGGTGTGATCTACACAGATATTCCCAAGGCATATGGTGTCGCAGGCAGCTTCCACGGTTTTTCTCCTCTGAGAACAGACTCCCTCAGCTTCAGAAGTTGTCATGACAGCATCAGTTTTCAAAAACTACATCCAATTATCATCAGCATTTCTTTTTAAGATTTGCCCTTTTGCCTCCTCAATCATCCCTGACACGTGAAAGGGGCACTCTCAAAGATGGGTCTGAAATCAAATTCACTGTGTTTCCTCTAAGTTGAAATGGACTTTGAACACTGGAAATGAGACAGCCACAAAGTGTGTGAGCATGTTTACAACTAGTATCTAAACAAAATTCCAATTCCCAAATTTTGTAGTCAGTACCAATATGTGTACACATTGGAAAATAATTTGTTGTGTATATATGTATTTGTACATACTTATAATGTCTTTCCTAAGACAGAAAAATCAAGTAAAAATAATCTCAAGTGAAAAATATTTTAGGAACATTATTTTTATAGTGAAACTGATATTTGTAGCATTGTACATGCTCTCATCTGACTATTTGAAGATTATTAGCATTCAAAATTTTGTCATTTTATCTTTGGAGAAACTGGGAAGTATATGCAAAATTTGTCAAACAAATGTAAATCCATATGCTGATGAAAGTTGAGATAGCTAATCTTGGCTATCAACTCAACTACATATGGAATCAATTAAAACCCAAACAGCTGAACTGGCCTGTTAGAGATTTTTTTTTTTTTGAAGGGATCATTTGAAGTGGAAAGACCCACTCTAAATCTGGGATGTGCCTTTTGGTGTAGCTTACATGCGACATGGAGAAGGAAGGTTCCCATTGGTCTGTTTGTCCTTATTCTCCTGTCAAGTCTGTCTATCTTCTTGCTGAAGTATTCCTTCACTGACATCAGAACCTACTTCTCCAGAATTCCAACACAGACTAAGGGTTAATAGCTCTCTCAGAATCTTGTGGATCCATAACACAAGGTTGGGACTAGTGAGATTAATGTAGAGCATATTTAAACAACTTTTCAAATTTTCTTAACCACGTCACAAAGGGGCAAAAGTCTTGAGGAGGGGGGATGATATCTTACATTTGGCCTACCACAAAATCCATTCATAATCTAAATATTAATAAATATAAATTGGCCCTTCCACTATCTTATACACTATATCTTCAAGAAATCTATTCTTAATACCAGTTACTTTTGAAAGCATTTTTTTATCATTAGAGTACAAAGCATGAACATTTATTATTATCACAACCATCAACACTTCAATGGAAGGTACTTAGGCTCTATTTAAAGAAGACAAAGAAAGATGAAGAATGTTTAATAAGAAATAGAATTAACATATTCAAGTGATATAATTCCATATATAAGAAATCTTTCTATTTCATCAAAAAATTTTAAGAGCTCATAAACGTTTTCATTAAACTTGTGAGATACAAGATTAACATGTAAATATCAGAAGCTTTTCTGCATACCAATCACAAAAACATTGAGAAAGAAATTAGAGAAATAATCCCATATACAATAGCAAACAAAACACATGCAAACAACAACAACAAAATACCTGGAATAAACAAGAACGTGAAAATATTTATGTTGAAAACATAAAAACTGAAGAAATTGAAAAGGACACTAGAAGATGTCTCTCATGCTAGTGGTTTACAAAATTATTTTTTGTGGAAATGGCCATTCTATTAAAGAGCCACCTGTAGATTCAACACAGTGTTGATAAAGATTCCAGTGCCTTAAATAGAAATGCATAAAAATAGCCTGGCAGTGGGAAAAATATACACAAATTCAACAGAAAAGAATAAAGGACCATACACACACACACACACACACACACACACACACACACACACACACACGTCCCCACAACCACAGCCACCTGATTTTGACAAATGTAACACTGGTTTTATTTATTCTTGAAACGTTTGGGGAAATTGAGAAGACTGCCCACCCAAAGTTTTTTGTGAGAATTTTGTAATGAAGTCAGTTTTGTAAAAATCTCCCAACAAGTGCTCAGGCTTTCTAGTGCCATCCTCATGAAGTTTTCCTTTCTCAGAAACGCATACATCTCATAGTGAATAATTAATAGTGTATTGCCATAGAGTCCTGCGGCCAAATATTCTATTCGGTGGAGTTAGGAGGGTCCTACAGAGGAGGGAAAGAGCCAGAGAGATCAAGGGTACCACTAACATGGGCTACAGGAATCAAGTGGGCTCAGAGATCAGGAAGCCTGTAGGAGTCTGACCTAGGTCCTCTGCATATATGTTGTAGTTATATAGATGGAGCAGGGGCTGTCCCTGATGCTTGCCTACATTTCAGAACCTTTTCCTCCTACTGGGTTGCCTCGTCCAGCCTTGATCTGAGAATATGTGTGTGGTCTTATTGTAGTTTTTATGTGATATTTGGTTGAAGTCCCTGAAAGGCTTTCTCTTTTCTAAGAATAGGTGAAGGGGATAAATCCAGGAGAAGGACAGGGGGCAAGGGAGAGACTAGGGACAGAGAAACTGCCGTCAGTATATAATATATGAGAGAAGAGTAAATAAAAATGAAATACTGATATATCACCAGAACTTTCAATACTCTTTATTAACTTAGTTTGCCTTCAGCAGTTTTCAATTTCAGTGTGGATTATTTATTAATTTTTAGTTTTTCATAAAATTATTTTTCAAGAATTGATTATTTTCTCTAGTTTACATGTGCTTTCTTTATTTTTTTAAATTAATTTCAGGCCTTATCTTTATAAATTTTCTTTCTTTTTGTAAGTATGAGTTTGTTCACTAATCAAATCACTTTTTGACAGCTTCTTAAAATGATATTTGTGAGTTCTTTTATAATCCATTAATTTTATATTAAATTTTACAATATTTTAAGCATATAACATTTCTAATATGGTATAGTCTATGTAATTTCAATCTCATGTGTTCATTCAATTTGCCATCATCCTGGTAATACATTCATGAGCTTTTAAATATTTATCTATAGTACAGAGCCACTCTGAAGACAATTGTCAGTAATTTCAAGTTCTAAGGAGGCACCATCCCTTCATTATCTTTGTTTGATATTTAAATTTTGTATTATAATCTCTCCTTCCATTCTCCTTTCTATAACCATGCCATATTTCCCCTCATTTTTACAACATTGCACAATACCATTATATTATATATTATATATAATTTAAATCTCTTTCTTCTCTTTACCTTTATTTTCTCACTTTGGGACATTCCTTTGATTATAGTTGTTATATTTTCTAATGGCATGTATAATTGTTAACATTACTTGTCTTTCTCTTTATCTTTATGTTCTGCTATGGGTAATGGAAATTCCTTCATTGTGCTGATTTCTCCTGATTAGAGTTTATGGAAATTTCTGAAAAGGGTTGGTATCTTTAATATTTTAGAAAATGGCATATAGGGTGAAATACAAATCTGCTGCGTTGTCTTTTTCCTTTCTTTGCCAGGAGATGTAACGATATGAACATATACTGTGCAGTGGAAACATTAAGGGATCTTTGGAAAACAGTCAGTTGTGTCAGATGTTGGTTTTTCTGGGGCAAATACGTGAAAGAACATTTTTTCCAAAGCAAATACAGGTGAAAGGCTAGGACAGACTTGTGAAGGAATGTGTCACTGAAGCATACACAGGTGAAGGATATTCTGCTAAAGCAAGCAGGTGAAGGATTCTTTGCCAACAACAGGCATGTATTGGTCCACCTTACATTTTGTAGTTGAGCTCCATTTGTTGGGACTACATAAAGAGAAATGTACCAAAAAAACTTCTGGTAGTGTGCTGGCAGCTTCTTGCCACTTCTGAGGACTTGACAGAATGTTATGAGACAGACTCATGTGGAGTTTTGCTAAGTCGGACTCATTAATGTGCTGAGGCATGACATGAGAGACAAGACCTGTGGAGGACACATGATATTTTGGAAGGAGTATATATAGGACTCAATGGTCTGTTAGCTTAACTTGGCTCACTTGCATAGCTAAACGCTTCTTGGTCTCCCTTCTTCACTGATCTCACTTCCATGGCATTCCTGTTGGCCCTGGCTCCTCCTGCTGACTCCTAACAATTCAGCTGAGTCCTGGTTGTTACCCCAGGTCATGCCGCTGATGCTCCTGTCCTGACACTACTGAGCTGAACTGCTGGGATATCTGTAACGTATTTGCAAGTGGATCAAGCTGCACCTACTGACCTCTGGGACCGAACTGCTGCTTTTCTGACAATGCAGATGGTATTTGCTCCAAAGAACACTTTCTAAATAGGTCCACTTCCCCTATATCCTTTCCTTTCTACTACTTCTGGTGGGTGTTGGGCTAGAAGGGAGGTTAAAGTGTTTAAGAACCATCATTAAAAGTAGGCTTTAAAAAAAATTAAAGTTACAATACTGATTCTACCACTCTGCAAAAATTTATTGGAATTTTCATTTTTATCCCATTATCTTCTCTATATTATAATATCTATATATTTTGTTGAGCTTCTTTCAAATCATTAATTGAAGTACTTGATATAAAAATAAGAGATGAAAACTAAAGTGATACAAGCAGGAAAATAAGTCAAATTATCACTATTTTTAGATGATATATCATATTATAGTCTTATAGATAGATATATAGATGTAGTATAATATGATATACCCCCAAAATTCCATCAAAATACTTGTAGAAATGATCAACATTTTCAACAAATTGACAGGATACAGGGCATCACAAACACATGTCCATTTCACAATAGCCTCAGAAAAAAACATAAAATGTCTAGGAGTAAACCTAATCAAGTAGGTTAAAGACCTCTACAGTGAAAACTTTAAATCTCTGAAGAGATTAAGGAAAACACTAAAAAATGAAAGATTTCCCATGCATTGATAGAATTAATATTATGATGTGACCATTCTGTCAGAGCTATTTTCGTATTCAATACAAATCCAATTTCAATCCTCATTTCATCCTTCACAGGAATGGCAAAGAGTCCTAAAATTTATATGGAGCCACAAAAGGTTCCACAGATACTCAAAGTGAATAATGAATAATTGATAGAATTAATATTCCAGAGTCTAAGACATATTACAAAGCGACAGTAATAAAAAAAAAAAAAACAGTCTGACATTGGCTCAGAAAACAGACATGTAGTCCAATGGAACAAAATAGGAAATCCAATGTTGGTCCACAGAACTACAACTATCTGATAGTTGACAAAGATGAAAAAAACATGACTGGAGAAAAGAGTAACATCAATAAACAGTGTTATGAGAACTAGATGCCAACATGGAGAAGAATTAAATTAGTCCTGTATCAATTAATCTGAAGTACAATTTACCCCAAATTGATCAAAGACCTCAATATGGTACCTGAAAATGCTAGAAGAAAACATAACCAGCACTCTACAGAACGGACATTAAAAGGGACTTTCTGAATACGACTCCAATTGTTCAGGAATTCAGGCAAATGAAAAATCAAAACTTAAATGCTTCTTACAAATCAGATTGATTTCATTTCTATTTTATGGAGTGTTTTTATAGTGCTATTTTAAGTCCTACCTATCAGATTTAATTTGTTAATTATATTGAAAGCTTTCTTCTATTGAAGATTGGCCATACTTTTGCTTCTCATCTAAATTTTTAGCATGTACCAGATCTATCAGCTAATTGCAAATACTTTCTTTAATGTTGGGAGGATATGCTAAGAGATGCATCATTTCAGCACTGCAAAGCTTAAGATGGTTGGAAATGGGAGTTTTATAAACTCAAACCACATGTGATTTTAAGCAATGCAAGATGGTGACTTCACAAAGGATCCTGGGATACTGAAGAATTTGTGCAGATTTCCCACCCTCTACCTTTACTTACAGCTCTGTTCCAGTCTTCAGTAATTATTTCTGGGAGGAAATAGATGTAAACTTCGGGTCCCTCTAGACTTCACTGTAAACATATTCTCATTCTCAATAATGTTTCTACCCATGACAAAAAAGTGATTCTCAACTTGAGTCTGGACTCATCAAATGCTCTCAGATCACAGAAAGAGATACATAATTCATTTAACTCCTGTTTTTTAAAATATAAGTTTAAATGTATGTTAACATGTAAGTTGTGGCTGTTATCTTGGTAGGTTATTTTTTTTCTTTTTCAAACTCCTAACAGTGGAGCAGTAGAACTCTTTTGCCTACTCTTGAGAATCTTTTTCTCCTATTAGGTTGTCTTATCCAGCCTCAATATGAGAGCTTTTACCTAGTCTTACTGTATTTTGTTTTTCCCTGCCTGGCTGTCATCTCTGAAGGCCTGCTCTTTCTGAAGATGAAACAGAGGTGGAGTAGATCTGAAGGAGAGGAAATGTGTTGGTGGTAAGAAGAAGTTCAGGGAGGGCAAATTTTGGTTGGGGTGTATTATATGATAGAAGAATCTATTTTCAATGAAAATAAAATGTATTGTTACTTTAAATAAAAACTAAATAAGTTTTGTTTCTGGTTTACTGACATCTACTACATTTTATCCAGCAATAGAAAACACCCAACAACCTCAATTATAAAATGTGCTAATGTGGTAAATATTTTTAAGCTCTGTCACATAACTTTGGGAAAACAATAAGTAGCTTGTTTTCTATTTCTGGATGCATTTGAAAAAAAAAAAGTCAAGAATCTCAATAAACCCAAAATAGAGATAATACAATGGTAAGGAATGCTTTACTTCTCCTAAAAACATTTACTGTTGACATACAACAAGGATTAAACCTGTAGCCATCTGTCTAGTTCACTGATTTGATGTACATGGGCAATATAGCTTCTCTTATCTCTCCCCTGAGCCAAAGAGAGATTGCTCAGACAAAGTCCTGAATTAGTCCCTAGGGACATAACATTATCTCCCTCAGTACTGACATGTCGGAAGAGTTAAAGCCCGGTATTAGAAGACATTATCTGGAGTTCATTTAGGCATTGGGAAGATATAGTTATATTGTTAAATGCCAGGGCAATGTAATAAATGTCATTTTATTTTCCCTTATTCTTCAGGAAAGAAGGAAACTGCTTCCTTCTAGGTAACTGGAGAAATCCCCTGGTCTCTATAATTTCATTATGGGGCATCTACTGTTAGAAATTTCCAGATTCATATTATGCCTTAAGCAAGTAGAGGTATGTGGGGCCTGTGCTGTTTTGTTGGGATGTTACTCTATGTTGACCTGGCTGTACTGTAAATCAGGCTCTGTTTGTAAGGAGGTGCTCCACCCGATGTGTGATATGTCTTGTGTACATGTTGATAACATTGCATTCCTTGGAAAATAAGTCAAATATTATCGCCATTAAAAATGAGCAATAAGCCTAGGGCAGGAGTTCAATCCTTAGAATCCATATTACAAGAGCCTGGTGTGGTGGTGCATGCTTATAATCCCAGTGCTAGCAAGGTAAAGAACAGGGCATACCTATTGGCAAGCTCCAGACCAGTGAGCAGCAAGGAGCCCTCCAAAATAGCACCAAAAAACAACACCTGAGGTTGTCCTTAATCTCCACAAGCATGGGTACATGTACACACATGAACACACACATAAATAGCTACACACACACACACACCACAAAGTATTCAGGAGAAATCTGAGAGTATACATGTTTGAATATATATATATATATATATATATATATATATATATATATATATATATATATATATGGAAGAGAGAGATACACATGTTGGTATATGTGTCTGTTCATGTATTCATATGCATATCACTTATGGTCTCTTGGTTAGAAAAGATCAAGAATAAGATGAAATGATTTCATAACATTTTCTACTACACATTTCCTCACACTCACTCAACAAATAACTACCCAGTATAATTACTGGTATTAATTACTATTGTGAATTAACTACATCAAAGCATGTCTTTCTCTAAACATTATAATGAAATTGAATATGCTTCAAATTTATTCAGTAAGAATCTCAACATAGAAACTTAATTGCAAATATTAAATATCACCTTTCTAATCTTTTTAACTATAAAAATTAATGTTATTTATAAAGACATTTACTAAAAATCATTCTGTTGAGTGTAAATCCCAACACTTAATGGCTCGTATATTATATTCCTTATGCTTTATCTATCAAATTTAGATTAAAAGGCATAAATGTTTTACTATTTCTGAACATGTTTGAGGGCTGAAAGGTTAGATGAGGAAGTCCCCATAGGTTGATATATTAGAATACTTAGTGCCTAGTTGATGAAATGGTTGGGATGAATTAGGAGTTGTGGCCTTGGAGGAGGAGTGTCATTGGGCATAGACTTTGAAGTTTCAAAAGACTTACACCATTTCAAGTCTACCTCTCTCTCTGCCTCCAACTCGTGGATCAAAATCTAAGTTCTCAGAGATTTCTGCTGTCATGCCTTTGTTCTTCCATCATAGACTCTAATCCTCTGAAATTAAAAGCTCCAGAATTAAATGCTTTGTTTTATAAGTTGCCTTGGCCATGGTGTTTTATCACAGTGATAGAAAAATAACCAAGCTACAGGTTAATATCAAGGAATACATATTATGACAAACCTGACCAGGCTGGTTTTAGAAGGATGTGGAAGACTTTGGAACTTTGAACTAGTTGAAAATTGTAAGTGGGACTTAAATGGGCATCCTAATAGAAGATGGAGAACAATAGTGCTGACAGCAATGTAGACTATGGAGTTCCCAGTTCAAGAGGCTTCAAAGGGGAAGTAACTGATCATTTTTTGTGATATTTTGGCAAAGAATCTAGGTGTCCTTTGCCCCTGTTCTAAGAATCTTCCTGAGGCTAAATGGAAATATTAGACTAATTTCCTTGGTGGTGGAGATTTCAGGAAGGCCTGCTATTATCTTTGTGCATGGTTATTAGTAATCAGTCTTATGTAAGTCTCAATGAAAAAGAGAAAGCAGAACAAAACACACACACACACAGCAATGAGAGAGAGAAAGAGATACACACACCACCCACACAGAGCACAGAGTCAGAAAGAAGCAACACACACAAACACAGAGAGAGGGCGAGGGAAGGATGGAGGGTGAGGGAGGGATGGAGAGAAGGAGGAGAGAGAGAGAGAGCAGTTTAAAGCAAAACGAGAGAGGGAAGCATCTGAAAAATTAGTGTTGGAGCCAAGGCTTATGCTGAAAGGGATGAGAAGATTAAAGAAAGGTCATTTCTCAAATGGAATAAAGAGCAAGTGCCTTCAATTCTAGACCTTCACCCAGCTAAGCTACCAATGTGTAAAAAGGAAAGGACTAAAGAATTTTTTTGTGCCTGGGTGGTGGTGGCCCATGCCTTTAATCCCAGCACTTGGGAGGCAGAGGCAGGCAGATTTCTGAGTTGGAGGCCAGCCTGGTCTACAGAGTGAGTTCCAGGACAGCCAGAGCTATACAGAGAAACCCTGTCTCGAAAAACCAAATAAAAATAAAAAAAATAAAAAATAAAAAAAAGAAAAAAAAAAATTTTTTTGCACCTAAAAGGGGATAACGAATGGATGCGTACTCAAATGTGATCCAAGAGGTCCAATCTCCAAACCAAAGAGTTGTTTTGTTTTTATGTTTTTGTTTTTGTTTTAGCATTTTTCATGTGGTTCTGGCTTTAGGATCATGAATGATACATGTAAAAGGGTTGTTATTCATCTTCAGTAGTAAAGGAGAACTACTGAGGTCTGGTATGTGAGGGAGTCCGGAAAGGAGGCTCTACAAAGCTATTGAGTAAAGTTGTAAAGGTATAAACTGAATTGATTGGAGACCCCAAATGTTACAGATGCCAAGTTCTTCAGACATCTGCCAAGGAAAGCTTCGCACCCCAAGAGAGAGAAGTGTATATAATGGAAGGGTAGAGTCATCTAAGCCCCTTGTACCAGACAAGGAGCTACAGAGTTTTCCCTGCTGCATTTTGGTCTTGCTTTGGCCCCGTCTTTCCTCACTATGTCTTTGTTCTTCCTTTTCAGAATGATATATTATCTATTGTTGTATGCTAGAAGTATGTAATTAGCTTTTCTGATTGTACAGAGAGGTAAATTTGAGTAAAGAGCTTTGAGTCTCAAAAGAATCTTGGACTTTTAAACTGTATTGAGATTATGAAAGACTAAGGGGGATTTATGAGATGAACTAAATGCATTTTGTACTGATATAGCCACAAGCTGTGGGAGTCAGGGAGTGGATCCTGATGGTTTGAATGAAAATAGTCCCCTTAGGCTCATTTGTTTGGAACTGTTTGGAAAGGATTAGAAGGTTGGCCTTATTTAACAAGGTATGCCTCTGGGAAAAGGCTTTGAGGTTTCAAAAGATTTGCACCCAACCAATGGACAGAAGCTGCTAACCTCTGTGGTTGAATTAGGGGAAAGCATGGAAGAAGCTGAGGAGGGCAACCCTGAAGGAGGACCAGCAGTCTCAATTAACCTGAATCCCCAAAATCTCTCAACCACTTGCCACCAAAAAAGGCAGCATACACCAGCTGATATGAGGCCCCCAACACATATATAGCAGAGGACTGCCAGGTCTAGGTTTTGTCAGAGAAGATGCACCTAACCCTCAAGAGACTGGAGGACCCAGGGAGTTTAGAGGTCTGGTGGGGTGGTGGTGGGGGATGGGGGGTGGCGTGTGGGGACATCTTCATGGAGCAGGGGTGTGAGTAAGAAGTATGGGATGTGGAACAGTCAGAGGGTTGGACCGGGAGGGGAATTAAATCTGGAGTTTAAAATAAATAGATAATAAAAAATAAATAAATAAATAGATTAACAACAACAACAACAAAAAGACTCAAACCATTCTGTCTTTCTCTGCCATGTAGCTATGTCTCAAAATGTAGTTTCTCAGCTTCTAGTCACAGCTCCACACCTGCTACCACGCTCCCCACCATGACTGTCATAGATTCTAAGACTCTGAGACCATAACCAAATGATTTGTTTGATATGTTGCTTAGGCTGTAATGTTTTATCACAAAAATAGAAAAGTAACTAAAACTCTCTCCTTTCTCTCTCTCTCTCTCTCTCTCTCTGTCTCTCTCTCTCTCTCTGTCTCTCTGTGTGTGTGTGTGTCTCTCTCTCTCTCTGTGTGTGTCTCTCTGTGTGTCTCTCTCTGTCTCTGTCTCTCTCTCTCGTCTCTGTCTCTCTCTCTTGTCTCTTCTCTGTCTCTCTCTCTCTCTCTGTGTGTGTGTGTGTGTGTGTGTGTGTGTGTGTGTGTGTGTGCGCGCTAGTTCTGTGGGTAAAGCCACTTGCTGGTACCCTGTTATTAGGAGTGAGTTTGCCCTTTGCAGCCATCATAGTTGGATGAGAAAATTACTTCTGCTAATTGTCCTCTGATGTCCATTTTTCTTGATGTGGATGATAACTTCCCAAACATATAAATACCTGCTCATAAAATAAATATCGATATGATTTTAAAAACTTAAAAATAAGATTTTGAATAATTAGCTCTTTAATTATAATTAACTGACCATGTTCTTCAGTATGTTCTAATCCTCAAATTTTTTATCACCTATATCTTATTAGGGCATTTAATTTTGGAGACATTTTTCTGTTAGATCGCTTATAACCCGAGCTCGATTTTAAATTCCATTTTAAATCCATGTATATAAGGATACCTTGAACTCCTGATACTTCTGCCTTGGCTTTCTAATTGCTGATGTAATAGGCATGCACCAACATTCCTGGTAAAGTTTCATGTTACTTTTGAAACTACATGTTAACTCCTTCCCAAGTAAAGATACATGTTTATGTGTTAATTGGCAAAAATTACTTTTAACTTCTATGAGATATGGATGTATATATTATACTACATAGTATATATGCATATATTAATATAGTAAAGACCTCAAGTTGGTTGATATGAATACATATATGAGTGAAGTATAAGTATTATTTTAATCTAGATGATAATAAAATAAATAATTGTCCTCCTGAGTCTCAATTTGAAAGAAACAAAAACAAATTATTCTTTTACAACTTGAAAACACAGGACTTGAAGAAAACTATTATTACAATATAAACTGTTATAATTAGCTTTGTGCTGAAGAAAACAACAATGTGTGAAACACATTTCATAATGTGATTACATAATATCAATCTGGGAAACGTGGGGCCGGTTTTCATTTTATAGTGTGAATTCAGTTGGACAGTTTTACATACCCAAAATTTTTCTTTCTTTCCTCGTGCTCCTCTCAGGGTGCCCCATCTACAAATATTAACAATGATTAATTAGTTAAAACATTTGCTTACACCTGAGAACATTTATTTTACTGACATTTTCTTTTAAATTTTGCATGTTCAAATCTGCATTGCAACAAAAATATCATAATTGGCTTCCGGAGTTTGCTAGTATAGCTTTCTTCTTCACTAAAACATTATTTATGTACACAATAAAAAGTTACCTTTATCCAAGTTGCATGAAATTAAATCTGTTTACCAAAAAAGAGATACCCTGCCATGAGTGACTGACTCTCAGAGAAGCAACTGCTACAGTCAACTGAGACACCTTGAGAAAGAAGATCCCTTGTGGACTAAGAAAGTGTGTTATGTGTGGTGTGTGGGTGTGAGTGGGTGTGTGAGTGTGTGTGTGTGAGTGTGTGTGTTGTGTGTGTGTTGTGTGTGAACAAAATCAGAGTTCTGTCTACGTGGCATAGAGAAGCCCTCATTGTTGGTGGGTAAGACTTTTCCAGGTACAGGAGGTTAGGGGTAGAATGCCCACTCTCCTAAGTAACTCTTCACCTATGCTCCAATAAACTCACCAATTCCCCCAGAATGAATATTTATAAAATGATGCATCAATCTGTCATTGGGACATTGGGAGAAAAGGTACACAGTGCTTCCATATCACCCCAGGAAGGAATTTGAGCAACAGTTCTAAGTCAACTGGGAAAGGTGGTTTTAAAGATAGCGCTCATGTTTCACTTCACTCACTGATGCTCTACCATAAATGAAACAATCTAAAAGATCTCCAAGACTTCTAAAGTATAATGTAAATATAAATAATGGTATAGGTGGAAGAGCTTATATAAAATATTCATATATACATGCTACCTAATGAAGTATCAACGTTCCCAATTTCTGCATATATGTACACATGTAGAAACTGAATCCTAGATTCTCAGTAACATGTAATAGTTCCTCCAATATTTTCTGGGTTTTCTCTTAACTATACTCCTGAAATAGACATTATTCTCATGTTCTACTTGATGACATAATGAATTGTTTTCTAGAATCATACAGTAGAAAACATTGAACCAGGAAATCAAATCTCATATTCATTAGCATATATTAATAAATTATTTCTCCTTCCTCTTTCCTTCTATCTTTGTTTCTTTCTTCTTTTTCTTTTTTAAAATTTATTTTTCTGTCATACAACACGTCCCAACTATAGGTTCCCCTCCCTCCACTCCTCCCATCCATGCACCTCCCCTCTCTCCCGGATTCATTCCTCCTCTTTCCTCCACTTGCCCTCAGAAAAAAGAAGACCTCACAGAGATATAAACTAAACATGATATAACAAGATTCAATAAAACAAGGCACAAACTTTAATATCAGGCTGGGTAAGGCAACCCAGTAGGAGGAAAAAGGTTCTAGAGCAGACTACAGGGTCAGAGATACCCCAACTTTCACTGTTAGGGGTCCCACAAAAACATGAAGCTAACAACCATAACACATGCACAGATGATCTAGTGTAGACCCAAGCATATTTTCTGTTTGTTTGAGACAAGATTTTGCTAGATGGCATGGACCAAAAGCTCACTATGCAGATCAAGTTATGTTGATAAATCTTGCCTCTACTTCCTAGCCTCTAGAGTTATACAACTTATACCACCATACTCATCTTATGTTGCTTTTTATTATAAACAAATAACCTCAGCTATGGGAGTTTCCTATGAAACACTGATTGTATGATGACTTTCATTTTGATGAGTTATGAGAATAAAATGTATTATTCTCTGACATTGCGCTAACATGTCTTTAACAGATACAATCTCATCTTCAGAGTTTCTTTACGCTAAATCAAGACAAAATTTTATAGAACAAGCTTTTCCAGAAAATACACAAACCTATTGCTCAAATATTTATAATCTGTCCATTTGCACAAATGGCATTTAATTGTTAAAACAATAATTAAAACAAAATGCAAAGTTGTTATCCAAAGATGACAGGCTTCTGTTGCACAACAATATTCTCTTTCAATTGAACCATTTACTCCTGAATAATGGAAATACACTCTTAAGACTCAGAAAGTAAACAGCTCATAAGTCTCAGAAGGTTCCTGAAACTAAAAAAATTCACAGGGCTCCTACCCAAGATATGGAAGCAGTAAAAATAATAAAAAAATAAATAAAACCATTAGAGGAGGAAAGACTGACCATCTGAGCTGCATAGAAAATGAGGTTGCCTGCAAGTCATGCAATGAATTCCAAGGATGTAGTTCCCATAATTTATCACCTAGGCTCAGGTAAGCTTCAATGATATAGCTGCCCTGAGCTGTCCAAGCTTCTGTAAGTAACTGCTCACCAACACTTCTGTCAGCAACTCCTATAAATTCATGGGTTCACAAAGTTTCATGGAGTCATTAGTTTGTTGTATAGTTGATGATCTAACTCAGGTAAATAAATGTTTGTTCTGAGCTCTCCTGGGAAAGTTTCACACAATAGCTTCTGGTAGGATTCTTCAAATATTCTGAATTTGGATCCTTTCTCATGAGCTTGTGAAACAAAATGTAATAAGGATGGTTAAGACAATATTAAGCTCATCTCTGCTTTCTTTTAATTCTGTCCAAGACTGGGTGTTAATGGCACTTGTGATCTCTGTTTGTTTCTTTGCTGCATAAAAGAACATGTTGGCTTGAATTTTGGGCAGCTTAATATGTATGTTAATAAAAGAAGAATACAATTTCAAAAATCATTGTATAATTTTATAGCTGCTTTTATCTCTTTGGAACTTTTCAAAAGTCATTGATTGTTGAAAAAATGTCATTCATAAGTGTCTCAAGATATTAGAATGCCAACAATGTCTATTTTACATCCTACAACCCATCAGAAGATGGGGTGGTAGTGTGTGTGTGTGTGTGTGTGTGTGTGTGTGTTTGAATGTATCTTTGTATGTAACACGTGATGTGTCCAAGTTAGAGGACATTCTCAGATGTTTGTACTTGTCTTCTACTTTGTATGAAACAAGAATCCTTCTCTTGTCTTGTCTTTTTTTTCTTTCCTGATGTAGACTACAGGACAACTGCCTATGAGCATGTAGGGAATCTCCTTTTTCTACATCTCATATTTCCTTATGAATACTGGGATCACAGACTCTTCTTATAAGAGGTCTGGGTTTTTGTAGATTTGGAGATTTAAACTTGAGTTTTCATGGTTGTATGCAAGTGTTATAAATACTAAGCAATCTCTCCAACCCTACAGATGAAAACATCTAATTACTTATTTTCTGCTCATGATAATAGCCATCCTAACAACTTTCAGGAAGCCTTCAGTGTGCTAGCAGACATCCATTCACGTGGTCTGCCTGACACAGTAGCTGCTTACTTAAAGTACAAAATAGAAGATTAAATAGAAAGAATCATTCATCTGAGACTATGTAAACATAACATAGTCCTGCTGCCTGAGATACCAACAGATATTTTGATAAGTTGATTTGAAGAAGGTGTAGGACAGAATTGTTATCAACATCTGAAAAAATTATATTCCCCCAAAGTTATGCATATTATACAGAACAGTTTCACAACACTCAGTTTGCAAACACAACATTACCAATATTACTTTATCACTTGGTAAGGTGTTTTGAATTCCTTGTGTTCTGGAGCACTTAGGAGTGAAGCACAGAAGAACCAAACAGTTAAGAGAGAAAACAGATAAGATGCACAAGAAAATATACCAGGAAACAACACTGTGTTCTTAATACACCTACTTAGCATAACCCTCGGGCCTCTCAGATATGTTGTGATACTTTTAGGGTAAGTGAAAATACATGCTGACAAATGGGATTGAAAATCATCAACGTGACAGTCACACATACAAACATTTCCTTACGAAGTGTGAGGAAGTAAATAATTATTTTGAATTCTTCATTATTATAGTGATCCTAAATAAAATAAAAGTGCAAGAAATTGCCTTAGTTTGCTAACTTTTAACACATACAATTTTTTTGTCTTTATTCTTGTTCACTTGTCAATGTCTTTCACTATGCTTCTATATATTCTTTGTGATTATTCCAAGGATAATTTCAGTGATATGAATTACAGCAATAATTCTAAAACCTCTGAATTATTTCAACATCTTTTCAAGAAGCATTTTAATAAAAACTATAGTGTGCTTATTTCAAATAGCACTCTATAAGTCAAAACTGGAGGGAAACAAGTTTAAGTTTAATCCTAGGCAACTGAGTGAGACTGTCTAAAGATACAAAGTGAGAAGAGACACAGGGATGTGGTTCAGTAGTACACTATTTATCTGATATATCTGAGGTCCAAGCTTCAATTTCTGTTAACATTAAATAATGAGTAAATAAATAACAAAGAGGATTTATGATAAACATTCACAAAATGGACAGCAAAACACATGATTCATAACTTCCTAGAAGTAAGATAAGGAAAACAAAGGAAGATGGCTGAGTTTAATATTTTTAGGAAGGAGGCTTGTGAAAGAATATTTTAACAGAATATTCACCACTGTGTACAACTCAAATGAAAATAAAATATTATACAGAGAAATATACCACCATAGATATTGCTTGCTTAATCTGTAGTCTCTGGGTCAAATAACAAATAAGATCTACTCATCACTGAACTCTGCATTTGCACAGTGACCTTCAACTGTCCTCTTGCTTTTTGATCTTCTCTAGACATCTACAGTTACAATAGCTATAAGGTATGACAGAACTGCAGTGGAGTATTGTAACAAACCAGACCGAGGGTTGTTTTCCAAATATCCAATGCTCTAAGTGAGTAAAGATAATCACTTTGAAGCAAATGATCTTCCACCTAATATTACAGTAAATCCAAGAGACTAAAAACATCTATTCAGACAAATACATTTTCATTACTGAGAACTTTTCTCTTGATTGATGGAGAACATTTTCCCTTAATACACACATGCTGCTGAATTGTAGTCTGTATATTGTATAATAAGAATAGTTAGAAAATTTTAAAAAAGAAAATAAGCATGCATCTTGACAATTGTGCTTTTGTGAGTCAGCGAATCTCTTTGAAGATGTAAATACTTCTACAACATGAATATTATCTGTCCTCATAACCATTCATTCTCCTTTTCTAATAAAATCAATCCCTTTATGTTACAGAGAACTGATAAGCATTGATTCAGACTAGAACTTTTGATGAAATTTTTCTATAACTTTACTATCATTTTGGTTGACAAGCTAGAGAGCTCCTAGCACAGACTTGTCTTATCTTAAGGTATTCTACTTAATTTTAACTTTATACTGCCCTTTAGAATTTTACCTACATCATTAAAATAAACTTTCAATTATTTGGGACTCAGTACTTTCTCTCTCTCTTTTGGAACATGCAGGTTTTGAAAAACCCTAAGCAGCCCTCACTCAATGTCATGGTCGCTGAATTCCCTCAGGCGTCATATTATATATTCATTCTTTAAAACTGACACATAATTGCTTATATTTATGAAATGCAATGCAATTTTCCAATATGCTTATACTGCATAGTGATTACATCCAGTAATTAGCAAGCCTACAACCTCAAACATATATTATTTCTTTATGGTGAGGTGAAAGCAACCTAAGTCAGCTGTTCTCAACCTTCCTGATGCTGCATCCCTTGAATACAGTTAATGTGTTCGCTTTAAAGAATATACAGAAACACAGCTTTTTGTGTAGTATAAGTTGTTTATAAATCTAAAGAAGCAATGCTAAGATGTATATCTGAGGAAGAACATGTGACATGAACCTTGCATACCTCACTCAGTGTAAGGTTTCCAGTGTATGGCCCTCTACCCAGATACATATGGAGAGCACAAACTGGAAATCATGGCTCATTAAACAAACAAACAAAATTAAAAATTGTAGATTAGTATATGGAGCTGGAGCTAGGAGGGGTTCATGGTAAATATGATCAAAATATATTGCATGAGGTTCTTAAATAATTAATAAAATATTTATTAAAATAAAAGAGAGAAGAATGTTAGCCATGTACATTATGCATTGAGTTCTATTTTTACCCAATAAACTATCTGATTTTGTTCAAAGTAGCTGACATTCAAGTAAGTGTGACATTGGCGAAAATAAGCATATGTATAAGTAATTACAAATTTATTTGTTACCTTTTATAATAAGATGTTTTATAAACTTCTACAAATTGCAGGTGGAAAATGAACTGTCTTCTGAGGGCAATGACAACTTTCTTCCTAGAACTTAGCTTAAAATCTTCAGATTGAAATCGGAGTATAGAAGTTGAAGCACAATAGACAAATGTGAAAGGATAAAGGGGCCATGAAACCTCATCTCTACGTAGTCTAGGAGCCTTACTTGGAGCTCTACTTAGCCTAATATAAGACTAGCACTTGAACCCTATCTGAGCCTATTTTAGAGGCAATGATTGAACCCCACTGCAGCTCATTCTAGAATAACAGTTGGTTCCACATAGAGTGGAAGAGTCAGAAAATCTTTGAAAAGTCAGTCTTGACAAAAGCTATCCAGAGATTCGTGTCTACAAACGTTGGCATTCACAGTGTGGGTGATAAAATGTCTTCTTACATGGGACATGGTATGATACAGATAGTCCTTGAAAATGACAGCCATGATGTTACCATGGGGATAAATGCCAGGGGAAGGAGACTAGTAGAAGATATAAATCTTGTAGGACAAGCAGAACAATAAGAAAATACTGATAAAATCCAATATTGCTTATTCTTATAACACTAAAGAGTGACTATCAAATTGATAACTATAATTATTTGTTGTGCTCATGAAGTATACAGGCAATGGGAATAAGAACACAGATATTATGTAAAGTAATGGAATTCATTGATTCATTTTAATGGGCTGAAAGAGGATGAAAAACAAGATCCACACAGGGATTTCAAGGCTAAATTGACAGTTACATAACATGTCTTACCTATGAAGCACCTATATTACACAGCTATGTCTTTCAGGTGATAGAATATTTTATCATTGTCTAATACCACAATTATAGAACTAAGACATCTTATTTTGATATCTCAGTATCGGTGGTTAATAGTACTTGTCCATACTAATCCATAATGTGCAGCAATTTGAAATTACAAACAGTAAATACACTTAAAATCCTAAAAAGTCAATTATTAAAAGAAATTCTGAAAACGAAATTCTACAGAGAGGAATTTTTCTATAATGATGATATTCCTAATTCATGCATCCATACCACTTCCCTAGGAATCAGATTCATATAAAAATATGGAGTAAAAATAAGTGAATAGTTCTATTAAACTTTTATAATTATTATTGTGTGTGTGTGTGTGTGTCCAGGTATGTCTGTGCTCACACATATGCATGTGGATGTCAGGGGCAACCCGAAAACATTGGTTCTCTCTTTCCAATATGTGAGTCCCAGAAACTGAATTCTGGTCATCAGACTGGGCAGAATGTATCTTAACCTGATGACCTGTCTCAAGACACAGTATTTCTTTTTATTTTTATTTATGTGATGTAGGGTAAAGTTTAGGGATATGTGGGTATGGTGACTTTGCAGTTCAAAAAAGGACAGTGAATCACCAGGAGCTAGAGTACAGGTGGGGCCTGGCCCATGACTTCAGGATACAGCACAGACCACAGACATCTACATGCCTTTAGTGGTAACACTGACCACAGACCAAGACATGGTCTTTGTCAGCAGCATGAACCATGAACATTAACACGCTCTTCAGTGCTGGGTCTGCATTAGCCCTGACTCCAGCTTATTTTATTTGATTGTAGATCTGTTTTGTAACAGAATCATCAGACAGAAAGACATGTCAGATTGCTTCCCAAGATTTGCTAATTCTGGGACCTTAGCCAAAAGGCTAACAACAAGAATTCAAATTTATGTTTTTTAAGCAGACTTACTCTGCACTAGTGAGGACAGATCCAGATGGAGGGTGATAAAGTTCACAATGGCAGACGCCTAACGATGTTCTATGAAGCACCACCCATTTCAGCAGGAAATATTGCTGTTCGTGTGAAAAATCAATCATTCATGTTGGAAAATGAAAGCTAGGCTCCAAGTATGCAGAAACCTTCAGATAGGCTTTGAATAACTTATAGTGTCATAACTATTCGTTACAGATTTTGCTTTTAGACTTGAGACTTTAGAGTCTCAGTTCCTTTTACATAACGACTTGGAAGTGACCACACTGAGAATCAGGCAAAGGCACACAGACTTTTGTTTCCCCATAAATGCTATACTAGAAATGTCTAGGACGCTCACTTGTAAAGGTGTTCACACCTACTACATGTAGCGTGTAGAGTATATCAGGGAGCCCGCAGCAAGTGTCTCTTGACACTATGTCAAAGATGAACGAAAATGGATTGTGGAAGAGAAGGGTGAAATGAAGCTACTTCTGTACCTCCATTTCATTTGCCACTTCAAGAAAACAGAAATCAAGCTAGTATTTACTAAATCTAATAGTAGTGCTGCAGTGATGTATTTAGCCAAGTAGCTCCAATTTTTGTCATAGATTTGAGAAACAGATGGAGATTTCTGAAAGCTAATTTTTAAAACAAACTACTTCATATATCTTTCGTATCTACTATATCAAGAAAGAAAGGGGATGTGAGTATGCATCGGATGTAAAACAGCCTGCAGCAATAAGCATAGGGAGATGGATAGACAGTTACACCCAGTTAATGAAGTCTTGTGTATCTGAGAAAGTGCCTTTTTTCAGTCTGACATATGGAGAGACTATATCTTAAATGCACACAATCATGAGATATATACAGGGGAAAGAGAATCAATGTCTCAAGTCATCTATCCTAATGATGGCAATTAGGCAGAGTAATGGTTACAGCAAGATGGTTTAATAAAAGTGTAGGTCCTTTAGTGTTAAGAATAGAGGTTACTCTTTACATTTTCTTAGGATCAAAAGCACTAACAGACTTGGAGACTATGGTTCACACTTGGGCAGCTGTGGCTCACAGGCTCAATCTGCCTGGATGTCTGCTTTACTAACTATAATTTAATGGAATAATTATGTTTATTTGTTTAAATGTTGTCTGTGTCTGCTGATGCTAAAGACAAAAACCCCACAAAATGTATCTGATTTTAATCTAATATCTTTATGTGCTGGATAGTTTTGTGTTAACTTGACACAAGCTATAATCATCTCAAAGATGGAACCTCAGTTGAGATAATTTTCCCAAAGATAAGGTTGTGGGCAAGCTTGTGGTGCATTCCATTAATTGATGACTAATGTGTTCATCCACTGGCACTAGTGCTACCCCTCAGCTAGTGGTTCTAGTTGCTATAAGAAAGCAGGCTGAGCAAGCCATAAGAAACAAATCATTAAGCAGCACTCCTCCATGGCCTCTGCACCATTTCTTGTCTCCAAATTCTTGTCCTGACTTTCCTGGATGATTGACTACAACCTAAATAAAATAAACCCTTTCCTTCCTAAATTGATTTGATCACAGTGTTTTATCACATCACTGGTTATCCAAACTGAGATATTTACTTCACAGATAATAAAAATGAGGCCTAAAGAGATAAACTAACATTTCAAAAAGAATGAATCTTTTCTAAGTTGTTATGAATATCTGAGGAGAAATTAATAACATAAGCAATGAAAACTAGGTCCTTAAGAGAGAAAGATGATTTTATTCATTGCTTGCTGTGCTAAGTTATGAAAGCATATTGGTGTTGAATAATTTATAGATCATAAGGAGAAATGAGGGTGTAAATCAGAGATAAACACAAAATAATGTGAACAGCTGTCCATCACACATTCCTACAAAATTATGAAAGTTTGAGGGAAAGATGATTGTAGATACACATAGGATTAAAATGTTAGTTACTAATGGTGAATTGTGAATGAATAACAGAGCTTGTGGAACAAGAGAAAGTTCATGGACCATCATAATAGTGTGCTATTGAAAGTTCATCTACTTACATCCTAGAGACCTGATTCTTATATCCTGAAATGTAGTGAACAGAGTTGTTAAAAGAAGAGCTGGGTAGGAGTAATACTTAATGCCTATATTTTACAGATCAGAATGAATTAAATTTGTCACTTAATGTAGCAAACAGTATTGTTCTCATTGAGGTAGTCAGTGATAAAATGTGCAGATAACAAATTGTAAGTTGCCATACTCACACATTTCCTTAACAAAACCTCCTGGCTTGTTTATTCATAGATCTCTCTCTCTCTCTCTCTCTCTCTCTCTCTCTCTCTCTCTCTCTCTCTCTCACACACACACACACACACACACACACACACACACACAAAACACACACACACACACACACACACACACACACACATACACATTCCATATGTATAAATATTATTTCTAGACCATAGGATAAAATACTTGTTAACATTCTGACAGGTAACCTTGTGTCATGTGCTTTAACCAAAGTGGAGTGTTTGTGGTGATATTGTTTCTGAAAATAGATCTTGATCCCAAAGAAACTGAAATTTTGCTGGACTTTATATGAAAGTTAATAATATACCTTGAGATAATTTTAAGAATTTTGTATTTAACCTGCTATCTTACTGTGCAGTCAGCCTGTTTAAGTTTAAGGTGACCCTAAGAGAACAATGTAATCTTCTTTACTATGGATTGTATTTCCCATTCTATCGATATTTATAACCTATGTTTAATATATGACTTTATCCTCAAGTTATGTACTCTTTGATATGTCTGACATAGAATTCTGTGTGTGTGTGTGTTTGTGTGATCTACACAAACACACACACACACACACAGAGAGAGAGAGAGAGAGAGAGAGAGAGAGAGAGAGGAGAGAGAGAGAGAGAGAGAGAATGTTTACAGAAAGCAACCAACAGGTTGTAAACAACTAATGGTAAACAAATTAATACCCCATAAATGTAGAAAGCAACATGTGGAAATCATCAATCCTTTCCATTTCATATTATCCTTGTTGTTCAATAAATAAATAGCAAACCCTTTAGCCATATGAAAAGGTAGAGACCTCAGGACTTTTTAGACACATACTCAGAGAAAACTGTTTCCTCCTGGTCATAAGAGTGGGATCTACTGATCTCCAAAGATTAGAACATTGCATAGTGTTGTCTCCAGCTTGCCTATCAATCATCTGGCTAGATCATTCCTCAGGAAATATATTTCACTTGAAGACTTGCTGCAGATCAGGAAGAATAACAATTTCCATATATTTTTCCACAACATAGTTACATACAAAGTTTCCATTAAGCAGCATAGTTAAGCTTGTCCATTTTCTTGAGTTCTAACTCAGAAAAGCATAACATTTTCTTGTTTATTTTTATCTTTTCCTTTTGGATACTGGCTCAAATGCTAAGCATACTTTGCCTGACACTTGGGGTTTTCTCATCCATTGTCTGGAGCCACTCTGCCTTGTACAGTGGAGTTACCTGTTTACTATGGAGGTGCTTAAGGACATCATTAACTACAGCTTTCTCTTTCTTCTCATCCATCTTCTTCTTCCTGGCAGATTCCAAAGTTACTACTTGACTGTCTTGTTGTTTTTTTCTCTTACCTTCTATGAAAATTATCTACAAGCTTTCTTCCACGTCATTTTGAACTTCTTTTATTAATGAGACTAAGAACAAAAAGAGAAAGAAGAAAGGAAAGAAGAAAGAAAGAAAGAAAGAAAGAAAGGAAGGAAGGAAGGAAGGAAGGAAGGAAGGAAGGGAACAAAGAAACAAAGGAGTCCCCCAACTCCCTGGTTTTGATAACCATTCTGACTAAAATGATATGAATTTCATTGCAGTTTCTTTATGGTCCTCTAAAATCCGAGGCTTTTGGAAAATACAGTTAGGGTTAATTTCTGTGTCTCATACTTATGGTTTATTCTTGTGCAGAGCCTGTGTTGTGTGCATTTGTTGTCCATCTGTAGCATCTTTTCCTTGAATACTAGACATTACTGCTAGCCACAAGTGACTCTGCTGTCTGTAGGCTGTGAAATTCTGCCTTTGTGTCCTGGTCCAACTATACCCAGAAGGCTTGTATTCTGTGTGAATTTCCAGAGATTTGAGATGGGCAAGGGGACCCTCAGAGGTTGACATAAGGTGGTGTCTAATTCTTGTTGACCTTTGATTTGTCCTTTGAGGAACAGACCTGCAGAGTCAGCATTTGTGTTGGTTAACACATTAAAGAACCCTCAGAAGGGGCATGAAAGTGCCTCACATTAAGGGACAAGGACAGAAACCTCCTTTTGGATTAATTTGACCAAGAGCAAGCTCAAATGTTAAAAGTTGAAGCAAGTATATAATGATAAGCCTACTAGAGGGCATATATCTTGTCTTAATTAATCTTCATAACAAGGCAGAGAGGAAATGTGTTGTCTCAGTGGAATATTAGAGAAAGATGAAATACCACCATGTGATTAAATAAGCTGAGATTGCTGAGAGAGTACAGAACTGGTATTTCAATCCAAAACTGAGTAAATAACTCTTGTATTTTATGATGCACAGTACTTCATCACAATCACCATTAATCCTGTGCTTGACATGATACCAAAAAATCACCCACATACTCATACCCACATACACACACACACTGATTCACTTCTACACATGTACACACATATACATATTCATACACCTACACGCATGTACATACACATTCAGACACTCGTACACACACTCATATACTTAAACACATGTACACACATATTCATACACCTACACTCACATGCATACACACACACACACACACACACGTATTTACATGTGTGCACAGACATTTAATAAACTACATTTTTATGAACACCAACATGGTTTTCTCAGGATCCTTTCATAAGAGTCCTCCTATCATTCATTTTTCTAAGTAAAAAAAAAAAAAAAAAAAAAAAAAAGCTTTTTTTTTCTTGATGTTGTTGCTTTTTATATTGTAAGTAAAACGCAGATCACAGGAATAGTAGTTACAATGGGGGCAGACCTGATCAGTCATTGAGATGACAAATCAGTGAGACACATGTGTCTGAGAAGAGAACAAATGAGGTGTGGACTTGTCACTTTGATTCAGTCCCGACAGAGGAGACAACAGGAGTCTATCAGCACTGAAAGCAGAAGCAAAGAAAACTCACTGATCAGTTTCACGGTCTCCAGACCCTCTCCTGTACATGCCAAGTGAAACTTTCTGAATGCCAGCAGCCCTGGGGGACCTCCAAATGGGTTCCTGGAGTGACTGATCTACAGCAAACCAGTGAGACCATTAATTTCCTTTCATTTATTGACTCAGTGCATGTTATTCATCTCAGTACCCTCTGTACCTAACTGAAGACTTTTTACACAGTTGTTGCTCAGTAAAATTTATTGAAAGTTCAGAAAAACTGGGGAGGCTCTAACTGTACTAAATGACAACAATTTTCCACTTTTATGCAACATTCAAATATTTTGGAAAGCCATTAACTTTGCCCTCATAGTTTAAAAGATATATTTAATATTTTAAGCAATAACCAGGTATAAAGGTGAGCATGTGGATATGTGCATCGAAGTGTTGGCATTCTGAGAGGCCAGAGGCCTCAGATCTCCTGGAGTTACAGATAGTTAGAAGCTGCCTGATACGGGTGCAAGGACCCAAACCTTGATCCTCTGAAAGAGAAGCAAGAGCTCTTAATCACTGAGCCATCTTTCCACACTGATTTCAGTTTTAGAATTATGTGTATGTGTATTAGTGTGGCCACCCACACATGCCAGGATAGCGGGTCAGAACCCTAGAGCTGTAGTTACAGGGAATTGTTAACCAAATGGGTGCCTAGAACAGACAGTGCCAGTCTACTGCAAGAATAGCAAGAAAACAGTCTTACTAACTGAACCACCTTTCCAGGCTTACTTTCATAGACTCTTAACTATGCCCATTTCAGCACACACACACGCACACACACACACACACACACACAAACAGATTAATTACATACACACATACTTATACACACACACACACACTAACTAGCTATAGAAATATTTGAATGCCAAGAAAATTCACATGGAAGAAATGCAATTTGTTAGAACATAAAAATGGAAAATGGAGATAAAAGAATCTTCACCACAGTTACGTGGATATAAAAAGATTCAGTGAGAACCAACTGTAATTTTTAAAATTTCTTTTTCTAAGACACAAGCCTCCAATCCCAAAGTACAGTTTTTCAGTATATAATTCATTCAGCATCTAAGTGACACTTCACACTATGAAGCAATTTGTCTTCCTTAGAGTCCACTTACTCCAAGATCTGACGTGAAATGCTCTAGCTATCTTCTTCCTTATTTGGCCATTTCTCCACCTGCCTTTTATAGTCAGGGTCACTGAGATCTTATCTGACACTCCTGTTCTGAGAGAACTCCTCTACTTCTAGGACTTTGGCTCTGGATGAGATGGCAACAGTGACATGCTTTCTTTAAAGACACATCCTTATCAGTCTCCTTATTGGAAAATAAACTAACTTTTCTTCATACTCATATAATTGATTTTGCTTTGCTAAAGCTGTTCTTTTTAAATTGAGTTTATAATTATAACATTTGTTCCTTCCTTTATTCTTCGTTCAAACTTGCCCATATTTTCCCTCCCTGAAGTGTCAATAATTGTTAAAGTCTCTGCTTTGGAGTTTTGGAAACATAGTTTTAAATTCCTGAAATATACATGAATAGTTGCTTTGTATTTTAATTTTAGATGACCCATAATTTCCCTAAATCAGCATACTAAAAATAAACTTGCTATTCTCTTTGTAAATCCATCTCTTGCCCTTCTGTAATTCCTCAAAACAGTTAATAGTACATATTGCATTCGGGAAGAAACTTGGAGTCACAATTGACACATTTCTCTTCAATTCCTGAAACATCCAGCAGAAAACAATGAACCATCAGTTCTTCCAAAATTATACCTCATACTCACCTATTCATATTAACAGCTAGCAATGCTACTATTATTTCTTTTTAGATTTCTTTTTATATATATGTGAGCACATGCATATATGCATGAGCATGTGATTGTAGACGCCGGCTGAAGACAGAGAGGGTGTCAGATATCCCGATGCTGGAGTTACAGGTGGTAGTGAGTACACATGCCCATGTCCGTGCTAGAAAATGAATTTTGGTCTTCTGAAAGAGCAGCAAACACTCTTAACTGCTGACTGATCTCTTTACTCCCACCTGGTATTAAACGTCTGGTGTTTGTACATTAGTTTCCTATTTGAGATTCTTCTAAATTTCAAGTATATAATTTTATTCTCTAACCATCACAAAGAGTGACTTAAATTTTAAGTCATGTAGGTTTCTGATGAGAATGCGCTGAAAATAAAACCCCCTTTGACTTTAAATGACCAAAGACCCTACAAACCTTTAGCCAAAAGACCCGCAAACTCTTTGCTGCATCTATTTCAACTTTCCTATTTCAACTTCAGGGCATTTTTATTCCCCAAATTTCTGTTTATCCTGAGCCCCTTCTAATTATCAATAAAAAGACCAAGGGAGAAACAAATATGTAATCAGGAAATTATCACACTTGAGGTAACATAATCTTCATAAAGAAAGTGTAACCATTGCTTGTAATGAGAAAGTTTTCTTGTACTCATGCACACTGACTGCCTCTGAGACTAACCAGTCTTATCAGTGCTACAAAGATGGACTAGTATCAACAAGACCTGACAACAGAACTGACCACTGGTCACATCAGCACAAACTTCAACGCAGAACTTGGTTGTGAACGGTTCCTGAGATGAAGAAAGTGCCAAGTGGGTCCAAAAAGATTCTCTGAACTCTTGTTTGCCATCATGAGAGACTGGGCAAATCTCTCCTTGTCTTTAGGGAACATAAAGGATAAGGGAACTAAAAAAGTTAATACCTGGAAAATATTTATTATAGGAATCAAGAACATTCTCCTGAGTTTTAATTTGTATTATTAGTAGACTGGAAAAAAGGTTTGGCTTTCATAACATTGACATGAGTGGGGCACATAATGAGAAACAGACATAACAAATAAAATGAGAGTTTATATAACCAAAGGGAAAGCAAACCAGAAAAAGTAAGGAAGCCAAAATTTTAGTAGCATATTTCTACCTGAGTCTAAGTTTATTACAAACTGACAGAGATCTTATGGAAAAATTAATGCTGATTTAATAATGTATATTATTAATATAATAAAATAATTATTTATTATAATTTCATTATTATGTTTATTTTATTATTCATCATATCCTAATAAATTGTTTTAATCAATTTTATAAATGTTATTATTTATTGTAAATTTATAATTTTATAATAAATAATAAAGTATTATTAATAATAACCACACTACAGGACACTTTCAAACAAGAGGTCAGCAAGTATTTTATTATACTACCCTAGATTTATTAATCTATTTCCTATAAATTTGAGGTTGAGAAATGTGGGGATTTTTCTTGTGTTAATTTATTTTGGACTCAATTTTATGTTTTCTGATTTTCTACTTTTCTTTATTGGGTATTTTTCTTCATACCACTCAGTTCCAACTTTATATGAAACTTTGTTTTATTTATTTCTTTATTTTCTTATTTTTATTTGCTTGTTTCTCTGGTTAGTCATTGGGGGTTTCTTTTATTTATTTGTTTGCTCATTAATTTTTGTGTTGTAGGAGAGTGAAAACTAAGACAGGCTACAAAAGTGCTCTGTCACTAAGCCACTGCCTCCCACACATTGCTCTGCATTCTGCAATGGCATCCCATTGGCTGGCTCTAGGTTAATTCTGTAGCCCAAGCAGTCTTTAAACTTGCAAATGTTCTGCCTTATCTTCAGTCAAACTGTGCTCTGTGGTACCACACTTTGTTTAATCTTATATTTTATATGTGAACCCTTGATATTTCTTTAAAAATTACTTTGCTAAATAGGAAAATTCTATTTAGAAATAAACTATCTTTATACTAGAAAATACTCCAAATAAATTAATTTTGTGAAAAGCAATAAAGTTAAAATGCATTAGCATTTACCAATGTAAAATGAGCAGTTTATATATTAGATGCTCTTATTTTCTGCCATCCCAAGACAGTTTTAAAAAAGTAACAAAAGCACACATATGTATAATGCTCACATGTACACTGTGAGAATACCGTTGATATGAAATATTTACATTTAATGTGATCTTTTCCAATGTAAATGTACTTTGTAAATAGTTCCAGAAGTTCTTATTCATTTATTATTTATTATTCTATCATTCTATTCATTTTATGATGTATCATAATCTTTTGCCAAAATCTTAAAAGACAGTAATTAGACAATTTTTAAATTAACTTGCCTCTGTAAATGAAAACTGAAACCAAGCTGACTGTGTTCATTAGTAGGTGAGGCCTGTGAGCCTTTGCACCTGGAGATAACTACCAAACCATGGACGACATCACTGAGGAATCTAACTACCAAACCATGGACAACATCACTGTCCGGCTACATTAAAATAATCTAATTAAAACGTCTACTCACAAGTAATGAACTGTCCCAGCATTAAACATTACTAAAAATTCAGACTCAACTTTCAGTCTCTATTTTAAAGGATAGAGGTAAAAATAGCATGCTGGCAGCAGGTTAGTGGCCTAATAAAAACTGTGTCAGATGATTTTATAATCACTCTATCACTTTATGTTCAGAAAATCATTGAAATTTACATATGTAAAAATATGGGATAAGATCCTAATAAATCAACCTGAAAATATAGTTTTTATGATCTATTAGTAAGCAAGTATCTTATGTGATAATATATGTATAGAGAGATGTCAATTAATATAGAAGGCAGATAAGTATGTTTATAGGTTAATGATAGGAATATAGATACATAATAGTTAGATGATTAATATTGGTAGATACATAGAGAGATAGAGAGATAGATAGATGAGGGAGAGGGAGAAATTACTTCTGACCATAGAATACACAACTAGTGTGACAATACACTTGCACATATATTATAAATTATCATGGTGTTTAGTAACTCAGCAAAGATATATTTAACCTGTATAATACTATTTCTTTATTATTACATGACATTTTCTCATAATTGTTTCTAAATTTAGCAAAAAAATAATAAAACTAAAGAAATGAAATCACTGAGAGTAAAGTTATCATGGCTTCTAGCTCACTGATTTTTCTACTTTCTCTTAATTCCTGAATTGGTGTTTTTCCTATTTCATAAAGTTTCTGTAATTTTTATAGCACATTCTTTTTATTATTATTGGATATTTTATTTATATTTCAGATGTTATCCCCTTACCCCATTTCCCCTCCTCCTCACCCAGGAACCCACTATTCGACCCCCTACTCCTGCTTCTATGAGGATATGCCCCCACCTACCCCTCTACTCCCACCTCCCCATCCTCAAATTCCCTCACACACGGCGTCTAGCCTTCATAGGACCAAGGATCTCCTCTTCTACCTATGTCCAAGAGGGCCGTCCTCTCCTACATATACAACTGGCACCATGGGTCCCTCCTTATGTGCTCCCAGGCTGGTGGTTTAGACTCTGGGAGCTCTGGTTGGTTGGTATTGTTGCTCTCCTCATGGGCTGCAAACCCTTTCAGCTCCTTCAATTTTCTCTCTAACTCCTCCATTGGGAACCCCTTGATTAGTTCAATGGTTAGCTATGAGCATCTGCCACTATATATGCCAGGCTCTGGAAAACATCTAAGGAGACAGCTATCACAGCTATCTCAGGCTCCTGTCAGCATGCACTTCCTAACATACACATCAGTGTCTACCTTTGGTGACTGTACATAGGATGGATACCCAGGTGGAATGGTCTCCAGACGGCCCCTCCTTCAGTTTCTGTCCCACACTTTGTCTCCATATTTGCTCCCATGAGTATTTTGTTACTCCTTCTAAGAAGGACCAAAGCATCCCCACTTGGTCTTCCTTCTTCATGAGCTTTATGTGGTCTGTGAGTAGAATCTTGGGTATTTCAAACTTCTGGGCTAATATCCAATAATCAGTGAGTGAATACCATGTGTATTCTTTTTTGATTGGGTTACCACGCTCAGGATGATATTTTCTACTCCCATCCATTTGCCTAAGAATTTTCCCGAATTCATTGTTTTTAATAGCTGAGTAATACTCCATTGTGTAAATGTACAGCATTTTCTGTATCCATTCCGCTGTTGAAGGAAATCTGGGTTCTTTCCAGCTTCTGGCTATTACAAATAAGGCTGCTATGAACATAGTGGAGCATAAGTCCTTGTTATATGTTAGAGCATCTTCTGGGTATATGCCCAGGAATGGTATAACTGGGTCCTCAGGTAGTGCTATGTCCAATTTTCTGAGGAACTGCCAGACTGATTTCCAAAGGGGTTGCACTATCTTGCAATCCACCAACAATGGAGGAGTGTTCCTCTTTCTCCACATCCTCGCCAGCATCTACTATCACCTGAGTTTTTGATCTTAGCCATTCTGACTGGTGTGAGGTGAAATCTCAGGGTTGTTTTGATTTGCATTTCCCTGATGACTAAGGACACTGAACATTTCTTTAAGTGCTTCTTGGTCATTTGAGTTTCCTCAGTTGAGAATTCTTTGTTTGTCTCTGTACCCCATTTTTAATAGGGTTATTTGGTTGTCTGCAGTCTAATTTCTTGAGTTCTTTCTATATATTGGATATTAGCCCTCTATCAGATGTGGGATTGGTAAAGATCTTTTCCCAAACGGTTGGTTGCCATTTTGTCCTTTTGACAGTGTCCTTTGCCTTACAGAAACTTTGCAATTTTATGAAATCCTATTTGTCAATTCTTGATCTTAGAGCATAAGCCATTGGTATTCTGTTCAGGAACTTTTCCCCCGTGCCCAAGTATTCGAGGTTCTTCCTACCAAAAACCCAGGATAGCGAAAACTATTCTCAACAATAAAAGAACTTCTGGAGGAATCACCATCCCATCCCGGACTGGACTTCAAGCTGTACTAGAGAGCAATAGTGATAAAAACTGCATGGTATTGGTACAGAGACAGGCAGGAAGAGAATGGAATAGAATTGAAGACCCAGAAATGAACCCACACACCTACGGACACTTGATCTTTGATAAAGGAGCTAAAACTGTCCAGTGGAAAGGACAGTATTTTCAACAAATGGTGCTGGTTCAACTGGAGGTCAGCATGTTGAAGAATGCAATTGATCCATTCTTATCTCCTTGTACAAAGCTCAAGTCCAAGTGGATAAAGGACTTCAACATAAAACCAGATACACTGAAATTAATAGCACATTCTTAACACCTTGCTTTTCTGATGCTTTTCTCATTAATCCGTTTATTTATTCTCTTTACATCCAATTGCTGCTCTCTTCTTCCAGTATCTCTGTCACACAGCCTCACACTAATCACTTCCATTCACCTCTGAGAAGGGAGAAACACCAACAGCTCAGCACATTCCCCCCTCCTAAGTTGGCAGGAGTTGCACTAAGTGCATTTATGACTGTCTCACATAGGGTGCTTGTGTATCCAGTTGGGCAGTGGCAAATATAGATGTCAATAGTGTCTTCACATGTTTGTATATTGTGACAAGGTTTAGACAAAATGTCTCATAGTGTGTTTCTGTGAATCCACTACATGTGCAATCACAGTATTAATTATGACGTCAATGAGATAGGAAGATTCATGTGTGTCTGTCCTCAAGAGTATTGTGGTATGAACCGTGAGTTGGAAATTGATGAATGTGGATTCCAGCTGTGCCTACATGGTGTCATGTGTCAGGATCCTCTTGGGGCTTATCTCTGTGACTATGCACCTAGATTTCTTAGAGACTACTATGAACTCAACTTTGATCAATGTGCCAATCTGCCATTGTGTCAATCAGCCATGTCTCCATGGAGGTTTAGGTGTGGATGCAGGAAACAGCTTTGCTGACTCTTTAATGGTACTCATCTCCAACACCATCAGTACTGGATGAACTCTGTCCCTTCCTGTTTGTGTGTAACCTCAGCAGTGGCCCACCACTGCACAAAGTGCACACAAGAGGCTCTCATGTCCTTCTTTAGATTCCAACCCCTTTCACCTTTCTAAATTTCTCCACACTCTTAATATTTCTCTACTTCTCTGCTGTCTTCCTCCCCTGCCCCTCATTGCTAGTCTTTCCTGTTCCATCACTCTGGACTCTCTTTCTTAGTTAATCAGACATTGGATTTCTCATGCCTTAGTTTCAGTGCTTTTCTTATTATTTTTAATACTATCCATCTTCAGTTTTTATTGGTTTTCTGTCCTAAGATCAATATACCCACTTGCTTACTCTGTCATTATTTTATATTTTTATTGGGCAGTGGGTGGGGGTTGTCAAAGATCAAACCTGAGGCCTCACATCTACTAAGTGAATACTGTCTCACTGAGCTGCATTCCTAGCCCTGTCTGGAGTTTTTCATCTTATAGACTTCTTCACAATGATTACAGGAAAGATGCTAAAGTTTCAAATCATTTTCAGCCTAAATTTTTGGGATATTTGTGGGTGGATAATTTAAATTGAATTGACTAAATTTAATTAAAGAGAAATAAATCACAAATCACTCAGGAAATTGCTTTGTTAATTCTTCCTTTTGCCTTTCTTTGACTATTAGATTTCTGTTCCCTACCAGGCTTCATATTACTATACTTTGTCTCCCCTTTTGCTGTATAACTACTTAATGTTCATAAGTTTTTAAAAATTCTTCATACTACTGACTCTAGACAAAAAGGTCAGTATCTGTATTCTGGCCCTTACAAAATATAATTTTTGTTGTTGCATAGTTATGTAGCTATTATCAGACTTTTGGTTTGATGGAGGGAGGTCAGAGTCTTTGTCCGTTCCACCCATGGCTAAAGTGTCAGCACTTAACCATTTGTTCAGAAAATGTGATAAATGAGATACTAGTTGTACATAACAAAATAATGACTTGAAGCCTTATTCTCCTTTGACAACATGTAGACTATAGTTTAAATATAATTCTGTTCTACAGAGATGACAATAAGGGAAAGTAAAAACTTGTCTTTTTTATTATAATTATCTAGAATTTCAAATAATGCATTTAATCACTGAATTCTCTCAGCGATTCTTGAGAAACATTTACAAAATAAATACCATTCATGCAATGCATTGCCAACTTTGGACTTCAGGTAAATGTCAGGACATGATGACCCATGACAAGGCAGTGTGATTGTAACAGGGAGCATGGCTGAAATGAAATATCTCAAAGAATATTTTTGTTTAAGATGCAATGTTTTCATGTTCCAACATCTTGTAAACTAGCATCCATCTTGAAACCAAAAGGTCTCCTTAGTTTTGACAGTGATATTTTCTAATTTGCAGTATAGGAAATAATACTGTCTAAAGATACAATACTTTTATTCAGTACTTCATCCCCAAATAGTATCAAGAGATGTCTGGGGATAAAACAGAGAGAGACAAAGTAAGAGTGTTTGAAAAGAAACATTCTAGATTTACATATGCCCTTCACTATCCTTTGCTTTATGCATAAGAAGACAGCCTTTATTGCCTTCTGATAGATTCAGTTATAAATGTATGTGCCTCACGTTCTGTGTTAACTACTTTTTCATGTCTAACAAGAAGCAACTTAAAAGAAGAAGGTTATACATTGAGTTATGGGTTAAGAAGACACAGTTCATCTTGGTGGTCAAGGCATAGCAGCAGAAATGGCTCACACCTGCCATTAGGAGAACTTGTTCACATCTTGGTGGATCAGGAAGCACAGAAAAAACAATGCTGGTACTCCACCAACTCTACACTTTTCCCCCTCATATTCAGTCTGAAAATACAAACCACATTGAAGGCACATCCTACAGATACCTCAGTTTATCTACTCTGCAAAGTGCTTACAGACATACCCACAAGTGTACCTCATCAATTTCTGAGGTATTTCTTAATCCAATAGAAATGACAATGAGAATCAACCATAATTTCTGAGAAATGAGACTACACATTATGTGAGCTTATGTTCCCTACTGCTAAGCACTCAATATAAGCTCGAATTCATTTGTTCAAGTAAATTAAACCTAATAGCTTTGACGTCTACACAAAGGACAGCAAACAGTTTGTTCAGATAAATTTGTTAGGTACGTAACAAAAGTATATTGAGCTTTGCAGATAAGGGACATTAACTTTCTTGAGATACTTGATTACTCTCTAACTCACTAATGCAATTATCTCCTGAATGTAGTAATTACCAAATAAGGAATTGCTGGTGGAGAAAGGAATTAAAATCTATGGCTCTGGGGCACCAAACAATGACCACATGGCCTAAAACACTTGAAAAAAAAAAGATATTCCTACCAACAAAGTTAGTTTTGTTATTGTCACAGAAGGGAGATACATTTTTAAAGATTTCAAATTTCAGGAGCTTCTGAATGTGGGCATACTACAGCAAACAGCAGCAGTGATGAATGGAAACACATTCTATTTCCATCAACACAGCCTGTGTGATAATAAGAGTGAGGATAACATAGACACCACACCTGCTAAAGCAGTTGCCACAACTCAGGGGACCATGAAAGAGAAAAATACATCTACCACATAAGGTGTTATGAGGAAGTTTTTCTAGACCAAGGATATAACCAGACAAAGGAAAAATTGGATATGAACCACCCAGATCAAGATTAGAAAAATAAAAGTTCAAACTGTTGGAGAATAGGACTAAAGTAGAGTTAATCTTGAATCACAGTGACGCACTATGCAATCACCAACACATCCATTTATAGTCCAGTCACATCCTGAAATTCACTACATGATTAACAGTAAAAATAAACAAACAAACAAAAAAACAACAAAAATCCTTTCAGCATCAATTCCTTTTTTTCTATCTTTAGTGAATGAAGCAGATGAAGCAGTCATAATATAAAACTTAACTTTAAGGAACAACAGAAAGACTCATTTTGCACTATATCAAAATAAGACTAGATATTGAGAAGTGGCACTCAGTTCAACCTTGTCCTCATTGAACCTGAATATTTAAATCCACAACTGAAAGTTATGTCAGACTTTATAGAAATTTCTCTCAAGATCTTTACAGTGAGGCCATTTGCAAACTCTGTTCCTTTCCCAAACTATCCATGGGAGATCAGAATAAAACCACAATGGAGTTCTTTTGTGCTGCCAAAATCACAGTAGCCAACCAGAGTAATGGCTGAACAACCATGCAAGGTATCAAACACCTGCAAGAGATGTATTAGAAGGCTCTCAGAGTCTGGTGCAAACTGAGATCAGTACCAAATATATCTCTAGAAAAGAAGGAAAAGGAAGGGTCCTGTGATCATGGGTCCATTGTCCACAAATTGAATCAAAGTTGATGAGTGCCTTGGCTTTTTTTCTCCACTTTCTCCTTACCTTATTTTTTAAACTAAAATTTACCCTATTTAAAGCTTAATAGTAACAACTGAAAACTATCTAAGAAACAGAGATTTAAAGGTCACTGTTCAATAATAAAATGTATTAAACATTTATCATGTATTAATGTTGTATTAGATAATTTGGTAACATACACTCATTGTGCAAAGAGACCTGGTCTCAAGAAGCTTCAACTTAGATGATACATGATCAACAAGAAGAAATTATTAAATCATTCACTAAGGTAGAAATTTATAATTATATAAAACTGTAGAGAAACAGAGTAACAGTTAAGAAGAAGCAGAACTAAGAGAAGACAGAGGAAATAATGAATTCCATAGTACATTGAGAGAAGCCACACTGATAAGGTAAATTTGAGCAGACTAGATGAAGGGGTTGGTTATTTGATAGAAGAACACATTGGATGGAAGGAGAATCAAAATTAGTAGTATTTGACATCAAGAAGTTGGTAGCTGTGTTAGCTTAGTAGGCAAGATTATCTTTGCAAAATCATTGCAAAGAACTTTAGATTCACTCCAAGAGAAGTATAAAATTATCGACCACTATTTCTAAGCAAATGAGCAACTAGAACTGAGAATGTTATATGGAGAAACCAGGGGTTCTATATTAAAAATACAATCTCTAGAATACCTATCAGTAATCCAGATACAGAATAAGAGTAATGGACATTCAGGCAGAGATAATGCAGAGGATAAAGAGTAATTGGCTTTGAAGATAATGTCAAAGTAGGTTTTGAGGAAATGATAATAAAAGATAATTCCAAGCTTTCCCACAAGACCATGTGGGAGAAGGGTTTGCATCAACTCAGTGAGAAAATGCTGCTGCTGCAGAGAAAGAGGAAGAGAGAGAGCCCTTTTTCAGAAGTGCTAAGTTTTAAGTGTCCATCTTCTGCATGGAGAGATGTTGCTAGAACACAGAAGATACATGTCTGGAGTTCAGGAGAGGGGGTGTAACTTGGGAATACTGTTTAGTTGATGCCAGCTTTCATCTGGTGCTGAAAGCCAGAAAGAGTTCAGAGAGTACTGAATCCACTGAGAACAGGTGAGAAAAGTAGAAAAAAAAAAAAAAAGAGAACAAGACTCGAGGCCATGATTTAGCAACTACTACAGTGAGAGCCAATAAGAGAGGGAAAGAAACCTAGCAAACAGCAACAAGTATGAGAATGTCAGAAGGGATGGGCAAGTGGAAAATCTAACAAGAGGTTTTAAACAAGGTAGAGACAGTTGATAGCCTTGAAACAAGCAGGTTTTAGAAAGGTAATTGGGCGAATACGCATGAGAAAATACGTGGTTAAGTTTAAGACAGAGTGTAGTAAGTTTAGGAAAGACTTTGGGGAAGAAGTTTTGAGGAAAATGAGTGCTGGCAAAGCCTGTGCTGGAGTGAGGACATTAGAAAATGGGGAAGAAGTTAAGAATAAAGGTTCCTCAGCACTTGGGAAGCAGAGCCAGGCAGATCTCTGAGTTTGAGATCTACAGAGTGAGTTCCAAGACAGCCCGGCTACACATAAACAAACGAACAAACAAAGCTATCTTGAAAAGGCAAACAAAGCAAAACAAACAAACAAATAATAAAGGTTTTGCTCTAAACCTTTATTGTTGAGATCTGAAAAGTAAGGCATTTACTCAAATGAAGTCTAATCCTAAGAAGAAAGAGAGAATGCTCAGGGATTCCTGAGTAGTTGTAGGGTTTGAGGAGATGCTACACAACAAAAGAAACCTAAGGAGAAGGACACAGGTTTTTCCGTACAGTCTGCAAGATAAAGACAGCATAGGCTGACATGTTCTGATGACTTTAAACTTGTCAGTGATATCACACATACAGTTATCATTTAAGAGCAGGAAGGCTCATCCATGATTTACCAATTTGAGATAACAATTTGAAGAACGAGAAAACAAAGAGAATGGGTATTTAGAAGGTGATTAGCTAGTAGCATAAGGCATCTCACAGAAATTTATCATTATAAAATGATATAAAAGTAAAATTAACATAGTTTTCACAAAAAATTTTATTCTTTTAATTTTTGGTAGAAAAATACAGTGACTCAGGCATAGAAGGGTAGAGGGTATGACAAGGGTATTAATTCCAACTTGCCACAAATTAAAATCACCTTAAGTAGGGAACCTAAACTATAAAATTCTCATGTTTGCCTTATTGATCAGAAAGACCATCCAAGTGTAGGCAGAGCCTTCAGTAGCAGCCCTGGTTTAAAAGAAGAGACCATGACAAAAAGAAGATTATCACCTTCCCTCTTGCCTGCCCAGCCCTCCTGATCACTGCTGAATTGATTTATCCCATGGCTGCTGCTCCTGCTGATTCCATAAATGATATCAGAACCAGCATCCAGGCTCCATCACTGACTGAGAACCGGTTCTCCAGGATTAGGGGCCAGACTGGAACTGACGAATCACTCACACAGTCTTGGAATTGTGGGTTCTTGTCCTCCTGAGGTGACACAGCCAATGTGGATCTATGCCAAGTGCTGAGGAACTTGACCTCAAGGACCAAGCAACTACTGGGTTGTCAGGCGCTCCATATGCAAGGAAACTTTGTTATTATCTTTATATAAGTCTATTGAAGACATTCTCACATGCTCATTCTGTCTCTGCTGTTCTTCTAACGATCTCTGACTACTGAAGTATGTGTCTAAAGGTGAGTGATAAAGACTTACTATGGGGTTATAACAAGTAAGGTTGTATATGTAGGTTTGGAAGAGGTTCAGTTGAATAGGTCAAGTTGAATGAATAATTTATTATAACATATGAAGAACTGTTGGGATCCAAGATAGAAAAGAATATGAACTGGAAAAATGGGAAATACTAGGCAAAGTGAAATACAGTTATATGAGATTAAATTTCAAAAGTTAATATGAAAATGCAAATGGAGAATCTACAGATAAAAATAAATTATCTGAGGCAACTGGAGATATCAGATACAGGCTCAAAGAAAGTATGACTGAATACTCAAAAATCTTTAATCAATCAATCAATTAATCAATGGTATATAGCTGTTTTTTCTTACTCTTGAATTCATTTTCCACAAATAATATATATATATATATATATATATATATATATATATATAAATAATATATATATATAATATAAATGAAATTTAAAGTAATTGACTTACCCAGTGAGTTTAACTGCATGTGTCCGAAGTTTTCTATATTTTTCTGGTTCTCCATTTGTGCTGACAACATGTCTGTATATTCCTGTCTTATAATAAAAGAAATCTTCATGGACTTGCATTATGGCTGAAAAAAAAAAAAAACAATAGGATAAAACCACAGTTACTAAAAAGCCTCTTAAAAAATCTAAGAAGAGAGAGATCACACCTAATTTTACCATTAGCTGGTTACAAACTTTTTCTATTCCTTTAAAAAGAAAACAATTTCAACTATTTGAATATTACTTATGTACACATTTTATATTTAAAATGTCTTTCAAGCCTTCTCTTGTTGAGTTCTATTAAAAGAAAGTCATGTGCCAAAGAATATTCTGTCGGGATTTCATCCTTTCTGCTCTGAAGAGCTGAGTCTGTGTTTCATTCTTTGAAAACCAGAGCCCGTGCTTCATAAAATGTTTCCCTGCTCCTCACTTAGATTACTTCTTATCTATTTTACGTGGGGCTTTGTGGAAGGGCTTGTGCAATTCAAGTTAAAGACTTCAAATTCTCTCTCAGGAGGCATAAATCCAAGTATCTTTTGTTTTCTTATTTTTTTAAATTGGAATTAGATATGGATATCGTGGTAGCTAAGAACAAAGCTTACCTATCTTAGTTCAACATGTATTTTAAATAAAGTGCAAATGAAGGTCACTGGCATTTGCTAGATCCTACAGTAAAGCTCATGCTGCAAAGGGAGATGTGGCTTTTCCTGTTCTGTTTTTAACTTTGGTCTTTAGCATCAGGGCCTTTTGGGGAAATGTAAGTGTCACTGGAAGCTAAGTCTCCTTTATCCGCTATAAAACACATCCCCACAGGGTTTTAAGAATTTTTAGACTGTACCCTATGCAAATTTCTGCTTTCTGAAGGTCTTAGAGAAATGCTCACGGTGTTATTTATTCAAGGTTCAATCCATTTGACATTCTTTTGTCCCAAGACAGAAAGAAATACTAGAAGTTAAATCAGGCTACAGCAAGCAGCAAATCAAACTGCAACTACAGCAAGGACCAAATAACAGTCTTTTCATTCACAAAATAATTACGATATTCACAGTGATTTCCCACTTTATATAACCATTGATTTATTTAGCTCTCACCACTCAGCACTGCTTTAAGTTCTGTGTGTGTGTGTGTGTGTGTGTGTGTTGTGTGTGTGTGTGTGTGTGTATGTGTGTGTGTGTGTGTATGTGTATGTGTGTGTGTGTATGTGTATGTGTGTTATGTGTGTGTGTGTATGTGTGTGTGTGTGTGTGTGTGTATGTGTGTGTGTGTTGTGTGTGTGTGTGTGTGTTGTGTGCATCGTATGATATGAGGTGATGTGGTAGAATATGGTGTAAGTTGTATCTGTAAGTTGTGTTACGAGATGGTTAGTGCTTGTGTAGTGATGTAGTGTTGTTAGTGTGTGTGTGTGTGTATGTGTGAATGTTAGTATGTGTGTGTGTGGATGAGTGTGTATGCCCATTTCGCTATAAACATGCAGCTGAGCATGGGAAGTTACCCACATGAGTAACAAAGGACATCATCTTCGAATTTAAGTTTAAAACCGAGAAAGAATTTATTTACAAAGCTTTGTGAAGTGCTGAAATTCTGTACCTAACTTGAAAACCACACACATAACATATGTGCAAAAAGCAAACCTCAGTTTTCCACAACTTTAAAAGTTGTCATCTAAATTTATTTTTGTTGAGAGCGTGGGTTGGAAGGTTAGCATTACAATGATTTGGAAACTCAAATGATGTAATTCAATTCTGTTGTTTAATGAATTGCTAAAACCGTTTCAGAGGAAAATGTCAAAGTGGGGGTTGTGAGTTTGGCCTTTAATTAAAATGTCTTCAGTCTTTCATATTTGTTTCGCAAACACCACTAGACAAAGTATATAGTAAAACTACACACCAATTCCCACAGTTATAACAGTCAACAAATTTCACACATTTAAGAAGAAAGGAGCGTATCTGGTTGCAAAGTTAATGTAAAGTTTTAAGAGTGTTTTTTAAAATTAAATTTAGGGTATGTTTATGTAAGCTTTGATTTTCTGATAAATTAATTTCAACAAAGATATTAAAATCTATGGTTCCTCCTATATCAATACTAATTGGATCAGCATTCAGGACCAAAGAAAAACTAGCCAATATTCCTTCAAACACATAACAAGTGTTTTTAATTTATGTCCCACTGTATTGACATTATACTGTGGCCCCTCAATATTTGTTACTTGAATTCCCATTTTATACTTCATTTGGTTTGATTCCCTATGCACTTAGGGGAAAATGTTGCACAGAAAATACATTTTGTGAATTCAACTTTATTAACATTATTGGTATAAGACAAATTCCAATAAAGGAAACAGAGCAGATATGCCTTAAGGTCAAAATCTATATTTACTACACTGCAGTATAATTATATTATTTAATAATACTTTACTACCAATAACAAATTTACAAACTTAGATCACTTTAAATGGTTTTGTATAACACAAAGTCACCCTAGTTTGTTTGACTTTCTTTGACCTAATATAAAAAGGAAACTATATACTTTGTTTCTAGTAACACTTTTTTTTTCCTTCAATGTATTCCTAAAGCCACCTAAACTGAAAGTAAATACAAACCTAACCTTATGTGTGATTCTTACATGTGACCATATGAATAATATGAGCTCCACTGAATTAATAACTGCATGTCATATGTCCATATGATAAACTCTGAAAAGACTCTAGCAGACTTTCCTTAAATGTGTCATTACGATTTATGAGTTCAACTCATAAACAAGTGGTCTTCTTAAAGTAAAATGGAAGCTCATGATATGCTTTGATGAGCCAATCTTCTGTGGTCACACAACCTAAAAGTGTTGAACCCTTATGACGATGTCTAAGACTTTTCTCTTTGTTCAGCTTCTTTGATGTCATATCATATCATGTCGTTTACTATAGGAATTCATAATTAAAAATACATTTTATCTGGGCTTACCTTGAACTGGTCCATTTTGTATGATTTCTCTCATAATTTCGGTTTCCTGGAATGAAATATATCATTGAGCATTAGTGAGACCCACTACAGCTGATGTCTGGTGCACACGAGCTACTGTGCAATCCATTTCAGGATTACATAATTCTCAGTGACTTGGCCACCTACAGTGCACTGAAGTACTGCTTTGAAATGGTCACTTGCACCATACTACTTCAATGAACTTGCTAAAACGAAGACATATCCATTTGCTTTATTGATTTTTATTACATAATGTTGGAGTGGATAGAGAGTAGAGTAACTTTTTGTGGTGATGGAGAAAAATAGTAAAGGTGAGTTAGAAGACATAACTAGTGAATATTCATGTTATCTTGATCTTATGATCACAAACAAAAGCAGCTACACCAAGCAACTGTTAAGTGAGGCTCAACAACAACTTCATTATGAATATCATCATGTGAGTCATGTTCCTCAGTAGGGAGGCAGTTCATTCATCATTCTTCATTCATCCATTCATTTGTTCATACATACATAATACAATAACACATACAACATACATACATACATACATACAAAGTATGTATTACAAACTGTGATTAAAAACAAATTTGGATGCTTCATCATCCTTAAGATAGTTACATCTTGGCGGTGTAGACAGGCTATGGAGCAGCTAATATAATATACAACAATCTATTATAGGTAAATCATAAAGAGCCATTGATTAAAAACACTAAAGGTACTTAAATCCCACTAGAATAAGATAGGGAAAAAGGATCCCATTAGACTCCAGCTTGTCATGCTTCATGCTGACCCAATTTTAACCTAATCTCATCAGGGTTATCTAGACTTATTTAAGAAATATATCAAACTTTGGTTACCACCAGTTCTATCTAGATCACAACCCAGGGTTTTTATTTTGGCTTACTGGCATTTAATGCATGGTTGACCTATAATTTATAGAAAATAGTGTCTTGTAGGATTTAATCTTCTACTCACCCAAATGATGTTGGTACACAACATCATTTTCTATTGTCTAGATGCATTATGCAAGGTTCACTTATATTGTGGACTGAGGCATGAGATCCAAAATGAAACTATTGCCACCAAAAAGTAGTGGCTTAGCTGTGAATTGTCAGTTTCATTCATATGCATACTTTATAAGTCATAATTTAAAAAAACTATTTTAGGAGGTACATTAAAATTTAAGTCAATCCTGTAAATTGCTGCTTTAACAATTTTAAAACTTGCTCAAAATGCAAGCTTAAAGTAAGAATAGTAACAACTGTACCTGAACAGACCAGGGAGATTCACAGGGTAATAGCATTTGCCATCAAGACGATGACATGAGTTTTTGATTTAGCCATTCTGACTGGTGTGAGGTGGAATCTCAGGGTTGTTTTGATTTACATTTCCCTGATGACTAAGGATGCTGAACATTTCTTTAGGTGCTTCTCAGCCATTCGCATTTCCTCAGTTGAGAATTCTTTGTTTAACTCTCTACCCCATTTTTAACAGGGTTATTTGGTTGTCTGGAGAATAATTTCTTGAGTTCTTTATATATATTGGATATTAGCCCTCTATCAGATGTAGGATTGGTAAAGATCTTTTCCCAATCTGTTGGTTGCCGTTTTGTCCTATTGACAGTGTCCTTTGCCTTATAGAAGCTTTGCAATTTTATGAGGTCCCATTTATCAATTTTTGATCTTAGAGCATAAGCGATTGGTGTTCTGTTCAGGAACTTTTCCCATGTGCCGAGGTTCTTCCCCACCTTCTCTTCTATTAGTTTCAGTGTATGAAACTGGTTTTCTGTGAAGGTCCTTTATCTACTTGGACTTGAACTTTGTACAAGGAGATAAGAATGGATCAATTTGCATTCTTCTACATGCTGACCTCCAGTTGAACCAGCACCATTTGTTGAAAGTGCTGTCCCTTTTCTACTATGGTTTTAGCTCCTTGTCAAATATCAAGTGACCATAGGTGTATGGGTTCATTTCTGGGTCTTCAGTTCTATTCCACTGATCTTCCTTCCTGTCTCTGTACCAATACCATGCAGTTATTGTCACTATTGCTCTGTAGTACAGCTTGAGGTCAGGGATGATGATTCCCCCAGAAGATGCTGGCGAGGATGTGGAGAAAGGAGGAACACTCCTCCATTGTTGGTGGGATTGGTGATTGAAATCAGTCTGGCAATTCCTCAGAAAATCGGACATAGCATTACCTGAGGACCCAGCTATACCATTCCTGGGCATAACCCAGAAGATGCTCTAACATATAACAAGGACATATGCTCCACCATATTCATAGCAGCCTTATTTGTAAGAGCAAAAAAGCTGGAAGGAACCCAGATGTCCTTCAACAGAGGAATGGATACAGAAAATGTGGTTACATTTACACAATGGAGTATTACTCAGCTATTAAAAACAATGAATTCGAGAAATTCTTAGGCAAATGGATGGGACTAAAAATATCATCCTGAGTGAGGTAACCCAATCACAAAAGAACATATATGGTATGCACTCACTGATAATTGGATATTAGCCCAAAAGCTCGCAATACCCAAGAAACAACTCACAGACCACATGAAGCTCATGAAGAAGGAAGATCAAAATGTGGGCCCTTCAGTCCTTCTCAGAAGGAATAACAAAATACTCATGGGAGCTAATATGAAGACAAGTGTGGGACAGAAACTGAAGGAGGGGCCATTTGAGAGACTGTTTCACCTGGGTATCATCCCATGTGCAATCACAAAGGTAGATGCTGATGTGTATGTCAGGAAGTGCATGCTGACAGGAGCCTGACATAGCTGTCTCCTTAGATGTTTCCAGAGCCTGGCATATATAGTGGCAGATGCTCACAGCTAACCATTGAACTGATCATGGGGTTCCCAATGGAGGAGTTAAAGAGAAGACTGAAGGAGATGAAAGGGCTTGTGACCCCATGGGGAGAGCAACAATACCAACCAACCAGAACTCCCAGGATCTAAACACCAGCCTGGGAGCACATATGGAGGAACTCATAGCTCCACTGTATATGTAGGGGAGGATGGCCTTGTAGGGCATAGGTGGGAGAGGAGATCCTTGGCCTGTGAAGGCTGGATGCCCAGTGTGGGGGAATTCGAGGGTGGGGAGGTATTAGTGGATGGGTTTGTGGGGGCACATCCTCATAGAAGCAGGAGGAGGGGGGATAAATAAGGGGCTGCTGGGTGGGGGGAAATGGGGTAAGGGGATAACATCTGAAATGTAAATAAGATATACAATATAAAAAATAGAGAGAAAGAAAAAAGACCATTGGAGCTCATGCCATGGCACTCTTCAGCCAAATGTCTATCATAAGTCTATGTGATGTAATATTTGCCTTGTTGATTTAGTTTTACACTATTATACTTTCTCTGTCTCTGCCTCTTTCTTCTGAATAGAATGATTACTCTTTGGTTATTATATCTTAGAAGCATGTAAAAAAAAAAAAGCTGATGACTTGAGCTTAGTCCCCAGGTCCCACATGATGAATGGAGGGAACCTGTCCCTGCCAAGCTGTTTGACTTATATGAACATGTATAGTACATTCATCCCTAGACAGACAGACAGACAACACACACACACACACACACATACACACAAACACACACACACCACAGACACAAATATATGTGGTAAAAAGAGAAAACATACTGTAAGCACAACATTTGTGAGTCCAAAATGGTTTTTGAATAATTTAAAAATAGTACGAATAACAGCAGAGCCAAAAAGTTTGAGAATGGCACCCTTGTTAGTTCTTGAAGTTTAGACTTACATTGGAAGAGACTCTGTATGGAGGAGAACATTGGTAAATCCTGTTGGATTTCTCGAAGCTGTTGGGACAAGGCCTTGTGGCATGCCGTTTTCCCCGCCCATCTGATCTACTTGCCATAGCACAGACATTATTGGTAGTGTTTTGGTCCTTGAAAAGTGGTAGCATGCATGAGATACCAGCCTAAGAGAAAAAGAATGAAGAAGACATTATTTACAAAAGTACCATAGTATCCTGTCTATAGTCAAGTTTACTGAACTAAACATTTGTGAAATTTGCAATTTATTCACCTGCGTAGTTCTAAAATGCCAACCAACTACACAACACAGCATCTTAAAAATACTATAATCTCCCCCCTTTTACTATTTCATTATGATTTTTTAAAGGCTTGCTTCAACACATTTTAGATAGTTATATACTTGGCATGCAATTTCCTGAAGATAAAAGGTATCCAACAATAATTTGATTATTTGCTGATGGGATATCCTAAAACCTTAACTTTTAGAATTAAGATAAATTCTTTTATTTTGGTGACACTTCCATTAAGCTAACATTTTTCTTAAGAAATAATCGGATAAATGTCTAATTCGCATACTGAGGGGAAACAGTAAATATTTACATATTGAAATTTATAGAGTAAAAGTTATGTTGTATGTTATATTAAAACTAAACTATTATTGTAGATTTTGAAACTAATCACAACAATTATTTGGCTCGAAAACATTTGTCTCCAAATTTAACATTACCTTACTGAATAGAGAAGTAGATAGCATGGAAACAAAACTACAAAATTAGTTATATAAATATGCAATATCAAAAGTGCTATAATCACACACAAAGAACTATCAGTAACTAATGGCTGCTGGGAGCGATGAATTAGCCTCTCCTTACTGCATATCTAATAAACAGTGGGCAGCCCTGAAAATGTATACAAGTAAACAATAAAAGCAGACTCAACAGGTTATATTTATGTATTTGTACATAAAATTCTTTACATATGTATGTATGGTTGTAACAAAAATAATCAGAGTAAAATTATAAATTAGAATGTTGGGGTACAAAGAGGGATTGAGTGGAGGGGCTGCAGAAAAGAGATGGAATGAGGTAAATGATACCATCCTATTTTAATTAGAAATGCTTTCTTGTAGTAACTTATTTTACTTTATTGTATATGCATTGGTATGAGGTTGTCAGATCCCTTAGAACTGGAGTAACAGCCAGTTGTCAACTGCCATATGGCTGCTGGGAATTGAACCTGAGTCTTTCGGAAGAGCAGACAGGCTCTTAACCACTGAGCCATCTCTCCAACCCCATGAGATGTGTTTTTTTTTTTTTTTAATATGTTAAATATCTAAAACTTAGGTAGTGATATCTGAACTTAGGCTTTAAAAGTTGTACAGGTTTAAGTAAGTCATAAGAAATGTCATAAGAAAGGACCTCTTGTGAATGGGATTATTCTCTTCATAAAAATAAGCTATTTCTCTATGGGATACTATGAGAGGATGGACAGGGAGAGAGCTCATCTGATAGACTGAAGCAGCCAACAAGTTGATAATGACTTTGTGAACTCCAGAACAAAGTGTCTATTGTCTATGGCTTTTTCTTATGGTGGCCTAAACAGATAAACACAATGAGATTTAGTTGGATTGTAATATCAGTTTATGTATGTAATGTACTTAATATACACATATTAAATTTGTATGTCACATATGTGTACACATGTGTGTGCACATGTGTGATAGTGCTTCGATATATAATTACACATATGGAGGAGAGATTGATGTTGATGTCTTTCTCTTTTGCATTCCTTCTAGTTTTTAGATAGAATCTCTCCCTGAACCTAGAGCTCACTAATGGACTAGGCTGTCTGACCAGGAGTTCCTGATATTCCTGTTTCTGATTATCAGCACTGATATTATCACTACTATAACTGACTTTTTATGAAGATTACAATAATTCTACTCAAGCATGTTACCCACTGAGCCATCTCTGCATGATGATGATGATGATGATGATGATTTAATTTTTAAAAAAGAATTTCATACATGAGTACTGGATTTACATCATTTCTACTACTTCTTCTCCCACCTCCAATTCTCCCAATGTCCCCATCTTCTACTTCCTTTCAAATTCATGATTTCTTCTTCAATTACTGTTACATTATTATAGTATACAGACACACAGACAGACACACATATGTAATATATGTGTGACACATGTATATCAACCTACTGAGTCCATTTAATGTTGCTCATATGTATATGTTTACGATGACTGCTTAGGATCATCCATCAGGGCTCATACCCGGAAAAAGCCTGATTTCACTCTCAGTACAATTGACTGTAGCTCTTCTTCTAGGGGTGAGAACTTGAGAAATTTTCTTCCTCTACAGTGATCTGTTGGCTGATGTTTTTAACATACATGGTGTAGGTCTTGTTTAGGCAACCATACTGTTTATATTTTATGGGTGTGACATCCCTGTCATGTCTAGAAGAAGCTAGCTCACAGTGGACATCTGATTCTCTAGCTGTTAATCTCTCTGTCCTCTCTATTTTGATTTGGCCTGAGACGTAGGTGTATGAATTGTAGATATTGCAACCATTTCATTTAATCATGGGACCAAGCAAAAGTTAACCTGACTGGAAGTTAACAGTCTAAATAAGGCAACTTCAATTTATAATAACTTTTATTAGGTAAAATAAATGAAAGAAGTCATGGTGGCTATGGTCAGATGCCTTGACACAGTATATTAGAACTTTGGTAAAACAAATGACGTTTACAGCCTCTTATCACCACAGTTCCTTGTGTTTATTAACTTGTTTACAATAGACATGGTGTTATAGATTTAAATATCGTAAAAGTAAGAAAATGCCACCCACTTGCCATTTTCCATCAAATAGGTTGGAGGCTGAGAAGTTGCCAAAACTCTAAATTACTCATTAGTTTTATTTTTCTTGTTTTTAATATGATTTTTTCAGGTATGTATTCCTTAACCTAGTTAAACAAGTGTAATAAAAGATTTATCAGTGACATTAGCCAATGTTATTCCCTCTGTGAAGACTCAGTAAAACTATTTGGCTTAGGGCAAAAAGAATGAATACTTGTTTCAGTCTTTGCATTAATTTAGCTGGAAATGAGTACTGTCTTCCAACATTATCTCCAGTGGCCAATAATGCTAGAAGTCAGTGCAATATATATTTAAATGTGGTATATTCTTATCATTATATAGATGTGGTATGTTTTGGGGGGGCTGTTTTTGTAAAATAAAAAAAATACAGTCTTGAAACAAGTCTTTTTCTATAGCCTCACTTATAAAAATCCTAGAAATATATATGTTGGGCAGTTATTTACCCACGTTTTCTCAGGAACCACCAGGCCCTATCAATGCTTCCACTGTTGCATCCATGACGGTTCTTGGCACAACAAGAGATCAAATTCTGAGGGGAGAGATTGGCTGTGTATCGACCCTTGGACTGAATTGCAATTCGGTCAGCTGCCACACCTGTTTTGAACAAAATTCTGATTAATATTCAAATAACATGCCATATAATATTTCTAATACTTTTTAATTTGAACCCTCAACTAGTTTTCAAAATTGGTATTGCTCCAGTAAATCCCTAAAGGCTTTCTAGCTTAGTTATTCAAATGTAGTGTATATATATTTATATATATATATTATAATGTAATATTGAACTCCTTTCTCATCAAGGAAGCTGTCAAGTGGTAGGTCTTCTGAGAGAAAGCGACATATTCACCCAAATTGTCTAACTCTTGCATCTGGAACAACATCTTCCCTAGAGTTACAGGTAAATCTATGTTTTATATGAAAGAAAATGAAGAAAGCTCATGATAGAGATATTAACTGTAAATTAATCCATAGTAATTTTACATGTGAGAGTAACCAAACCCATAATTTTTACATTGGCATCTAGTATAATTACCCTGGAGGTCATACTTTGACTAACTTATGCTACTATAAATCTACATTATAGTATAGCTAAATTCTTTATAGCATACTTTTATATTCATAACATGACTAAAAATAATCATTATTTTAGTAGGTATGCAGTTAATTCTGTATATATACATATAGATACACACACACATATATTCATACATGTGCAACTAGGTGAGTATATTACTAGGTATGGTTATACTATCATTATTATAATACTTTTAAAAAGTTGTTAGGGCATATAATGTTTGTTTTAAATGATAAATTTCCCCAAGAGTCCCCAGCATTTGAATACTCATTTTTTTTTCAGTTGGTTGCAGCATTAGTGTAGGTTTAGAAATGTGACTTTTCTAGAGAAAATGTGTCATTAGGTGTAGGCATTTTCTGTTGTTTCACTGTTGCTGTTTTTGTTGTTGTTGTTGTTGCTGCTGCTGCTGCTGCTGCTATGCCATAACACATAATTCCATGCATACTATTTAAATTTTTAACATGAAAAATTAATACATATTTACTGCTAAAGAGTAGAAAAAAAGAGATAACATATCTCTCTCCCTTACACAATAATAGAATGGGAAATGAGTCAATGGTAGTGGAAATCAACTCTTGTCATCAGGAGATGAAAAAATTAGGGTGAGAGCCATTTCAGTAGGAATTCTTGAGATGTAAGAAACCTACATCATGTCATTGTTCATGCAGCTTCACAGTGAAATCACAAGTCAGTTTTTTTCCACACATTCAGTTAAAGGCAGAACATTAAGAGATTTGCTTTTATGCATTCTCTTTTCCCAGAGGAACTTAATTTTGTTTGTTTGATCTTTTTTTTTCAACCGTGTTTCATGAGAGTCTCTCAAGGTGTCAGTTTGAAGTTTTTGTATGCTTTCTAAGTGACTGAGCTGTGTGTAGTATTTTGTCGTGTTTAGATATGTTCATTAACAGCTCCTCTTCATGCTCTACCTGCTTATTTTTTGACAAGATATACCTGTAGAATAAAATGGCCTCATCCTTCTGCCTATGATATTCTCACGAGAACAAATCTTTATTTTGTAGTGGAGAACAGAAGTTCTTTGATATATTGGTATTTGGTTTTGTGAATCGGGATCAAATATATTTTAAAATGTTTGTATAACATTTCATTCATAATACTTTTGCAATGAAGAAAAACAGGGGTGATGAAATTGGAAGCTTGAGGCTCAGGACGATTTCTGACACTTTTTCTCTTTGTGAGTTAATTCAAGTTCATGGACTTCCTTCATAAAACTGAAGGCTGCCAAAGGCTCCACTGAGACAGTCCGTAAGGCCATGACCTGAGGAGACTAAAGGACACATCTTCCAGACCAGCCTTAGCAAAGTTTTCTGTTTCTTACCACTAAGAACATTACTTAAATGTATTTGCAAATACTGGTCTACTGGTCTACCCTAAATGTAAGGAATCAGCATAGTTTAGGAAGTATTTCCCACATAAGCACAAATGAGTAAATGTTTTAGTTGATTAAATCTTTATTCAACTGAAACAGTGTTCAAAGAAGTCAGGGATTCCTAACTCAGTAAGAGAAACAATGAACAGACAACATTTCTACTGATAAGGTGGACAGTAGTACGTAAGGTAAGTAGTCCTAAGGCTAATATTATACCAGAGCATTATTAGAGTAACTAAGTTAATACAAGGGGGTACATAATGATTAGCAATTTTCTGTTGTATAAAATGCGACTGCCTAAGCTGGCTTGCCCAAGAACCTTGGCACTCAATTCACAATGGTTGTAGTGTTTCAGTCTGCTCCTAAATGTTCTTTTTAGACTGTATTAAAGCCCCATAAAATAGTTCTATGAGTATATTGATAGTATCCAGACATTATAATGGCAGCTTCTATTTCATTGTAGAAAAGTCTTTGGGGAAAATTTTGGAAATGAAATTGGGATCAACCTGAGTATCTTATTTGTTGTACTTAGGAACTTGTTAAAAGTAGACATTACAGAGGGGATTTTTTTACAGTTTAAAATGAGCTTATAAACATTACTTTGGAAAGTAATCTGATAAAATGAGATGTAATACTTTAATGTACTATGGCCTAATTCTAAAGTTTGACTTTGCTTCAAAATAGTTTAATAACCATAGTTGTATAAATTTTATAAAAAGAAAATAAGTAGAGTTTACATATGAATATTAGTATTCTAGATGATGTTATAGTGACAAGAAAGCAAAGTTCTCTTCTCAATTCCAAGTTCAAACTCAAAATCAAATGAATTTTGGTGTCTTTTTATTTATTGTGTATATAAATTAAGCATCAATATCCAAGCTTTAGAATAAATTTATAACCTCTGTGTTACTTTCCTTGGACTGATCATTTGTTGTTATTTACATTTTCTTAGCTTATAAACTATCCAACTACTCTATCATGCTCTAAGGACAATCAGAAGTTATGAAGAAAGGACTGAGATGATGTCATTACTTGCGGTGGAAAAAGCCCAGGACGCAGCACAGTTTTTTTGATCCAGTGGACCATGAGTCCATCCAGGCCACTTATAAGAAGCAATGAAAACCTCAGGAAGATCGGCTCTGGGAGGAAAAGATGCCTAAGGGAAAGAGAGTCAGACATATTAGATGTTCTCAAGTATGTCCCTGCTGTCAGGGTAAGATGCGCGCATGCCCTCTTGCAATGCTTGTAATGATTTTGAATTGTTTTATACGTTCTGGTTTCTGAAGGAAGCATATGTACAGAGGATTTCTGTCCCACTTGAAATCCTCTGTTAAAAGGAAGCTGTATGCGGAGAATCACAACACAGATTGAATGCTTCTTCTGGTTTCCAAATAGTGCAAGGACGTTTCTACCAGTGTACCTGTCATCTTGAATCGTAGCTTGCACATTCATATTAAACACACACATACACACACACACAATTGTGAAAATTATTACTAATAAAGAATTTTTATTTTTGTATCTCTCTTCTTTTTGGGAGTATATATGACTGTCAGGGAGAAGAAATTTCAAAATAAACCATATAGGGCAACTGAGTATTAACACAAGAAATCATTGAATATTTTTTATTATGAGAAATGGATATAAAATTAATTTGTCCATATTTATAAAGTTATTAAAGATTAAAGAGGACTATAAAATTTGTGTAATGCCAAATAGATAATGCCATGCCGTCATAAAAACCCATATTAATTTTCTAACAGGGTCGGTTCTTGCTACTATCTCAACATACTGAGGTGACAAATAAGAGGAAATATTTGCAGCTTTTTTAAATAAATGAGGAAATTGACTTCTAAAAGCTAATTGGCATGCTAAAGGCTCTGTTAAATAAGATTTCCTCCTCGGACTAGACCACTGGCATAGAATTTTGTTGACCTCATGCACCATCATTGTCATTTGTACAAGAAATGTGTGAATGTTGTGTCTTGTATCAAAACCTAAATGTCTAAAATAATAAAAGTTCATTGATTTAATGGCTTTATGATTTGTGCTAGTGAAACTACTGATCTGAAATCTTACAAAAAAAATTACTTCTCAAATTACAAAATAAATTCAAAGTTTAAGACAAATAAAATGTCTTTGGGAAAAGGGCACCCACCCAAACTAATTTTTAAATTATGGCATTGATGAGAGAATTAACTTTAGATGTAGAGAACTATTACTACCCAATGAGAGAGTAAGCACTCTCATACGGGCAAAGGGGAGGGGGGAGAGGGTAGATGTGGGATGGGGCATTATGGAGGGGTAAACAGGAAGTGGGATATCATTTGAGCTGTAAATTAATGGAATAATTAATAAATAAAAATAAATAAAATGTATCTACAACAAAACTCTTAGGAAATATAACCTAAAATTGTTCACTCTGTATCTAAAATACACAGAAACACTAAAGAAAATAATGATAAAAATAAAGGATACATTTTTCACCTTGAAAAAACAAAAAAGAGAGAGTAAGATATCCTAAGTCCATTCCAAACGCACTGCTACTTTCAAGAGTGAAGGAAGGACACAGAGCTGGTCACTACAATGTGCCTGAATGATAAAGACCAGCATCACAGAACCAAGACATCCAAAATGCCAGTGTTGCACCACGAACTGCATGGCAGAAGCTGAATTGGAGCAACATAAGCATAGTGGTCTGAAAGAAATCACTGAGGAGATAGAGGCTTCGCCTCCGAAGCATCTTTCTAAATGGGAAACAGATGCACATCTTACACATCACTGTGCTTTCCTATATCACACTCATTGGCTTATCAGTGTGCATTTAAGTACTTAGCACATGAAGTTGCCTCAAGTTTCCAGAAAACTTGATTGTCTCAATGGCAGTTGTTATTGTATGACTCTCGAACACAAATTAAGTATATAGCGAGGATACAACCCTTTTACTGTGCTGAAGCAATGATCTGTCATTGTTAATCCATTTCAGCAGGACCTAGTTATGTGGAGTTTTACTTCTACATTTGAAATAGAAATTTGTCTTAAAATGGAATACATACTCTTCAATAAGGGGCCTTTTTAATTCTTCAAATTGTTATGTTGAAACAAATCAATCACAATTTGATTTACAATTTCCAAATCAACATTACACAAATTTGAGGTTAAATTTGAATAGTTTTCCTATTTCAACATTTTATCTAGAAAAAAAAATAAGGATACTGTGGACAGATACACAAATCCATAGCAGTGCTAATGCCCAGAACCTTCCTTACGTTAGCCTCTGCATCTAGATTATGAGGCATGAGAAGGCAATCACTGAGAAGCCTAAGGAACACTTATGTTCTCAGACACATTAGAAATTATATACATAGTTCCTACTGAGTCTATACCTACAGGACATATACTATGTGGGTCACCCTTCTCTTAACTCCAGCTCCAACTTGACCTTCTTCCCCATTTTAATTTGGACAACCCGAAACATCTAAAATTCAAATAATGGACGAGAATTAGTTTATTTCAGTTTTCCATCATTGCAAGTCAGTGGCAAAGAATACCAGAACATTTCTCTGGATTGTTTCATCCTGAGGAGGACAGTGATTCTTTTCTAGTGGTCAGGGGACACAGAAATATTTCCATCCTCCAATGCATTTACCTTTGCACATAGCATTTGAAATCCATTGATGCTTCTCATGGTGTCTCATGTTCAGTGGCTAGTGCCAGCTCTTCTCTAGTCCTATTCTTTCTTCATCGTCATGGACTTTTTATCCACGGCACATAGAGCCCATGAAACTGACTGCACTGGTCACACTCCAGCTCCTGCTGTTACTATTTCCAGTATAGTACACATAAGTGTCACTTGGTAGTGTCTGATAATTTTTCTTAAAAGACAACTCGTTTTCCTACTCTCCCTATTTTTTCCTGCTACCAGGAGTTGGGTATTATAGTTGGGCCTAGAGGAGACCCCTGAGCTGTTAGGCAAACTTGGAAATGAAGGAGAAAGTAAAGGAGGAGCAACAGCACAGATGGCAGCTTGAGTGCAGACCTCCCTGTCTGAGGCTTTTGCACGTGGGGCTGAGGAGTGACTTTTGTCATGCTTATGCCATTGTCACCTTTGGTTTTGTTGGTCACAGTTTGAGCCTTACCACACTTAGTAAAGAATAAAGAATTGCCCATTGCCATTCAAGTTTCTAGGTCAATGTTGTATTTCATTGAACCAAAAAACATGAAGTGTAAGAAAGCTCCCAGTTTACAAGGTATTAGAGAGTTTAGGAAAATACATAAGAAATAGATGACTATATCCTAAATGGTTACCTAGATGATTTATGCTAGTTTGAAGGAAAATTAGCAGGGAATTTTAAGGGAATTGATTTATTTGAACAGTTTATAAGAGCTATTTTTAATTAAACTGGTTTATATTTTATCAGTCTTTTAGCAAGTGCCAATATATGTGATGATATAAAAATTAGAGATAATATTCATAGTTTTAGTGGCTTATTATCTGTGTCAGTGCAACTTATTTCATTTTATTCTATTTCCCATCTCATACTGATAATAAAGCAAAGAATTGGTGTCTTGGTGTCTTGTGGAACAGATTTGGGAAAGAAATAAGAATAGAAAAGAAGGACCCGGGTATTGGAAACCCAGCTAATAGGCATATGGTATTTGGCATCTCAGGTTATTTCAGAAATGTGAAAATCTATCCATATGATCACTTAGGTCCCTGTACTGGTCTGGTTGTGCCAGGTACTGTCACATCGTTGGGAATAGAAAGGTGGCTAGAATTTTAAGAACCTTAACCCAGTGACAGTGAGAATGTCTAACATTCTGATTTACTCTTGCCATTTTCCCACTGTATGAGAAGGTTCTGAGGTGAACACACACTAACACAGCCTCCACCATTCTGACCCAGACTCTCTGGCACTGTCCAGACTCACTGTGCTGTGGCCAGCTGCCCCGTGTGCAGGAGTGGAGAAAGGGGCCATTTTGTCCAATATTATGTGAATTACAAAGGTATTAACTTGTGATTTGTTTCTGGTTTTTTTTGTTGTTGTTGTTTTTGTTGTTTTTTAAAGAGAGATCATGAAATGGAGATAATTTGGGAAGAGTTGATGGAATGAAAACAGCATGATCAAGATATATTGTGTGAAAAAAATTTTAAATAAGGAGAAAAAGAAAACACACCAATTATGTCTAATGACTAAGAGTATAATAAAACAGTCAGTCAAGCAACTGCTGCATAGTTAGCGATGAAGCATTCAGATGACCAGATGTAGTATTATTTTCTCATTGAAAAGCTTAGTTAAAAGTTAGTTTGTAATTCATAAATGTTTAACTTTCAACATACCATAGAAAATTTATGTTATCATTTTATTGGTTAGTTTTGTCAGCTAAGTTCATTTACATAAATGACTGAATAAATATCCTCGTTAGGGTAACTTAACATTTTTACCCATACCAACTTGATATTTGATATAGTAGTTTGGTTATGGGTTATGATATGTAGCCTGTTTTGCTAAGCACATACTGAACACTTTATACAACCTCAAAGCTTTAAGCTCTAGGTACAACTGTAACCATCATTTTATGGAGGGCATAAGCAGTAAGACCTTGATATCCAAACACTCTTGCTCCAGTGAATGTTCTAGCCTATAGATAATCTAGATATATGAATACATGCACATATCTGTGCAATGTATAGGACTTGAGGTAGAAACTGGAGCTTTGCACATACTAGGTCAAGCTTCCACTCCTAAGCTCATTGCCAAACCCACATATACCTTTTAATGTCTCTTCAACAATAGTGTTTCTGCTGGCTTAAGGAGCTGCCATCAATGTAAGCTCGCATATTAGCCACAATAATTGGTTGTTTCCATTTTTTCCCCATGAGGAACTGTCAGTGTTCTATTTTTTCAACAGAATATGCTTTTATTCCTTTCACTATTCTTATTTTAAAATCTAGCTGAAATCAGTGTTTCTTAAATTACATCGTGTGGAACCTAATAGCTGATTACTAACCAAAAGCTTCTCTAATCTTGTGAATTTAGAAAATGCTGCATTAAAAAAAAACTGATGAAATAAACATTGCCCTCATGAATAGTGTAAATCTTCAGAAGAAAGATATGATGTGTTGTTCATTACAAACTTCCTCTGGCATTGGCTGAGATGGTTCTAGTTGTCTGCTGTCTGTGGAAGCCTAGTTGCAGAGTCCAGGTCAGCTCCCTCTCAGGCCCCTCCCTTTGCTCCTCTGCTTCTGCTCACCATTCTGCCTGTGCCGAGAGAATATGTTCACTTGCCCTTTGGTTGCCTTACTAAGTTTCACCTCTAAGAAGTCATCCCCAAATTCCCAAAATTACCTTCTAGCCTTACACCATTGACATACTTGTATTCCACATTGTTATTAGTCACAAGCCATGAAAAATGTGTTTGAAGGAGTTTCTGAATTAATTTCTCAATGTAACATGTGTATTAATTCTTTGAGAATTTCACACTATGTATTTTGATGATATTTATCCCCTATTCTTTCTTCTAAACTTTCTGAGATCTACCTTCAACTCACAACTCCTTATCATCTATTTTTATGCTGCTCATGTTCATGGGTATATATGGCCATCCACTATAGCATAGTCAACTAGCTAGTGGCAATAGCTTTGAAGGAAAACTGACTTACCTTTTCCAGAAGCCACAAACTGTAAATAGTTCCTCATTTAGGGGTGAGAGACAATGAACCCTTCTCCCCTTCATGCTAGTATGTTTACTGGCTTGATCTTGTATAGGTCTTATACAGACAGCCTCAGCTGCAGTCAGTTCATTAGTGCAACAGAGTCTTGAATTTATTGTGAATATCCTCATAACACCATTAATATTCATCTAACTGAAGTTCAGTAGACTATTACAGACCAATTATGACTTAAGCCAAGGAATAAAGCTAGGATTCCAAACAGGGAAGAAAAAGCTTTCCCAGGAATTAAGGAAGTTTCAGCACCAGTTTTCTCAATGTGGAGTAAAGACTTCCCAACACTCATATAGACAATATTGCCAAAGAATGAGAGAGATTTTGGGGGTAGAGTGCGGTGCTTTTTCTCAGTATACTGGCATTCCTATCATGGTTTGGCAAGTATAGTGATAAATCAATAACCAACCAATAACTCCACTAAATGTATACCTCCCTCACCATAGGATTTTAGACCAATAACCCTCTCACAAATATACTCCATTGTGTACTGAAAATAATTTTAAGTGGAGGAAATATCAGTTTTTCAGAAATACAATTACATAAACTGTTCGTTCTTATTGTACTTTGAGTCAGTCTGATGTCATTTATTGGGTATTAACTGTGCACTCATAAGTCTGTCTTTATATGGCTACCAGTTCAATTCAGTTCATGTTGATCTCTGTCCTTCTTTGAAGCACTTACCTTACTTTTATTCTCTTCCATTTGATGAGTATTTAAGACAATTTTAATACTTAAAACTTAGCACTCAAGCTGTTGTGCCAAAAAGTCAGAATCATTTTCCATGCCTTATGTAGTAATTAGGCAATGGAACTCTTGTACGTCAGCTGAATTGTTCCTGCTACTTTCTTGGAAATACTTAGCAACTAGGGATTTTAAACTCTCCTAGAATACTAATCATTAATTTTTTTCATCTGTAAATCTCCACAAAAAAATTTAGGCAAACAAATACCCAGAGCCAATACATGACTAGAAATGTTGTGTTGTCTGCAGGGTGAGTAGTTACTTGAAAGTTTTTTTTATCACATGTTTTTCTAAACTAGAATAAACCACAAAAGGCTGAAAAGTTAAAGTTTGAAAAGAAAATGTTGGAAATAATCTTGAGGAAGATCACATTAATATTTATCACAAATTGGGCTCATTGTGGCCCTCAAAAAAATTCAAGAATAATCATTATAATGAATTTTATCTTAAGCAATGCTAGAGGCAAAAATAGAAAAAAGAAAAGAAAAAAATCCACCACCACCACTACTACCATCACCAACAACAACACAGCAAAAACCACAAAGAAAAATTACTTTTTTTCAATTAAGCATAAAATTAAGAAGTCAAGTTACTAAAAAATATAAAATGAGCCATATTGCTAAAGATTTTGTTAGATTGGTTGTAAATGACCTCAAAATATTTCACAGTTGGACATCTCTGAAAAATAGCTCTTACTAGGAGTTTAACCATCTTTTTTTCTACATTGAATGTGAATTGGCTAAAGTTACCTGGACCTGCATATGCTGTGGACTATTGGGATAGGGGAAATAGACAAGGCTCTGTGATGTAATGAACCCCAAGGCAGCATTTTGTTTGTCCATTCTCAGTGTGACTTGGGCTCACTCAGTCTTACTTTGCTTGACATTGAGTGATGTTAGTACCCAGAACACACACTGTGATGGAATTCAATGAAATGAAGTAGCTTGGCACACATCTGCTCAGGAAATGTCACTTGGTATTATTTTCTCTGATACTAGTTATGTTCTAGCAATGCTGAATCTAAATTGGAACTTAACTGGGGTGATCATATGCCTGAAAACAAAGCTTGGATAGATATTTAATAGGCATTAGTTAATTTGCAATTCCTATAGCACCAGAAAGCTAGAAGCATTTGGGCAGTGGAGCTGATGGCTTTATTTAGATTGACAGGGTCCACCACTGTGTCACTGCATGACACTTGTCTCTGGACTGTAGCAGATCTCAGAGAGACATCTCAACTTAAAAGTGTATGTGCCTGCAAAACACTGTACACTAAGTGGTGTTTTTGGTCCCTAGAAAGATTGAAGCTTCTTTAGGCAACATGAAATACAACCTGTCAAAATAACACAAAGCAAGAAAATTACTAATAAGCAATTTCATAAATGAGTATGCCAGGTCTCCAGGCAAACCTTGAATATATTATTTAAGGCAGTTTGAGAACTTTTGAGGACATCTGTTTTCTAATGATCATGGAATGTATGCCTGAGGTTCCCAGTATTTACTTTATCCCCATATGATAATGAATAATCCAAGAGAGGTCATCAAAGTTTTCATGAATTCACAAAACATTTTGTTTTAAAATAAAAGAATAGCCAGACATGAGAGCAAAAATTTTATAATCTCAGCACACAACTAATTTTAACACAGTTGTGAGATAAAAGGTTACCTGGCCCAATGTAGTAAATTCCATCACAATCTGCCTTATATAATAGGAAAATGTTTTAAACATTACAATGAAAATAATTAAGTAAGTACAAATAAATTGGTGTATTATGTCACTCAAACTTTTCAAAATGGCAAAACACTCAGTCTAAACTGTTTGACAGGAAAGGACTTATTTTAGCTCATGGTTTTGGAGGTTTCAGGCAGCTGTGGGGAGAGGGCAGGTGGAGCCAGCCACTCCCACTGTGAGAATCAGGAAACAGAGGGAGAAAGAGGCCAAACAGTAAGCTTCCCACTGTTCCTCTCCTTACTGTACTGGGTCCTTAGATTAAGTGATCATGCCACTTATTTTTACAGCGGATCTTTCTACTCTAATTTAATTACAATAATTAACTATTTTAAGTTTATTAATGTATTAAAATAGTCAAACAAGTCATTGTTTTAATTGAGTATTTAATTACATGTAATAATTAAAATAATTAATCTTCCATTCATTTCTGTAACCACTCTCACAAGCATACCCTCCTCAATCAAATCCATTTGACAATCAAGTTTTACCACTGAACACACTGAACAACCCTTCAGCAGAAATACGGATTTCTAGGAAATCATTGACAATGAACTAGAGCACAGTCACTGCTTAAAGGGCATACAAAATTGTCTAGGTATGTAATGGTTGTTACAGTTAGGATTTTTTTTTAATTTGTGACTAAATGTCTCATTTTCATGGCCTGAAAAGTCAAAACTGTTCAGACTTCCTTAAGCATGCACATGAATTCACCGGTCAACACATGTGTGCATCCACGAACCAGAAAGACACTTACTGTCATTTCATTCATGCTCAGAAGCATGGGACTGGGTGGCAAGGTGCCAAGGCGAAACTTGAATCCTTCTTCTAAGGTCATTCCCCAGAATTGGCTATAGTTCTGTGCTGTCCATCTACCTTACAAATGAAGCAGAAATATGCATAGATTACATGATATCACTTTTATAAATACATGTTTATTTCTAGGTCTCAAAATATCAGTACAGGGTAGATAATCATACAGAATCAGTACTGGTTATTCTACAATGAAGTACATGAAACTCTAGTTTGAATTTGACCCATCTCAGTTATGATTGATATAAGAAACATGAGGCCACATAGTTATAAGTTGAAACCAGGAATATGAGATTTTAATATTCTATAAAAGAATTAAGTATAATAAGGCTAATATATGCAGTTTCCTTTAAATGTACTTAATTGCTTTTTAGAAAGAAATTTGACTCTACAGACAAGTTCTTACAGTTAAATAGAACAATCTGTGCCTTTAGAATTTATATTTGAAATTTCTCAATTAAAAAGAAGTACCCATGAAAAATTGAAAGTTAGCTAGCTAAGCATCTTATTTTCCCAGTATTTGAGAATGAACACAAGACTTCATCATGCAGGTAAGTGTTCTATCATTGAGTTATTGCTTGCTAATCTTCATTGTTCTACTTTAAAGAGATTATATTAGCAACTGTTAATAAGACGTTAAGACAAATGTGTTAAGGAGTTAATTGTATCCAGCATTAATCATTATTAATAGTTACTGGCAAACATATTAGGTCCATTGTTTAAAATTAGCTATTTTAAAAATGCAAGTTTTCTAAAGATTTACTTTTCTGCAGTGCTTTGTAAAAATCCCTAATTTCAAAATGTGATATGAAAAATTGAAATTAGAGTTCTTCTGTAGGTGATAGTGGCTGAAAACTGCACATCTGACAGGCATCTAAACATTCTCAGCCAAAATCATACGCATTGCACACAACTCTTTTCAGTTTTTAAACTGGGTCCATACTGGACTCTGTTGTGTTTGTTATCAAAATTACTTATAGTGTGATGGGCTCCTTTGAGTGATTAAAAATTCAACTAAATGCTCAGTAATATTTTTAAAGCAAAATCTACAATACCTAAGATATTTCAAGGTTGAAACCTCTGGCATGTGTCATGCATAGTCATGTTGTCTAAAAGACAAAAAGAACTTGCTTGATAAAGTGTGATGAGGGTGGAGGGAGGTGTTCTGTATTAGTGGTCTTCTAATTGGTCAGATACATCCAGGGGTCATTAAACTCAGCACTCAATTTAATGAAAGGAAGAAGCATTTTAAAATTTAAGATAGAGGGACAGATCTGGAGTAGTGGATACTGCCTTTAACCCCACCACTCAGGATGCTCTATGAGTTCAATTTAGTTTTTTAGGCACGGTCATACTCTGTAACCCTGATTCGCTATGTCATACTTAAATTGACCTCAAATAGTGATCCTCCTCCCTCAGCCTCTCAGTTATTGGAATTGCAAGCTTCAGCTCTCAAGCCTGGTTGAGTTTTTAGCTTCAAAGTGTTGAGTCTGGAATGTTTGCTTCACAGTTTCAGATAAATATAACAGGTATGGATCTCCCTTTATCTATTAACTCACTGAGAATAATTTGTGCAATTTTAACTTGGCATTGTGTTCTGTCCTTTCATAATAGTATGATGTGTTGACTCTTCAAGTCGAGAGTAAATCACTTTAAAGCAGAAAATATTTATTTATATTTCCAGCAATTCCTTGAAAGAAAGACACTTTTCAAGTGGGGCATGGTAGCATGCCTATAATACCAGAACTGGGGAAGGGAACAAGGAAGATTGTCTTGACTTAGACATCAGCCTGGAGTTTGCAGCAAAATGCTGACTCAACAAATAAACAAACCAAACAAACATATAGTGGATAAATAACACTAAAGTACATTATGTACAATAAATATAGGTCTGAGCTTAAAATATGGTAAATGAAATTCAGTGCTACCATTGTCCTGGGAGACATAAAATTTTATGCCTAAAGAAATACTAGTTATATTTTTAAATGTATCTCAAGGGCCACTGAGATAGGTCAGGAGGCAATGGCACTTACTACCAAGATGGATGAAGGCAGTTCCCTTCCAGGTGTCCACATGGTGAAAGGAAAGAGTCCGAGCCGACCCTTCCAATGTTACTATAGTATTAGCATCATAATACAACCATGCTATTCCTACACTCCTACACACACACAAATTTTTAAAATATAATTTCAAAACGCCTTATAAAGATATATATCTGAAAACTACTTTACTTTTCTAGTTGTTTCAAGATGGTCTTTTACATTCAATGTTTGGAAGAATGTCAATAAAGTTATTGGTGACTTAAAGACTGATAAATGGCAGAGGGGATATGTTAAGGCATAGATTAGTCAGATTATTCATTTTTCATTCCAGTTTATAAAGAAAAAAATAGTAGGAGCCTACATCTTATTTCCCTGTGTATAAGTGGAGAAGTGACCAAATTTCAGGATCTTTAGCTGACAAGGGTTATTCCCAGTGTTTCTTGGCCGTCCTTATATCATAAAATTGTTAGCTACATAGTGCATCTCCACATGTCTTTGGATGTCAATCCTTACAAGAAATTCAAAATTAGTTCACTATTATAGGTATTATCAGTTTTTATAATTAATGACCATGTTAGAAGCAAATGACATACAGTATGTGTTTTGAGTAGGTGGGAATGACAAGAAGCCTATACTGAAAGACATGCTTACCCATAGTCTCCTTTATTGATGTGCTCAATTAATTCTGGATGAACAAGGCAAACATGTTGGGAACATTTCCATTGCTGTCCTGAACATGTACTGCAAAGATAAAAAAGTTACAAAAGTCCTTTGGCCTTTACAGGGTATGTTTCCAAAATACTATTATGAGTAGTACATTGTTAAGTAAGTCATGGAACAACTATCTTGATTAATGTTAGCCATAAGGGTATTTGATTTATTGGAGAAAATAAATCATAAAACCTATATTAGATGCTGATCAATGTGCTTGTGTCCTCTAAAGTGACTATATGACATGACTTCATATTCACTGCAGCTTAAAAAAATTAAAATATAGATTTGATATACTTGTATTTGAAAATTCTCGGCAAGTTAACTCAATTTAGTCAACTTGTTTTCATGTATACTTACTTACTGTGCTAAAAACGCAAAAACAAAAACAGAAACAAAACCACAATTTCTCAACAGCCTATCAAAACATTTATAATTTAGAATATGCTTAATGAGTACTTGCTATATGAAGGCTTACTATAAAGCTATCAAATTTGAAGCATACATAATTACATTTCCAAAATTGTTCTCAGGCTTCTGAAAAGATATCTCTTAGGGAATGCAACTTATGTCTAGATGTGTTTAGGTGTATGCTTTAATGAGCAAATTCCCATATTCCTGGAGAAATACACAGGCAGAAGAGCCCTGATCTGTGTCACTTATGTTACTCACCAGGAGTTGCAGTTTTCTTTAACTACTGATCCTTCTTCATAATGCTGGCTATCTCTGGAGCAACCTGATAACAGGACATGCAAGAAAATGAGAATTATGAGCTGAGTAAACCATAGCCGCATGATATGCCATCTACGATTGTCAATAGTTGATGGAATGTGAAAAACTACTTAGTGCCAATCTGATAGCAGTCTCCATCTGGTTTCTTAGGTCTATTTTGTCTTGTACGAAATTCCTTTGTGCTTGTTCTGGGAGGTTTTGTTTTTATTGGTGTGTATTCCATTCCAAAACAGATCAATGTGGACTCTATGAAGAAGAGGCAGCAGAGAGATTATAAGAACTAGAGGTTGTGAATACATCAAGAAGCAAGTGTCTTCCAGGCATGACAGGACAGATGCAAATATAAATTCACAGAAATTGTGGCAGTACCCAGGTTCAAGCCAGGTAAGATACCAGCACTGAGAGAGCCAATGAACATGGGCCCTTACCCATAATTAAGAAATGATTTGCAATTGATAGGTGCTTGCAAAGGAAAATTAGTGTTCTACAATGCAGTGTCACTGGGGTATATCAAGCGCACTCCAGGGCAGGCCCAAGCTCAAGAGCAGAACAAATGGACTCCATGTTGTTTTGTGTGTAAGATTTTTGTTTCTTTTTTTGCTATTGTTGTTAGGACATTTTTGTCTTATTGTGTTTGTTTTGACTTACTATTTTATGGGGCTTTTTTGATGGGAGAGAGAGAGAGAGAGAGAGAGAGAGAGAGAAGAGAGAGAGAGAGAGAGAGAGAGAAAGAAGAGAGAGAAGGTTAATGCAGAGGGAGGTAAAGAATGTGTGGGAGAAGCTGGAGGAATGAAAAACATTAAAATATATACAAGAAATATTTAAATAAAGAAGAGAAATGAGAAAAAGAGATCCAAATGCCTCTTAACTATTTACTGAAATTGGCTTTAATTGGTTTATAAAATGACACAAATTATCCAAAAGGGACTGATAATGAATTGCAATAATATGGAAACTGTTAGCAAAGTATCATGAGAGTAGTATCCAGGTTACAAACTAGGTAAGTTTTAAAAAATAAAATTTTCAGAAATTTAAAATCAATGCTGAATTAGCAAAAGGAACCCCTTTCTATAATGGAACATTTAAAAACAAACATATATTATTGATTTATAGTATCAATTGCCCTGAATTTGGCAATGGAAATTATAGTCTTCTTACAGTAATGATAGGGGTCAATACACTTCAAAAAGACCCCAGGAGATTTGATTCAACTGCTGCTAGTCACAATGTCATAGACAACTTCTTATTTAAAACCCTTTGATTTAAACACACGAAAGTTTCCACTGATACTCTGTTTAATGAACTAAAGCTCCAAGTATCTGCATCTCTGCCTTCCTTTTCCATAGAAAATTTGCTATTTCCATAATCATTGACTGGGCTCTCCTGACCAGACATTGTGTAATAAGATAAACTCAAGTAAAGAAGAGATTTAACTATAAATTAAGTTTATTGTTTAATTACACCACAGGTGAGGTAGTTTTAATGAAGCAGTATAGCTATTATTACTGGAATAAAAAACCAGACAGTGCCATGAGATAAAGAATTCTAAGATGGAGGTTGGTATTAGTAGTTAATTACTTACTTAATATACACAAAGTCTTCCATTTTGCTTTGTATATTTTAAGTTAAATCTAGGCTAGCATCTACATGGAGGTATTGATAGTAGTTCATAGAAATCTAAAAATTATATTGTGTGTGTGTGTGTGTGTGTGTGTGTGCATGTGTATCCTACTTAGTAGTGTGTTTAGGCAAGAAAAAGTTGTCCAGGATTGAACTTAATGAACTCCAGATGAGAAACATTCAGAAGAATCTGGAATGAATGGCTTATAAGGAAATTCAACAAAGGTTGAATCAGAAAGAAAGAATTTCCTAAGAGCAAAATGGCTGCTTTGTTGGTTAGTTTGTTGTTGTTTGTTGTTATTGTTGTTGTTGTTGACTTGACACATCCAGGGTCAGCTCAATTGGGAAAATGACTTCATAAGAGTAGCCTGTAGGCAAGTCTGAGAGACAGTTTTGGTTAATGACTTATGTGGGAGGGCCAAACCACTGTGAGCATAACACCCTAGGCAAGTAGAATAAGAAAACAAACTGAAAAAAACCATGAGGAGTGAGCCAGCAAGCAGCCCTCTTCCATGCCTTCTGTTTTAGCCTCTACCTTTGGGTTTCACCTTGAGTACCTGCCCTGACCTCCTGGGATGAGTGATATAAACTATCAACTGAAATACACCCTCTCCTCTCCAAGCTTCTTTTTCCATGCTGTTTATCAGTGTTCATCAAGCAATGGAAAACAAACAAGTGTAGCTAGTCATGTACAATATTAGGCAGAGATCAAGAGCAAGAAAGCAGAGATTTGGGCATTACATCTAACATTGGAGAAGTCACCAATGGGCTTATCAAGAAAGGATCAGTAGAGCAGCAAACAGTGAAATTCTTTGGGTATGAGGTGATGAGCAACTTGAAAAATAGAAAGCAATTTTCTTTTCTTTAAGATATTTTGTCATTAAATGGACAAAGGAAAATAAGATAGAACTTAAGAACAGAGTCAAGGAAAAGTCTTTTTATTTTTAATTAAAGTATTTGAAAATTACATTTAGAAAATTGATAGTTGAGAAAAAGGGGGAGGAAGAATATTATAGTATAAAAGAGAAATTCAGCCGACAAGGAATACAGGACTCCAAGCTCATGAGAAAGACTCAGTTCAGCTGAAGCTGAGACCAAGATAGAACTAAGACGATGAAGCTAATCCTTTGATGACAGAGACATAAAACAATTCCTTTTTGTTTTTTGTTTGTTTGTTTTTTGTAAAATGTGTATGAAGTATCTCTGAGTGAGTTCAACAAATTGTTCATACTTATAACAGTTTTGTAAACAGCAGTACATTAAATAAAAGTAAATCTAATGAATATTGAAATTCAGAGAGTCTATGACTTCAACACTTTTAGAATTAGACATATCAATTATTTGGAGAGGGAAATAGTTGTTCCTATTGCTTCAAGAAAAGATAATAATATGATGTATGTGATTTATTTTAAAATACTGCATCACTGTTTGTTATAAATATCTGTGCAGGCTCAAGCTATACTTTAGGAAAGACTGTCACTTGCTGTAATCAGAAATTTGCACCTAGGGTTGTGCAGTAGCATGCATTTTAAGATGTCAGACTTGAGGGTGGCTGCTTTGTGTGCTTACATTATCAACATGTTCAGCACCAGAATTAGCATAGTGAAGATAAAACTTGGATTTTGTTGGTAAAATTAGCAGCCTGTTACTAAACACAGTAGGTCTAAAACATATACGCTGGTTACTAATGTTCAGTTTAGGTGGTTAGCTAACTTGTTTCAGTGTCACTGTGTACCTCTCACATCATGGTTCATATTTATCTATTATTCCTTCAGGACAAATCATGTAAAATCATGGACCCGGTCCCCTCAAATTGATCTTTATCCTGTATACTGTGACAACATTTAAGATTTGACAATTTGATACTTATTTGCAAGGATAATAGGAATCAACCTCTGTAATAGTATCGCATATTCCTCCAGTATTTTTCTCTTTTTAAATAAATGAATTCCTAATAACACAGAGACTTGAAATTTCACTCAGATTACAGAGCTCTTTTTAATCAGTGTATTTTTGGGGTAAGTTGATATGTGTAGGGAAATTTGAAAAATTCTTTATGACTGATCTTCATTCAAATAAGGTTAAGGAGGTTGCAAAGGGATAAAAGAATTCATACAACTCAAAAATTCAAATATAACAGTGATCCACATATATACATATATGTCACTAACTCATATACATATGCATGTTGTATATGTATGTGTGTGTGTGCATGAATGTATATATGTGTGAGCGTATAGTTTCCATGTTAGTTGTGTTTTGAAGTCTAATACTGGTTTTTTTCTATTTGATATTTGAACCCTGAAGTTACTCGAAGTTATCATAGGATATGATGCTGCACATAAAGAAGAAAGGGATATAGCTAATATATGTTATACTTCTACCTTATCAAAATTACTGTATTTATCTTTAATCCTTTAGATAACGTAGATTTTCAATGTTTTCATTTAAACAGTTCTCACAGCAGAAATGAAAAAGGCCATAGAACTAGGTCATGTTACTCATAATCACTAAGTAAACATGTAGCATCCTAGAGAAAAGCTGCTTTCTATATAGAAAACAGTGGAAATGATATACTATTTTCTTTTCTTTTAGTTCATTTTACACATTTCTTCAATTTCATGCAGTACTCTTTCAACAAATTATTTCTCAAGATAAGGCAAAACAAGAGGAAAATGTATCTTTCTTGAAAGCAATTACAGTCTAATGTGAACTTTTTGCTACTAACTAAAATGAGTAATTGCTTCTATGCTCTATCCATAATGAATGGTCTAAAAGCTATCCCTGGAACATAAATTCTACCTAAAATATAACTGAGTAGAAATATTTGCAGTATCCCTCTCAAGCAATAATGAATGTTAAAGAGATAAAAATCACTTTTCAGAATGAACTATATGTTTTAAATAGGCAAAGTCTGGATATACGTTAGTATGTTAGTTAGCAGCAGTATAGCTGTCACTGTCAGCAGTATGGGGGCTGACACCTGTAATCTCCCAAAGTAGGAGAAAGGCTGAGGCAGGAAGCTTGCTGTAAGTTTAAGGCTGCTCTTAACTACACAGTGAGGTCTAGTTCAGCTTGGATTTCAAGATGAGACTTTGTCTACTTTGTCAATGAAGCTGAGTCATCTTATTTTATAATATTAATATGCAAGATGATATAATACTATTTTGCAAGAGACCTGGTCCCTAATAATCAGAGCAAGGCAATAATAATCAAAGCAGAGGCAAGAGACTTGACTAAGTTTAAGCATTCAAGCCTAGCTTGGGAAACAACAAAGTCCTATCTCAAAGTAGGAGATAATTATATTTCATTGAACATATGACTTAAATAAAAAGGCAAGCATCTAGACAATCATGCTTTTACATGATTCTTAATAGTTCAGAGACCGTCATTCATAAGGGTATATTATATTTCTACTCATTTATAATTGTTCTAATTGTTTTTATGATAAAATTTTCTCACTTGTATGAGACCATAAGCTTCTCAAGATGTGAGGCTTTATAATTCTCTTTTACTAGCACAGCAGTGCTAAGTTCATGAAGAGATACATTGCAAGCTTTAAATACCACCAACAGCTTCTGTCAAGATGTTGCCTTGAAAAAAGATGCAAACATTACCTATTGAAACTTGGAAGATTACAGTTCACTACTTTATAAATATATTTTAATAATGACCTCCAGCATGAAAATCATGGCTCTTAAAATGTATTTATTCTTTAAAATTATATAGACAATGAAGTATAGGCAACAGAAGAAAGCTGTGAGAGGTGGTCTTCCCTACAGAAGAGCAAACCAATCATCTCTCCAGTACCAACTGATCAGCTCTAAAATCATATATACCAAAAACATTATATGCACTGAGAATCTTACATTTATAGATAGATATAAGATAGATAGATAGATAGATAGATAGATAGATAGATAGATAGAATGATAGATAGATAGATAGATAGATAGATGATAGATAGATAGAAGATGATAGATAGATAGATAGATAGATAGATAGATAGATAGATAATAGATAGATAGATAGAAATACACTAACAACTAATGGTAAAAAGGCCATGAATTTGAAAGAAGCAGGAAGGATATACGGGAGGAGGAAATAAAATGGAGAAGTGTTGTAATTGCATTATAATCTCAAAAATAAAACAAATATAATATTTAAAGTATATCAAAATAAAAATATTACTTGGTGAATATGGCATTCAAATATGTAAAAATTTTCTAGATATCAACCAAATACTATTAAAACCAATATTTGATAGGAGTGGAACTTGAAGGAGAACCCATAACCATAGCCTTACTAAATCAATATAATCTCTAACTATATTTGGTTTTACACTCAAAAATACAGTTGGCCTTTCCTCCCTATTTAGGAAATGTCTCTTTGAAACAGACACCATCACAGAGAAATAAAACTGATCAACATGCAGATTTGAGAAGCTGAGTTCCAACTAATCGACAACACAACTCCTGCACCTAAGGCTCAGGGCCATTATGAAGAATGGACAAAAGACTATAGGATTCAAAGGATTGGGGAGTTTGCTGTGAGGTTGTGTCTCTAAGGAATGTCAGAAGTTATACTCACAAAGTCTGATCAACATGACTGCCCAAACATGGGCTTAACAAGGATGATACAAATAGGTATGCTAACATGGACAGGGAAAAGTCATTAGGCCTCAACTCTACACAAAGAACTATAAGCAACTAAGGGATACTGAGAGAAAGAGAAATATTATTCCCCAGGGAATACCAAATTGGTCAGCCCTGAAAACATATACGTTAAACTAGCATCATACAGACTGAGTAGGTTACACTTATGTACTTAAAATT